>CM040129.1:190632269-191099711 GCA_022559845.1 Amorphophallus konjac | reverse complement strand
GGCGGAGCCCTCACGTCCACTCTCCTCTTCATCTCCTTGTCTTTGTGCCTTTCTGCCGTAGCCAGTGCAATCTCCTTCACCTTCAACTTCTCCGGCACCGACCAGAGTCTCCTCGGACCCTGCTCCCCGGAGTCACTGGTCGTGTGTGTGCAGGGCGACGCCTTCTTGAACAAGGGCGGCGTCCAGCTCACCAAGAACGAGTTCGGCGTCTCCCTCGCGAGCAGCCACGGCCGGGCCGTGTTGGCCCAGCCGGTGCCCCTCTGGGACCCCCCACCCGGCGGCTGGCCGACTTCACCACCCGCTTCTCGTTCAAGATCGACGCGCTAAACATGTCGGAGTACGGGGACGGCCTCGCCTTCTTCCTCTCCCCATATCCTTCCGTGCTGCCGGACAACTCCACCGGGGGATGGCTCGGCCTGTTCGCCCCCGACGATGCCTTCAACGCGTCGGCCAACAGCGTCGTCGCCGTCGAGTTCGACAGCTACCAGAACCCATGGGACCCCAGCTCCGACCACATCGGCATCGACGTCAACTCCATCGTGTCGAAGGCGAACCTCACCTGGAGGAACGGCATCAAGCGGGGCGATGTGGCCAACGCGTGGGTCACCTACGACGCCACCACCCACAACCTCAGCGTTTTCCTCACCTACGACAAGAACCCGGCCTTCAGCGGCAGGTACAACCTCTCTTTCCAGGTTGACCTCAGGGACGTGTTGCCGGAGCAGGTCGCCATCGGCTTTTCGGCCTCCACCGGCACCAATACATCTGTCGAGAAGCACACCCTTCTGTCATGGAGCTTCACCTCCAATCTGGAGATGGGGAAGAAGAATAAGACCGGCTGGAAAGTGGCGGTGGGTCTGATCGTGGCTCTGGTAGGCATCGCGGTGGCTGGGCTACTTTCTCTCTACTTGTTGAAGAGGAGAGCAAGGAGAGGTAGGGAAGACACGGAGGACGACGACACCATCGAGGAGGAGTTGGAGGACGGGCGGGGGCCCAAGAGGTTTCTCTACAGCGAGTTGGCGGCCGCCACGAACAACTTCGCAGGCGAAGGGAAGCTCGGGGAGGGAGGATTCGGGTCGGTGTACAAGGGGATCCTGGGTGATCCGAGCGTGGAGGTGGCCATCAAGAGGATCTCCAGGAGCTCCAGTCAGGGGAAGAAGGAGTACGTCTCCGAGGTCAGGATCATCAGCCGCCTGAGGCACCGCAACCTGGTGCAACTGATGGGTTGGTGCCACGGCCGGGGGGAGTTCGTCCTCGTCTACGAGCTCATGTCCAACGGCAGCCTCGATACGCATCTCTTCGGGAGGGGTCGGGGAGTTCTGCTGCCATGGCCTGCAAGGTACAAGATTGCCCAAGGGCTGGCCGCAGCTCTGCTCTACCTCCACGAGGAGTGGGAGCAGTGCGTGGTGCACAGAGACGTCAAGGCCAGCAACGTGATGCTGGATGCCAACTTCAACGCCAAGCTCGGCGACTTCGGCCTCGCCAGGCTGGTCGACCACGACCGCGGGTCGCAGACGACGGTCCTGGCGGGGACGATGGGGTACATGGCGCCGGAGTACGCCACCACCGGCAGGGCCAGCAAGGAGTCAGACGTCTACAGCTTCGGGGTCGTGGCCCTCGAGATAGCGTGCGGTAGGAGGGCGGTGGAGCCCAGGGCGGCGGAGGGGGAGGTGGGCCTGGTGGAGTGGGTTTGGGGACTCCATGGGAGGAGGAGAATACTGGAAGCGGCGGACGAGAGGCTGCGCTCGGAGTTCGACGAGCAGGAGATGCAGCGGTTGATGGTGGTGTGGGCTGTGGTGCGCCCACCCGGATCACAGCCGGAGGCCGACGATGAGGGATGCGGCCAGCGTTCTCAGCCTCCAGGCACCACCTCCGGCGCTCCGGCTAAAATGCCGGTGGCGACGTACTTCGCGCCACCGGTGGACCTTGCTCATCTATTCAGCTATACCTCGTCAGCAGCTGGGAGCGCTCCGACCGCTACCACGGGCTCCTCAATCTCTTCTTCTTCTGCTCCTTCTTCCGGGCCAAGCTTTTGATTTTCTTCTTCTTCCTCCTCTTCTTCCACTCCGGAGCACACACGGGACGCGCGTGCTGTAGCACAACTTCCCACGTTTTAGCGACGGCTAACATTTGGCGTCCCGTGTACTTTGATCATAATCACATGTAAGACAGCAGTCCCGCCCCATCTTCTTTGTTTATGTTCTACTGGAGTAATGCCTAATTTGTGTTTAGTTATCTTGTAATTTTTTTAACTAAGTACATTTATATATATATATATATATACGGGGGGAGGGGAAAAGCGGGGTGTCCACTGCGTCATCGGTCGCGAGACTAGTTTACTATATTCTGATTTTATTTATGATTAATGTTACATAACTAAGACGATGAGATTTGAATGATAATAAAATATCTCAAAAGAAATGAAATAAAAAGTGAGTCCAATGTCTTTCTAATATATAGAGCTTCTTATCTCTTAAATATTTTTATCTTCCGGCCTAATCAATCATAGATGAGTTTACAAGAAGATGACTAGACAACAATTATATATACACCAATATATATATATATATATGCAGCCAGTATTACCCACCTATAAAAAAAAAGTATTACCCACCTATATGACGTTGTTCTTCCTATTACCCACCTATATAATCAACGCTGCTCTTCATTAGGACAAGAGCCTCTACTCCTCACATGTACCGAAGAGAAGAACCCACAAGAATAATGGGCACTTGGACAGGACAATCATCCGTGGCCCCGTACACCATTGCCAGCCATCGTCCACCACCTTTCAACACCACCCACCGCCTCCCCGTCTCCCAAACTTGTCAGAGTTTAAGTCCCACGACAAACTTCAGCGACAGACAATAACGGCATTATAATAGGCGTGTGATCTGTAGATGGACTGAGTTTGGTCCATGGAAGATCTACAGTTCTCTCTCTCTCTCTAACAACATCAGACTTGTCATCAGATGGATTGAGTTTGGTCCATGGAAGATCTACAGTTCTCTCTCTCTCTCTCTAGCATTCCGACAAACGGACGTCGTAAGAAAACCATTGACTAAGCCAACCTCTAATTTGCGAGACCCAAAGATTATTCTCTGTCTACATTATTTATTTATGAGGAAAAAGCATTTGTATATCCCTTATAATTATCCGATTTACTGTTATATCTTCACTTTTATGAAATTTACCAATAAAGTCCCAAAAAACTCTTAACCTTAATTGCCATGCCCCTAAAGTTACTTCCCCTTGACCGGGGTAACTGCCCAATCACTTGGACTATTTACTCCCCCCCCCTCCCATCTCAGGTGCCTTCTATAATTCTATGTAGCGAGAGAGTGAGAGGGTAGATGATGATCGAGCATATCGGCGGCGTGCAGTAGGTGATGGCGTCCACCGTCTAATGTTGGGGCGGTGACTAGGGGTGTAAACAAATCGGATCTGAATCGGATCCCTTGTGATTCGGATCCGATATTCTAAAATTCAGATCTGATCCGGATCACACGGTTTGCCGTCCCGCCCCGACCCGTCCCGACCTGCATGACCCGACCCAGGCGGGCACCGGGTCCCACGTGCTGGGGGTCGTGGACGGGACGCACTGGACCGCAAGGTCCCGTGCGTCCCGCCACGTACCGCTCCGGTGCGAGGCGGGACCCGGCTCGATACGGGCGGGTCGGGGCGGTTCGCGCATTTAACGGGCTGAAGGGGGAGGGTCTTCCTCCATCCTCCCACCGGCGAGCGGCGGTGCAGCGGCGGCGGACGTCGATCAGACCGGCGGAAGAACGCTTTGGGCGGCTCAGGGCGGCGATCGGAGGTAGGTGAAATTTTTTTTAAATGGTCTGCGCATGACCGCCGGATCTGGCCGGAGGTGGGGGTGGGGGGAGGAGGGCGTCTGCCAGCCGGATCTGGCCGGAGGTGGACGGAGGTGGGGGTGGGGGAGGTTGAGGGGGCCGTCTGCCACCGCCGCCGCCGCCGGTGGGGGGGAGGGAGGGGTGGGGGAGGGATCGGGGGCGTCTGCCACCGGGTGGGGGTGGGGTGGGGGGGGCTGGGCGTCCGTCACCGGGTGAGTGGGCAGGCCGTGGGGGACGGCGGGGGGGGGTTGGGCGTCTGCCACCGGGTGAGTGGGGCAGGCCGTGGGGGACGGCGGGGGGGGGGGGGGGGGCTGGGCGTCTGCCACCGTGGGGGACGACGGGGGGGGGGGGGTGGCTGGGCCAGGGGGCGGTTTAGGGGGGGGAGAATAAAAAATATATTATTTTTATAATTTTATATTTTTTTAATTTAAAAAGTATAAGAATAAAATTTGTTAGATTGTTTAATATTATTTTTGATGTATTGTTGAATTCATGTTGTAGAAAAAAATATAATTTTTATTTAATTCATGTTGTAGAATTAAATTTTTTGATGTATTATTTAATTCATGTTGTAGAAATAATATAAATATCGTTTAATTCATGTTGTAGAAATACATTTATTTTGATGTATTATTTAATTCATGTTTAAATATTAGATTTAATTGAGTTGTATTAAATTTAAATTTTAGTTTTGTAGAATTAATGATATTATTTTCATTATTAGTTGTAGACATAAAATAATATAATATTTAATTTAAAAAAATTAAAGATGTTTTTCATTTAAATATATTTGTAGTGAGAATATTTTACAAAAAATTAAAGTTAATATTTATAATTTAAATTAAGTAGAGATGTTTTGAATTTAAATATAAATTTATTGATAAATATTTTACAAACAATTTTAAATGTAATTAAGATGTATAATGTAATTTAAGTAGAGATGTTTTTAATGTAAATAGTGTTGAATATTTTATAAATAATTTTAAAGTTAATTTAGATCTATAATGTAATTTATGTAGAGATGTTTTAATGTAAAAAGTGTTGAATATTTTATAAATAATTTTAAAGTTATTTTAGATCTATAATATAATTTAATTAGAGATGTTTATAATTTAAATATATAATTAGTGATAAATATTTTACAAATAATTTTAAAGTTACTTTAGATCTATAATGTAATTTAATTAGAGATGTTTATAATTTAAATATATAATTAGTGATAAATATTTTACAAATAATTTTAAAGTTAATTTAGATGTATAATGTAATTTATTTAGAGATGTTTAAATTTTAAATATATAATTAGTGATAAATATTTTACAAATAATTTTAAAACTAAATGTAGATGTATAATGTAATTTAATTAGACATGTTTATAATTTAAATATATAATTAGTTATAAATATTTTACAAATAATTTTAAACTAAATGTAGGTGTATTAAATAAAAAAATTAGCATTATATGCATGTTTTAGAAATAATGATATTATTTTGAACTAAATTATATTGAGATGTATTAAATATTGAATTTAGTCTTGCATATTGTAGAAATAATGATATTATTTTCATTGTTAGTCTCTGCTTAAAATAATGTATTTTTTATAATTTGTATTTCTTAAATTTAGGAGATACAATTAAGCACTCTGTGGCTCCTAGGGAACGACCAAATGATATTGGATGGTCACACGGAGTTTTGTTGGATGGCAACCGACGGTGTTGGCGTTGTAACTATTGTAAAATAGAACACCGGGGAGGAGGGGTGTCTAGATTGAAGAAGCATTTGGCAGGAGGAGCCGGTGCAGGATACTCTGAGGTTGCTGGGTGTACCCATGTGCCTCTAGATGTGAAACTTGCAGCACACGACCTATCATTTTGTGCAGATGGTTACATATTTTCAGTCCCACCCACATGTACCTCCACCCACCAGGATAGAGTTAGATTATACGGGGGATTAGTGAGTTTTGAGAGTCGGGCTTCAATGATGACGAGGATTAGTGAGTTTTGGGATTCGGGCTTCACAGATGAGGAGGATGAGTGAATTTTGGGATTCGGGCTTCAAAGATGATGAGGATTAGTGAGTTTTTGTATTTTATACTTCATGAATGAATGTCATTATTATGTCACTGTTTACTTTAACATATTAAGTAAGTTAAATAATTTTTTATGTATTATATATAATAGGATGTTTAATTAAGCGGTGTAATATATAATTTTTATATAATTAACTATGTGTAATTTAGTATGGATCTATTATCATAAAAAAAAACTCAACATTCTAATATTCTTAAATATATATAATATTTAATCTTTCAAAACAAATTTATTTAAAATTTTAAAAAAATTAAAAAATTACGCGCCGAGAGCCCAAGAGGGCGGACCGGGTCGCTGTGCGACCCGGCCGACCCGACCCGTCCCGCGCCGAGACCGGGGTCGACCGGGTCAGGCGGGTCGGCAAACCTTGTCCGGATCCGAAATAAAACATCATTTCGGATCCGACCCGAATCCGAAGTTAATTTTTCGGATCCGAATCTTACCCGAAAATCATGATATATATTTTTTATAATTAATGAGATAAGAAGATCTAAATTTATATATTTGGATCCAAAATTGAGATCCAATAGTTCTATTTTCGGATCCACATAACACACACCACTAGATTGTAAACACATGTTACATTGAAATTCGGATCCTTTATGACACAATGACTGTGATGCCCATTCTCCTTCAGAGGCTCTGAGTGAGAAGTTGAGGCTTCCTCCTAGACAGACTCATGACGCGGCGGCGACGTGGGAATGGATCGACGGCACTCCGGGACGCGAACAGGACGGGACGGATAACTGCTATCTCACACAGCTCGGCCTCACGCCGGACGGTCTCACACCGGGCGACACACTCACACTCAAAAGAGAATGAGGGAAGGAATAAATGCAAGAGGGAGAGCTCTCACACACAAAACACACTTCTTCAATTCATATCATCATACGTAATACATCCCTTGGCCCCCTATTTATAGGAAAGGCCTATTACACACATACCCTCAATCTTTTAAAAATAGCATATATATCCTTAGCCTAATAAAACACACTCACCTACCTAACTTTTGACTTATATGTTTTAACCAAATAAAATACACAAAACACACATGTTTATTGACTAGGACTTAGCCTAATAAGACGAAAGTAAAAAGACACGTACTAATACACAATACACACGCAATACATAAATACATGACAATACAAATACACACAAATAAATATTATGCTCAGGACGCCGAGTCTTCAAACGAGTCACCGAGCCATAAACTCGGTGCAGTGGCGGTGCGGCGTCGGCTCCGAGTATTGGGCCCGGTGGTGGACCCGGTGTCCCCACCAACCCTCCCGGGGCGGCTGGAACTCGACTCCGTCGAGTAAGGTGGGACACTGCTCTGGTGGTGCTCCAGCAGATCTGGATCGAGGCGCTGGAGATCTTCCTGGCTGATCCAGGAATCATCTAATGGTGGACGGTCCCGCCGGCGGACAAGGTAGCGCTGGTACTCCCTGCTCCGTGTAGTGGTCACCTGCTCATCCAGTATCCTCTCAATATGCTCGCGCGGTGCTCTCAAGAATGTGGGTCGCACAGGGGTGGGCTCACTCTCAAGGGGAGGAGAAGGCTCGAAAAGGTCACTAGGAATCGTTGTGGGTTCCTTGTAGGCCACTAGATCTGTCACATGAACGGTCGAGCTAATCCCATCTTCGGGAGGTAAATCCACAACATAGGCATGGGCGCCAATCTTCCGCAGGATTGGGAAGGGACCATCACTGCATGCTTGTAACTTTTTAACGGCTCCCGAGAGGAGTCGTTCGGGCCGGGCCCGTACCATAACCAAGTCACCCTCTTGAGATTCATGGTGACGCCTATGCGAATCAGCTGACTCAGGCCGACTAATGACGTGCTGTGCAAACTCTTCGGCTGACTTGGACAATCTAGACTCGAGGGGAAGGTTGGATAGGGTGGACCCAGGGGCAAGCTCAATAGGGTGTTGTACATCACGCATGGGAGGGAGTCGAGAAGGCAAGTCCTCGGGAACAATGCCTTGAAAGTCCGGCAGTATGGCCGGGTCTTCAGTTGGGATTGAGACTCGAGACTCTTCGGGTGTGTTGGTGACGTCAACAGCCAAAATAGGGGCACCCTCGACAACCTCTCTGTTTAGCTCACCGACATTCATGGAGTCAAGGCACCTAACTAGGTCATGACTAACCTTAGGAGCCTCTGAAACGGGTGTGATAGATGTAGGAGAAGAGGGAAGGGGAGGTTGCCCTTCAGTGGGAGTTTGAGGATTCTCCTGAATTTTGGGAGTTCTGGTGGGGGTGGAGGTAGAACTCTTTCCCGGGGTCACCTTTGGGGGGACCGGATACAACAGAATTTTCTTTCCGTTGTGGGAGAAGGAGCACTGATTGGACCGACCAAAGGTAGCGAAGTCTACATCATAAATCCATGGTCGTCCTAAGATGACGCTCCCGGCCTTCATAGGCATTACGTCACATAAGATTTGTCCTTGGTAGGACTGGAATTGGATGGGAATGACAGATGTGGTGGTGACTAGGATAGACGTGTCGTCAACCCAAGCTACGTTGTATGGCCTTGGATGAGGGTGCGTAGGTAGACCTAAACGGGAGACAAAATCTGAAGAGACTGCATTGCTACAGCTCCCGTTGTCAAGGATTATCTTGCAAGGATGAGAGTTCACCATGATGTAGGTTGAAAGATAGATGTTTGACGTCAATCGTCCTCCTGGGGTGTTGAGATACAGCGAACTACACCCAATCTTTTCTGGCTAGAACTCTCAAAAATATCTCATACCTGCTTGTACTCGATATGTGTGCCATCAGATATTGCATCCATTCCCTCAAACTGGGCGATGAGGTCAGGATCGGCCATATATCTCTCCTGATCCATGGGTTCTAGATGGCCTGGTGAATTCCTAGACCGACGTGACATGCACGAGATCGGACCTAGATGATGCAATCCTGATAATGAGCAAGGTGTGGACGCAGCTGATATGCAAATGGTCAATTTGAAGGGCTCGGTCAGGGAAAGTTGCTTGCCCGTAGGCGAAGTAGTTGTGGAACTACCTCCTGACAATTAGGGGCCCTAATGTGGCAGTTCTAGGGCCTAAGGATAGGCGCATACAAGCTCTCTCTTGCCGTCCACAGCGATGTACTCAGAAGACCGGTTGCATGGATCGGGCTCTCTCTTACTTCATCGCGCGGCAATTGAAAAGATACTAAATGAGCAAGTGAGGGGAGCACGTACCTAGCTAGACTGAAAAATCTAACTCCGACCGGAGACGAAGGCGAGCGGGGACGTGCGTGCCCGCACGGCGTCGATGAAGCTTCACCGGTTACAAAGAATTTACTCCACGCAGGGAGATTTTAACTTAGTACAAAATCACGTGACTTAAAATTTCCCACGCAGGGGAACAAATCACTCTAGACTTTCTCCGCGCGGGGGATGCATTATTTCCTACTTCCACGCAGGGAGACTCACAGTCACTCAAGCTCCGTGAACTACGGATCGTCTGTCGACGATCGGATGACTCGGCCGTTGGTCGAGCCGGAGTTGTGGACTTCGGGTGTCACACTTTAATCAATGAATATAATATAGATATAATATAGATATATATATATATATATATATATACCATATATATATATATTATATACACTTCTTCTTTTTTTCAAACTATTTTTTTTTCAACACTTTACCTTTTTTGACTTTTTTCGAATTCATTTCTCTCTTTTTTTTTTCAAATCACTTTTTCTTCTTTTCAAACCTTTTTTTGTTCCACACGTTTTTTTTTTAACTTTCTTTTTTTTTTGACTTTTTAAACACCTCTTCTCTTTTCTTTTCAAACTTTAACACCCCCCTTTTTTTTAACTTATCACGTATGGGCTCTTCACAACAGCCACACAAAGAAAATGCTTTACTCGGCAGGGCTCCACGTGAAGTCCTCCACGGATGACGATTGGCAAGCTTTGGACGGTCAACCAGGCGAATGGGTCCACGTGACTTGGCTGGTAGGTTCACAGCAAGGTTGGTGGAGTTTCAGCGGCCCAGCTAAATGGGCTTCATGTGGCAGGGTCCACGGCTCCTCTCCACGCGGCAAGGTGGCCTGGCGCGAGGGTGGCTGAGGCAGCCAAGTCAACACAGCAGCGGCGGGAGGTCAACAAAGGCAGGCCTCACATGGGCTTCGCGCAGGGGCTTCGTTGGCCACGAGCAGCTGGCGGCCTCCCAACGTGGACGAATGCGGCCAGGATTGCGGCAAGAGCGGGAGAGAGAGAGAGAATGAGAGAGAGAAACAGTGAGAGGGCTATTGCGGTGGTAACAAGGACGAGGTGGAGACGACAGGATGGAAGCCGGCTGGGTGAGAGGGCGAGGCGGGGGCGGCCGCGAGGCTGCCGGTGCTGGGGCGTGCTGGCGCAGGCGCGGAGGCGGAGGCGGGGTTGCTGCAGCAGACGTCGACGGGGAGGACACCGGGGCGGGCGGCGGCGTAGTGCCGCGGCGAGGGCGCAGGCGACGGGCCTGCTCGCGGGCGGGTGCGGGTTAGGCGCGGGAGGCCGGACGGGCGCAGGGCGCCTGCGCACGCGGGTGCAGGCGCGGCCAGGTGCGGGCCCGGGTGCGGCCGAGCGCGGGCCGTGGGCGCGGCCCTGGGTGCGAGAGCGGACGCGGAGGCGGGCGGGGTGGCGCGCGAGCGGTGCGAGCAGCCCCGGTGCGGGCGCCGGGCGACGGTGGCCGCGGGCGCTGGCGAGGGCGATGGTGGCCGTGAGTGGCCGGCAGCAGCGGGTGGGGCTCGGGGCGACGGCGGCCGCGGGCTCGCCGGCGTCGGGGAGGACGACCGGAAGCGACGGCGTGGGCCGTAGGTGGAGGAAGGGGCCGGTCACGGCGGCCTTGCCGTAGAGGTTGCAGGGGAAGAGAAACGCAGGGGGAAGAAAAAAAATAGAGGGAGAGAAATGGAGAGAGAGAGAGAGATTAGCGTGAGGGAGAGAGAGAATAGTGAGAGAGAGAGTCTGACGGAGAGAGAGAGAGAGTAACAGTCAGAGAGAGTACAGAGGGGGGTTTCGGTGCTTAAAAAAAAAATTTCTCTCACCTTTTTTTTTCTTTCTCTTTTCTTTATCAACCGTGAGCTTCTATGTTCTCTCTTTTTCAATTTTTTTCAACTTATTCAACCGAGATTTTGATGCTTCTCTCCATCTTTTTTTTTGTTTTTCTTTCTTTCTTTCTTTTTTCACTCTAGCAACCTAGAGAGAGAAAGGGAGACGATGAATACGTCGGGTCGTCAGAGACGCCGTTGTTGGGCTCTGATACCAATTTGACGCGGCGGCGATGTAGGAATGGATCGACGGCACTCCGGGACGCGAACAGGATGGGACGGATAACTGCTATCTCACACAGCTCGGCCTCACGCCGGACGGTCTCACACCGGGCGACACACTCACACTCAAAAGAGAATGAGGGAAGGAATAGATGCAAGAGGGAGAGCTCTCACACACAAAAACACACTTCTTCAATTCATATCAGCATACGTAATACATCCCTTGGCCTCCTATTTATAGGAAAGGCCTATTACACACATACCCTCAATCTTTTAAAAATAGCATATATATCCTTAGCCTAATAAAACACACTCACCTACCTAACTTTTGACTTATATGTTTTAACCAAATAAAATACACAAAACACACATGTTTATTGACTATGACTTAGCCTAATAAGACGAAAGTAAAAAGACACGTACTAATACACAATACACACGCAATACATAAATACATGACAATACAAATACACACAAATAAATATTATGCTCAGGACGCCGAGTCTTCAAACGAGTCACCGAGCCATAAACTCGGTGCAGTGGCGGTGCGGCGTCGGCTCCGAGCATTGGGCCCGGTGGTGGACCCGGTGTCCCCACCAACTCCTGTCTTTCCCTGACTGTTTTTAGGTCAGGATTTTGAGGAAGTTCATCACTTGCACAGCATGCATCAATGATGTCATCTGCTAATTAATAAAAACTCCATGAACATTGTAAAGTTAGACGGACTCTTGTCTTTCCCTGACAGATAAAAAAATATACCTGAACTTTGTAAAGTTAAAGAAAAGAATCCTAATGACAAGAGAAGGATCTCACACCTGCTCTTTCAAGTTCTCAGAACCACCAGAGTTTTCCTGAGGGCCTATAGTAAGTGTGCCAAGCGGCTCCTCAGATTCTGAATGAACAAATGATAGTAAAACAAGAAGCATCTAGATTTTTCTCTAATGATGATGGCAAATAAGGTTTTCATCAATGAAAATTAAGCTATAGAAGCTTCCGGTACATGAGTATGACATGTAAATTTCCACTCAGGCCAAGCACTAGAAGTAGACACAAATTCAAGACAAACCCATATAAAATAAACAATCTCAGAGTCACTCAAGCAATCCCCAAAATTTTCACCCACATGATCACATCTGATAACATGTAGATGGAGCAATATAGTAAAAAAAATGTTAACAAAAAGGAAGAAAAAATAGTCATCAGAGCATATTCTGTAGTCGCATATCTATTTGTCCCATATTTCTGTGATTGCAATTTTGACAAATAGCTAAAATAATGTCAGATAAATTGTAAGCTAAAATAATCACATCTCAAGTATTTGAAAAAATATAATTCATAAACTTCGACCAAGACAAAAGGTCTTACCCACATGAGTAACAAAGCAATACTCAAATGAATATCCTAGTTCATTGTTCCTCAACACCCACTCATTTCTTGTTCCTCTGCAAAAGCAACATACAACTAGTGGCACCATGCGCAAAATTCCATCTTTATTATTTATCCTCTGCAAAATGATGCCCAAGACCATGTTGCCCATATAATGCAGCTTACATATTCAACTGACAAAACCCCCCTTTCCATCATCTCGCATACCCATCTCTCAAAAAGCGAAGTTCATAATACTGAGGTCTAAGAATCTCATGACCCTCTCTCTTACATACATATACGGTAAAGAATATGCAAGTTTAAAATATCTGAGTTCATAATACTGAGTTCATGATGCTGTTCAAAAAGGATATGCAAGTTTAAAAGATGAGAATATGAGGTTCATGTAAACTTAGAATGATGCAATCTACACAGACTAGCTCAATGATGATATCTATTCTCTAAAATATTGTCAAATCAAAATGACATTATAATCTACACCCTTCACAATAACCAAAAAAAAATCAAAAATAAGGATAAAGCTATTAAGAGTCAAGGCTCATTCACATAAGCTGGTACTCGGCGGAGGTTTGAGTCCAAGGACTCTCCTCACGCAAAGTGTGCTGCTGCACATCTTTTGATATACCAGTCGTACAAAGCAAACCACTGAATTTCAGAAATCAAATCTGATAATTAAAACTGACTTCTAATTAAAAGATTTACCAAATATATGTTAAATACCATCCAATAATCACAAATAAATGCAACTAATACAGTTTATTCTGGCTAAACATGATATTGATTTATTGTGAAAGAGCTAAACAGAATAAGCATACTAGTGACATGAAAATTGCAAATCTCAATGAATGTATCCTCAAAAGTAATAGCTAAAAGCTCTGTTCTTAGGTATGCTATCAGGTTTGGCTCTCGTGGCTAGATTTCTTGTAACTTCTTTTCTTCGTGCTACTTTTCAATACAAGTCAGAAGATCTGAATGGGTGCCTCCCAATCAATGAGTATCAAACCTGAAATAAAATCTCAAATGATATAACCAAGCACTAGGAGGACATATCAAACTCTATAATAAACTAGCAAGGACCCTGAACTTCCCCCGCACGCCCACTAACAGTAAAAAAAATCCCATGTGAAAATAACACAAGGACTCAATTGGGGTGTGAGATAAGAAAAATAAACAATGAAGAATTTTTTGTATACCAATAAAGTCCATGTGCTCTAGCTTAAATTTTATGTCTGCAGTAGAACATCAGCAGAGGATATCAAGATCATGTGAGTATAACAGTATAACATGGAAATCAGTCTAAGGTTCATCCAAAGCCGTGGCTTACTATTTGAAGATGTGACAAACGTGCCCTTAATATCTCAAGTATGATTTCTATTATACAATTATGCTCCATATCAAATACTGTTGTGGTCAAGATATGATTTTATTGTCTTATCATGCATGGTAGATGAGGAAATCAGATTGACTTATAGAAGAAAAGGCAAAAGAAAATTGCAGAACCTACAAGGAGAAAGACAGAACAAATAATCAACCGTACTAAAACAATTGAACTATCAACAAGATCACAACAATTTCCATTTTTTTTGGGAACCCGCCCACCCAAGATCAAGTCCAAATCAATGGTACCCTGAGTCATATGTGTAGTCCAAACATCTCTTGGACATTGAGTCCCCCTCAGCCCGGCAAAGTCCATGAGATTGGAACTCATGAACCTTGGGTTGATATTTGGTACCTGCCCTACATTTAAATCCTCTGATAGGATTTGATAATGCAATCTCGCAGTTGCCCATGAAGTACTATCAAACCATCTCACCCCCAAGGAACAAGACAAATTCAATATTTATCAATGTAAAAGGGATCTTTGTCTCTAGATATGAGATTCTAATAAGATTCTTACAAGTTTCCAGCACATCAATCTCAGACTCACAGCAGTAATGCATCACCAATGCAGGCCAAAACATGCTTTTGTAAACATTCTAAAAGCATTACTATCGTGAACAAGGAAGGTACAACAACTTTCACAGTATGAAGCCTGGCACATAAAAAAGTAAGCCACATGCCATAGATAAATACGATCACTAGAAAAAGGAGAAAAATCAGGAGGAATAACACAGTGTGAGAGATTAAGACCTAACCAAACATATCACAGAGTTGAACATGATCATGAAAATAAATAAAATCATCATTAAGCTCTCATCGGAATCCTATCCGGATATTTCTCCCTGATCCTTGCAGCTCCAACTCGTCTCTTCTCTGCAAATATTTAAAATAAAATTATAAAGTTTCACCACCATGATTGTCCTTAACATTAAAGGGGCCCAAGACATATTCCAAAATATCAGACAAGAACACCACCAAAACGCTCCATCACGAGCACAAAACCACCAAAAAATACCACAAACGAAGCAAACCCTCACAGCATCCAACCAAACGAGTCATCACACACATTGTCAAGCAAAAACTTTAACAATGCAGGGAATCCGAAATGGGGGAAAGATTAGAACTTTTCCAAAAAGAAACCCTACCCACAAGAACAGATAAGGAGTTGAAGAAGAGATCGCCGTCGTTGAGATGCCGTCGGGGTCGCAGGTGGCCAAGGAGATCGTCGTCGTCGAGAAGCCGCTGCTGAAAAGAGAGAGGAGCAGAAGGGTAGCGGCGTAGCGCTGTGGGGATGGGAGGCCGGAGGAGGCCGCCGAATGCCAAACCGTCGTGAGATGATGCTGCTGCTGGAACTCTTGAGAGAGGAGCTGAAGAAGAGCAAGGTTTTGTCGCTCTCGTGGGTGGCCGAGGAGATCGCCGTCAGTCGAAGGAAAACGAGGTGTCTTCGTCGTCACGGGTGGCTGAGGAGATGCGATGCCACCGCTGAAACTCTAGCAAGAGGAGCCGAAGAAGAGTGAGGTGCCGTCGCCGTCACGGGTGGTCGAAGAGATTGCCGTCAGCCGAAGGAGAGCGAGGTGCCGTCGCCGTCGTAGGTGGTCGAGGAGATCGACGTCGTGAGATGCCGCTGTTGGAGCCCTAGCGAGAGGAGCGGAAGGAGAGCGAGGTGGAGATGGGAGATGGGAGCATGAGGCCGCTGCGCGCCGAGCGTCGCGATAGCCGATGGGCATTTGCTCGCCCCAAAAGGAGGGATATTATGGTGCCCCAAAAACCCGATCCGATAGGAGGGATTTCAAATCAAAAAAATGTCACCCCGGATCCATACAAATGCCTCGTTTCGAATCAAATAAGCTGCTCCGAATCCAAAAAAAAATTCAAATTCGGATCAGATTTCCAGATCTGACAGATCCGTTGACACCCCTAGTGGTAACAGATTGGCTGATCGAGGGCAGCTGCTAGTGATGAAGAAGAAGACCACGACAGCGGCGGGTTGGGGCGGCCGCAGTGCTGTAGTGGTGAGGGGGGCCACGTGTCCGATGGAGGTTAGGGGTGGTGTGGCCGGTGGGAGATTGGAGGGCGAAGGAGAGGCAGCGCGCCCCCCCCCCCCCCCCCCAAGCATCCGCCCTCCCCCGCTATAAATAAACTTTAAGTAAGATAGTTAAATAAACATGACTATAATATTAAGAATAAAATATAAGGACTCCCCTTACAAATATAAACACGTTTGAGAAAGTACACATCTACCTTGAAAATTCGATGCACTCACTTATTTGTTCAAACTTGATTCGTTTACGTGGTGGTACAAGGCAAACCGAACTTTTATCTGTGCCCAATAAGGCAGCAACAGGCTATAACAGCACCCAGGAACTTTTTGTACACATACACGTCTTTTCATCAAAAGATACATACATCGTCACATCTGTCACCGTGTTTATTAAGGGAAGCTTTTACAGAAGCAGTGGACGTACGTGCTAAAAGGAGTAGGAAAGCATGTCCCCTTCTTTATGAACTGTACACACTACAGAACTGGGTTTCTTAAACGCGAGGCTTGGCAAAATTCCCGTTTTCAGTTGTCAACGGAAGTACCCATACAATTCTATGAAACAGATGCACAGGTTCCATGGATTTGAAGCATCAGCAGTGGGTCCTGTCATGATGATTCTGAAGAACCTGAAGGGTAGCAACGCGCTGGGGCCGTGAACCAGCCATGACGAGAACTGACCTGGCTTGCACATCGTCTGGTCGTTGTCGTGCACTCTCAAGTCCGTCCAGTTAGCCATATCCAAGGAAGCCTGAAGCAACATTTCAATTGAAGGAAAGATGAGAAAACTGTTGACATCCTGCATTAAGACTTATTTCTGTTCAGCTCTGATGGAAGAGATGGGACTCAACGGACCTGCAGAGCCCATGATCGAACATAAGCAGTGGAACCATCTTGCCTCAAGGTGTAGTAGTTGCACATAAGCTGTAATAACCAAGCAAGCAAAAGCAACATCCCAGTTTAGAAGGTGAAGAGAAGTTCGAGATCACACTTTCAAATCGCCTGGAACTAACAGTGCATTTTGAAATCCACCAAAATCACATCCATGTTATTTGAAATCACTCACGACGAAATAAGAAACACAGCGGAGATTTAATAAGAAATCTCCAGGCTTAGGAACGTATATAAATATCTCCATATTTGACTGCAGTGCCACAGCAAGCCTGAAACTAATGTCTAAAGGTCTGACAGCAAGAACTCTAGATGCAACGTTCAGATGCACTGGGGGATGCTCAACAACAACCTTGGGAGCTTTCTTTAAACAAGGGTAGCCTTGTACCACTGTTGAAACCTGCAAAAAAAAAAAGGGTGCACCCAGTCCGGGTGACCCCTCCATGGGCTGCACCCGATCCGGATGGCCCCTCCATGGCTTCCACCTAGTCCGGGTAGCCCCTTCCCCCACCCCTTGCCTATAAAAACCCCCTAGGGGTCCTTATAAAAAAAACGAATGATACAACCCGGTGGAGCACCCTACGCAAGGAGCTTGAATATTGGAGTTTTTCTCTCTAAGATTTGAAGGCCTGAAGAGATTCTGATTACATAAAGGTCCTCAATCAAGAATATCATATTTTAATTTTTCTTCCGGAGGCGAAGGCGCTGCCCCCTTGACTCCCCGCAAGGAAACCTCCCGCAGGTCGATCCCCGACAGTGCACTGACGGCCACGTGGAGATGGATCGCAACTTATGGGAGCTCAAAAAGGAGAAGCAATCTCGTAAGTGTTTTTCCTCGACGCACCTCCACCAAGGAGGGACTTGTACCCTATGTCAAACTTATACAAAAATCTTTCTTCAGTACGGATGTTACAAAAATATCCCTAGGCTATTCAAAATTACACAAATACCCCTGAACCTTTCCAAAAATTACGAGCAAACCCCTACTTAAAAAATATTACAAATAAACCCCGAAGGGTTCAAAATTACAATTACACCAAGAAAGGGTTCAAAACTACAAATAAATCTAGAAAGAGTTTAAAATCTCAAATAAATTCAAAAAGAGTCTTAAATTACAAATAAACTCAGAAAGACTTCGAAATTGAAAATAAACTAAAAAAAGATTTGAAATCTCAAATAAATATAAAAAGGGCTTGAAATTACAAATAAACTCAGAAAGGATTCAAAATCTTTAATAATCCAAAAAGGGTTTGAAATATCAAATAAACCCAAAAAAGGTTTGAAATCTCAAATGAACCCAAAAGGGATTTGAAAATAACAAACATAGCCAAAAACATAGAAATATTTGATTTCATCGATAAATACGTGTATCTCTAATAGACGATCCTTTCGATCAAGTCTATTTGTGTATCTCTAATAGACGATCATTTCGATCAAGTCTATTAGATAAAACCCTCAATATCACAACGGATATTGTAGAGGTCGAAAAAGTATCTTTGACAGTTAATAAGAGTATTCGAACTTTACGCCAACGTAAATAAACACGGACTGTGATCGGTAGGAAAATGTCTAGTATCCGATTCCTAAATCGTTTGATAACCTAAATTCACGAAATTAATAATGAGCACGCTACTTAAATAACTACAAATGTGCACCTATACTTTCAAATTTAATTCCGCATGTTGCAAACAACCACCAAGAGAAAAAGATAGAACCCAAAACAATCCACAGCAAAAAAGGAAATTTGCAAAAAGATGTCCCGAAAGATTCACTCACAAGTCACCAGGATTAAATGCAAAAAAGAGCCTCCAAGAAACAGAAGCAGCCAAAGCAAAAGTCCCCATTATCATCAACATATATAGCTAGATTCAGAGGAGGGAGGAGCGCACCCCCCTTGGATTTTGGGTTCATACATACCTATTTAATATGTTCAAAGGAGTTTATATTTATTTATCTTCATATGCCCCCCAATTATTGCGGGCTTCTCAAATAAAGAAAGATAATATTCTCGATCACATTTAATGCAAAGAAGATAAAAGGAGACCCACCATTAGGTAACTTTTTGTCTTCCTCACTTAATATAACTTTTTTTAAGAAAGAAAACTACCTCCAACATAAAAACCAATAGACACAAGATATCTATTAGGAAAGTACAAATGACTTTTCTTTCTCTTAGACACAAGATATCTCTTGGGAAAGGACAAACGACTTTTCTTCTTCTTCTTCTCTTCAGGCTGCAACGTGAGACTACATATGGGCCCAACTCCAACTCTCTTCCCTTCCTTTCTGGCTGCATGAGATATGTATCGGTTTTCAAAACATAAACTTACCGAGAACAAATTTGATATAAAGTCCAACTTGCTGCACTGTATGGTGGTGCGGTTAATTTTTTATTTTAAAAAAAATTGTCAGGCCAAACCCGACCTATATGTTCATATAGTTCAATCGACAACTGGATGACTGAAAAATAGAAAAAAAATAAAGGTCAGACACCCAACTTTGCCCAAGATATTGGGTCGACCACTTTTGGCCCATGTAAGATGTCCAACCTTTATTCTTTCTTTTTTAAAATTGTCAGCCCTCCAATTGTCAATCAAGCTGTACGGAAATGCAGTAAGTTTAGGCGGATCTAATTTTTAAAAAAAAATGGCTGCACAACATGGTAAAGCTCTTCGCCATAATCGATTTGAGGTATTGTTAATTTATTTTTATGAAAATGCTATCATAAATTTTATTTTATCTTGTTTTTTATATCAATATAAGCATATATCCCCCCCCCAAAAAAAAATATATTTTTTTGGCTCCGCCACTGGCTAGATTGATAAAAGCTCCACATACATTGCCATAGCTGATCTAGATTCTAAATCTAAGCCTTGCTGCTATCCAATGTGTATATTGAACAGGTCAAATGCATTATCCGTCTAGCATTCACAATGCAGGATATTGATGATTTACTAGAGGCCAGTTTAGATCTTTAGTCTGTTTCTTTTTTGGGTACCCTTTTCGCTTAGTTGGACCCTTAAGAGCACAAGTGCCAATTTCAAGACCGGGTGGGGGAACCTCCATCTCTTCCTCTCTATCTCTGTCCTTTGTCTCCATCTTCTTCTTGCGGTTCTTTTACACGGTATCAGTCTGTCAAAGCCCATGAACTACATTTATGAACTACACACCCCATCTTTGTGATTATCCACATGGCAATGCTCAGTTGGCATGCACATGAGGCCACGTGAAAGTGTCCTCAAGTGGAGACAATAGTTAAACATAAATAAACACTCAACAACCCAGAACGTAAATGTACAATCACTGACCAAAAAACATTAGTATCTTTGTGGCATGACTGAGCTAAGGGAAGGGTAAAGATGGCATCCACCTGATGTTCTTGGCCGACATCAACAACCCACCAAGCACAATTGCGACCATTTTCAATTCTGGATCCAGCAAAAGAGGTGGCCTATGAAGACAAGAAAGAAGTTGATTTCAGTAAATTGCAAGATGGAAAGCTTCTTAAGAAAGAATATTATCTTGATTACCTGGTATGTCCTGGAGACCAGGGCTTTTGGATCGGTATATCTAGAAACAGGGCTGCTTGCAGTTAGAGATATCCTCTGGACATAATAACACAGAGAAGTGCATCATAAGCAATGAGAATGCACTAAGCATGCACTAAATTGAAAAATTCTCTCAGAAATGAAGGAAAAATAAATAAAAAGAGTCAACCTTTGCTAGAACAGGATTCACCCACTCGTGTTCCCCATATGATGTTCCAGCATAGTATATAACTCCATTGTTATCCCCATCACAAATGTATTGGAGCTCTTTGAAACTTGAGCGTCTATGCTGAAATCTTATACTAAGCAAACAAATGGTTACCCACCCAATCTCCACTTGAGCTAACGAAACAATGAGACAATGTTAAAAGTGGAAATTGAATTCAAGATTTATCTTACTTTTGATTGCTTCCTGGTATTGTCACTCCAGACTCCCTATATTGTAGGGCTTCTTTCACCTACCAAATAATTTTCCATAGCAAGTCCATAGAAAGTTCTAAAAAGATATTTCAATCCGTGATCAGTTATTTCAATTCTAATACATTTTAAGATGCCTTACTTACAAGCAGGTCAAGCACATGAAACTGGCTACTAATAAAGCTTTTCTCCAGCTGCAGTAGGAAAAGTAACACAAACAGTTATAAGGTGAAATCATTGTTTTTATAGAAGTTCAGTTCATCTATACTGTAATGAATGATCTAAGAGAAATACCTTCTTAAGAATGACCAATGGCACTAGTGGAAAACGCACAAGAGGCAGCAAGCTTTCAAACAATGGAAGCCTATCCTTGAAAAACAGATGAGGCTTGGATGATATCAAGAGCTTGTCTACTGTCTCCCAACTGCAAATTTCACTGGCTTGCATGCACCACACTAAAATTGCATCCAATACTTTTTCCTCCGATATAACAGTTAAATCAGGATGCTACAAAAACCATCAAAAAAATCAGTAGATGACATCAAGGTCCAGCTAGAATATTAATTGTAGATTCTGCACCCCTACTGAAACACTCAGATAGATGACAATGAATCTAATATGTCCAACTCAGTGTACTATGATAAATGTGTTCATCCCTAAAAGATCAAATAAAAAAAGACAACAATCATTTACCTGGAGAATGTTTCTAAAGGTCTCCTCCTCTAATAACACAAATTCAGCACTGGCAGTTGTGCAATAATCAAAATGTTTTGAGAAGTTCCTCACACATGCTTCTTCAAGCAATTTGCAGGATGGAATTGAGGAAATTGCTAGCAGGATTGGACATACTGAATCCTGCAATAAATTTGAAGAATTAGTTTCGGGATAACTTCTCTAAATCTTATCAGGCCGTGTCCATTAAATTTGCTTAAGACAATTAAGTCTTGATAGATCAGCTTCTTCCAGTAAGACACACCATCCTTGCATTTATATGTACATGAAGTGTATTAATATAAAATAACCTTTGTCATAGGGACACATATGACATCACTCGCCAACACACTGACATGAATCATGAATGCCTACAAGATTTACTAATTAATTGTAAAGGAAGGAAAGTTTAGGTCTACTAGAGATAATAGACCACATGTATGTTTTCGATTTGGCATGAGATAAAGACGCTGTGACTCCATAAAGATAAGCATTCTGAAATTATATACTTATGCCAAAACATCAGTTTTTTTATGTAACCCTATAAATTGGTGGCTTAACTCACCATTTAAAAGTGTAGATAGGGCATAGAGCATTGGAGGCTAAAGCTGTTAGCATGTTGAGTTGCTAATTGGAGATATGTTAAGGAAATAAGATATTATGGCACCTGAAAGAATTCAAAACCATACTAACTTTGATGCCATATTTCTTAGTAGTCACATAGGACCGAAATGTCCCGACCTTGAGAATATTTTTTTTGAAAGTAACCTTGAGAATATTTTAGGAGAGAGGAACTTAGAATTTTGAAAGTTGTGTTGGTATATGGATGGAAAACTTAACAATGTTTGGTGCAATTAACACAATTAGTTCTCCAAAAAATGCATGAGCAAGTTACCTCACAGCTCTTCTATTTCTCGCTACATGAAGCATTTGACAAAAAACAAGAAGGGGAAACAATATGTTATAAAATTATAATTCGGTGCAGTGCAATGAGCAGGTGACAAATAATTGATGAGCATGTACCTCTGAGAGGTATTCCAGAAAGCAGTTGCAGCACTCCCGGTGTAGCTGTTTAATACCAAATTGGTCTGCCAACATAAGAAGTGGGACCAATAAAACACCCATTCGAGTTTCATCTTCCATCTCAAGCTTCCCAGTATACATGAACTGAAGCATGACTGGAAACGCTTCTGCAGAGACATCACTTAAGGAGATCTCTGAAGCGCTGCTTTCTAGCATTCCATTTGTGAACATCTGCAGAAGCCATGTACTTTTTTGTGAACTCAGTGGAATACAAGTGAAAGGATAGTCTTTGACTGATCAAAAAACTAGATGCCTAAATTATTCCATCAAATTCATGGATGGCAGTTTCGGCCAAAACCGAAATGTTTCGTCCGAAACGTATCGGTTTTGGACCGAAACTAACCGGCCGAAACTGGGCGAAACCGGATGCCCTGCAATTGGCAAAAAAATAATATTTTATTTGGTTTCGGACCCGGCCGAAACCGACACCGAAACCGAAAATGCCTTCTATGCTCAAATTAGATCATCAAACCATTCATGTCAAATGGCATACAAAATAACCCGTATAAAGATGCTTACACTAAAGATACCTTGGCAAATGGTGCACTCCAGATACTAAGGATGAGTTTGTGAGCACGAGTAATAAGACCATGGCCATCAATGTAAATACTCACATCACTGTGATCAGTGTTCAAAAGAAAATGCTGAAGTTTTTGAACATCCAGAGGGAGTTCACTTGGGAAGATACCACAGTGCTGAACCCAAGGATCAGAGAACATCAATTCCACACTTTTCCCAGAATCAAACAACTTTTTGTTCACTTTAAAACGGTCAATAATTTCTTCACAATGCTTTATTAGTGGTGAGATTTGAAACTGCACACTTAAGTCTGCCAATGAACCAAGCTCTGACTCAGCAATCTACATCAAAATAAAGAAAACAATATCATTAATCAGTAAAAGCATGAAGATCAAGCAACCAACATTATATATATGTACATGTATACGTACACAAGGATAAAAGGATGGCTTACTTGAGTCCACCCAGTGTAGATGTACTGGAGGCATGAATGAAGAACAGAATATGTGACGGAAGGAAGGTGAATAAAACATTCGTCAGAAGAATTGAAGCTAAAATTCCCCGATGCTGCCAAGATGATCCTGTGTGCAGGAACAACCTTTTCTTCGTTACCAACAATAAAGAAAACATCAGAAAACTCCCAACTCTCAAGAAAGTTTTTGAGCCCCCATTCTTCATGTCCATCAGTCCTTTCTATGTTATCCACATCCTCCTTATCCTCTCCTTCATCTTCTTTGTAGTCAATATGGTACCTTAGGGAGCTCTGATGCTGTATTAGGGGCAAGACACTGACATTCCTATAACCCACATGCTTGTCCCAGCTGCTGAGCCCCACATACTGAACACTACAGTTTGGCTTTGAGTCACGCCACTGAAAGACGAGGTCTTGAAAAGGATGCCTTCCCTTGCCAATACTAATCAACCCATCATAGATACTTATCCAGTAGCTCTGAAAGGCTGAGGAATTACATAATCCAATGCCAGCAACATCAACAACAGCCTTCCCATCTACTTCAATCTTCAACCGTCGGTTCCTATGACTACCCAAAATGACTGTGTAGTTAGGACTGGTGTCCATTTTGTAATGGTAGTGCTGGCTACCCACTTGCTCCCTAAACACCAGCGTGACATCATTGTGAGCAAAGGCTTCAAATGCCACACAGCCACGTCCAGCCTCACTAAATCGTAGTTCCTCACGCCAGGCACACTCAAAGGGGGCAACTGTTAAGAACTTCTTCTGTTTTTTTTCACCCATCTTACCTGGAGAAAAAGAATCCCAGATCATGACAGATGCCAAAGCAACGAAGAATGAAAGTTTTAAATCAAGAAATTAGTCCATATTGCTTTTCTATATCTCTTCAGGAACCTTATGACACCAGAAAAAGAAGAAACACCTCATCGAACAGTACAGCCATCACATCCCAACAAAATACACAAGTTACAACATAAAATGATTATCAAAGGCCAACGCAACAAATATACACAAGAAAACATGGAAAGCATCAAGATTCAAGGCATAAGGGCATCAAACCAAGAAGGCAAATGAAATTAACAGGGCGCACGGGCCGCCTGCCGTGGGGGGGATTTGTTGGACCCAAAAAAAATATTATTTATGATATTTTCAGAAATTTTCAAAAAAAAGCATCATGAATGGCCATAAAACGACGTAAAGTCGTCGCCATTACGTGAGTTGTTAAAAGTTCTGTTGAAATGGAACTATTTGCGAATTTTACATGTGCTTTCACGCACAGAGAATTTTATCAAGCAGTTCGCGGGGGCAGCGTAAACTCACTCACTCACATGGAAAATCAACTACAAGAATTATTTGGTCTTCTAGACTGTCCCGAAAGTCAAGGGGAATGATCCCCGCATGGAGGCACTCCCGGGCAGCGAAGCAAGTGCCAAAAGCCGACAAAGGAAGACCCTCCACGTGCTGCAGTCCACTCTACCAGCAGTAAAAAAAAAAATTTTGACAGAGTACGGCAGGCTTTTATAGCCAAGTGAAGCCCGGCGAAGCCACCAAGTGGCCAAGAAGACCCCCTCCGCCCCTCCCTCTCGGACAGCAGGAAGACCGGAGGGGGACCCTCCGGTGGCGGGGTGTCGGAGGTGGACCCCGTCCGCTTTCCTGCAGGCAAACGGCCGGGGGTGGGGGGGGGGCTCCGGCACGCAGCAAACCGGAGAGGGGGACCCTCCGGTAGGTGCAGTACTAGAGGGGGGACCCTCCGGTGTGTTTCAACCGAAGGGACCCCCTCCGGTCCTTTCTCTGTTCCCGCACAAAACAAACAAGACAAAAAAAGAAAAAAAGGAAAACAAGAAGAAGAAGAAAGGAGGAGGATGAGGATGAGGAGGGGGTCCATACCTTGCCCCTTGAACTTCCACCGGAGGGGGATAATCCACCGGAGCTACCTAACCTCCGCTCCACCTTCCACCACTTATAAAAGGAGGGGGGCAGCCAAGCTTCAAAGGGAAAACTTCTGAAAGAGACGGCAAAGAACTTTGGAAGAGACTTCACTTGAAGACTTGAAGAAGAAGGAGCACGCGCAAGCCCCTTTGCTGTGGCTCTTCCCTCCCGAGTTTGAAGAAAGACAATTTTGCAAAGAAGGCCCTCACAGTGGGATATGTTGACTAAAATGCCCCTGACATGAAGAAACTTTGTATATTGCTGTAAATTCGTCACAAAAATGTGAGAAAATCATAGGAAAGCCAGAAATGTGTCAAAATCTGGTCTTTGATGTAAGAAGTTATTAAGAAGTCCCTGCAGATTTCAGAAATTGCAGTTTTACCGAGAAGATTTATAAAATTGCACAAAAGTCCATGTAATTCAGGAAAATTCTGAAAAATCTCAAATTCAAGGAAAAAGATTTAAGTTCAAGGAAATGTACTTCAAACTTATGAGAATGTCCCCGCTTTGTGACGAAGTACCAAAATTACAATTTTACTCCGATTTTTTTCGAAATGGCACGAATATCGATAAAATTTCAGAAAACTCAGAAAAAGAATCCAAAGGCTACACAAAGGTGGTCATTCTAGAAATGGCAAATAAACCCTCATGTAAGCGAACATTGTAAGTAAACCCCTTACTTAAGAGAAAATTGTAAATAAACCCTCACTTTAAGGGAACTTGCAAATATGTCCCTGCTTTAACTTTAAGGCATGGGAGACTCTTCTCGAGACATAGCTGATATCGTAAGGGTAGACAGAGATTTTTGGCAGTTAATCAAAGGTGTTCGGACTTGTCCGATGTAAATAAACACCGACTCCGATTGGTGGGAAAAAGTCCAATACACGAACCCTAAATCGTATGATAAATAAAAAAGCGCGGAAGTAACAAATATGCCGAAACTACAAGCATATTTCATCTAAAAAAAGAAAATCGGATGTCTATAAAAAAATTATGCGTGTAAACAATGATCTAAAATGAAGATTCGTTCTATAGTTATGGCAGACACTCACCTCATTCATATGTTTATGCCTATACGATGACTAAAATAGAATATGATCACAATTTCGGAGGCTGAAGAAAGCAGTAAGATGAAGTGGTTAGGGACCAGTAGGTCTAGCTGTTAGCCACAGCACTCCAGATATCTCCCTAAAATGCTCAAGTGAACCCTCTCGATATCAACAAACCAAATGGAAAACACCCTCCCGCAAAAGAACCGTGTTAATCTAGGGAAGTTAACTAGTGAAAGATGCAAACAAACCAACTCATCCGTCTCACAGAAGCACACTCCTAAGATGACTCAGAGAGAATGCATCCGCTACACTCAATGCTGACAGAAAGCATGGGGTTGAACTGGCTTGCTCCAAATTTATCGATAGCAACTCAATTCATGTAGACCATTCAAGTAAGTCACATCGCAAATGGAGCCCATGCTCATGGCAAGTTGGTTGTTCTTATCCTGTACAGTCAGCATAGGCAGCACGGGACAAGACATACAAATAATAAAGAAGAAAAAACAGAATTCGTGAAAAACCCATCCCAGATTTTATTGATTTCTGAAAAGATACCAACTTTCTTATCATGACCAATAGAGATGGCCTTGCAGAGTATGATGACAAGAACAGGCAAAGTTTCTCGTATCCTCACCTCAAATAATACTAATAATAGTAACAACAACAGAAAGAACAAAGAAACTAACAGTGATGGCTGTGCATGTGATCATGCCAAAAGACAAAGCAGAGGTAACAAATATCTAGATTCTACTCACAATCCTCAACACAATATAATGGAAGCTTTCGCCTGGCGCAAGAAAAGGACAATGGGTGCAGGAAACAAGCTGTGTAACACTAAAAACCAGATAATACAAAGAAAGAATAAAACCACGATAAACAATGATCAGTAACCAAAGCACATAAAGATTCCGGAGGATGGGTGACGGTGAAAAAATAACATTCGAGGATATACACCATCAGAATCACACACCTTCAACCTGGTAACACCATAGGGTGATGTAAACACAAAGACAGACAGTATCAGGAGAATCTAAACAAATATGATATTTTGTTCATTGTGACGCCTGTGACCAAAACCAGAAGAGGAGAACGGAAGGGAAGGGAACGACAGATGAAGGACAAGGGTACTTGTTGCTTGCTCACTCACCATCTGATTACGCCCAAAACGTGAGGACGCCGGCCGGCAAGCGCCGCAAGAAGGGCGCCACAGGAAACGTGCGAACTGGGGCAGGAAATTGCTCAGAGCGCCAATCCATTTAGAAAGGAGGCACCTGCGGGGATGCATGGACGGTGAAGCGGGGCCTCCACTCCCTCCTGATCATCCACTGCATCCGCCATGCCGCCCCCGGCGACCTCTGTCGCCCGTTCAAGTTCGTACGCGCTCAGGATTGCCCTGCCTGGCAACGGGAAACGGTGGAAAGGAGGCGCTTTTCTGCTCCTACGCCTACGCCGCGGGGGGTTCAGGAATCTGGGGTTCTGGATATTGGAATTCTCAGTTCGCAGGGACCTGGGAGGGGGAAGGACGGGGGAGGGAACCGGGGATGGCCGCAGGACTGCGAGGGACCCCCCGAGATGAGGCCAGTTTTGTCTTTTCCTCCCTTGTCTGTGTGTCCGCTTATGGACATTCACGGTGGCAGCTGTGGATATTTATCCTAAGTTGCCTAGTTACTTATATGGATCTTCCAATGTTTCAAAACCAAATATTTTAATTATATAATCTAGTAGTATAAGATTATATGAGGACTAAAGGCCCGGTAATTATGAACTTTTATTATTATTTAAAAATAATTTAATAGAAAAATATTGATATATATTTTTTACATAATATAAAAAGGGTAAAAAAAAGTCCTATTCTTACAATAGAATTAGACACAATCTCCAATGTAGTATTTTTTGTCCTTAAAACTGACGTATTAATTTTGTGTAACAAAAATTTAAAAAAAACTATCTTGTAGGGCCAAGCTTAATTACATAAAATTGAGAAGTTAAGACAACATGTTGAATAATAATTGCAGCATGTATGGCAATTCCTTCATTCCGTGGCTATCTTAATTCTCTTGTACATCTATTTTTCATGATTTGAGGAAGAATCTAATGATTTCTCCTTTTTAATTCCTAATAAGTCTTGACTTAGTGGATACCACACTTGTCAGTCCTTGGAAGGTCAGGAGTTTGATCCCACTTCTCGCATATGATGAGAGCGGATGCAATCATGGTTAGCTGGCACTGATTGTACCAATGTAAGTCAGTGGACTTGTATTGTATGGTCTATGGTATGCAATCGCGATATCTCGATCTCAGACGGCTCTCCGAGAAACAAAATGGCGAGATTATCGCGCGGCCAGGCGGGGTATTTAGGAGGGAAGGTGGACGCGTATCGGGCGGGTCTGACCGAAGCTCGCTGAGCATTCGGATCCCCCTTAAATGTAACACCCTAAACCCCCCGATTCCAAACCCCTCACCCGCCTCCAACCCCCGATGGGCCCTTCCTCTCTAGAGAGCTAGGGTTTTCGCCAGACGGACCTCGACGAGATCGCCGTCGTCGAGGCGTGTTCGCTACCGGCCATCTCGGCCACTGCGAAGGACATCGGCAAACGACCTCGTCTTCGCCGTCGAAGTTGTCTTCTCCATCAACCGTCATCAACGACCTCTGAGCCCTTCAATCTTCATCGACGACTACGAGGTAGAGGTAACCTCATGTCTCTCTCTTCGTCTCTGTCTCTCTCATGTCCCCTCATCTCTCCTCGGCCTCTTCCATCTCTCCCCGGCCTCTTCCATCTCTCCCCCGTCCCTCCTTCCCTCCCCCTCTCTGTCTCTCTCTGTCTGTGAGAGAGAGCCCAGATCCGGCTCTCTCTCCGTCTCTTTGTCTCCTAAGAGACTCAAAGAGACTGAGAGAGAGTCGGATCTAGGCTCTCTCTCTCTCCTGCCCCCTCTCTCTGTCTCTCTCATGCCTCCCTCTCTCTGTATCTCTCGTCTCTCTCCCACGCCCCTTTCTATCTCTCTCCCAGGTCCCTCCTCTCTGCCTCTCTCTGTGTCTTTTTTTTTTGCATCATGCTCTCTCTGTCTCTCTATCTGGGTCAAATCTAGTAGAGTGGATCATCTAACATGCTAATTTTTTTGATATTTATATATGTTTATTCTGTCCAGGCTTATTATTGTATTGCAAGATAAGACCCATGATTTGAGCAGCCTTGCAATCCTGAACTCTATAGATACAGTGCCAAACCTAAAAGGTTAGATTGGGAATCTCTTTTTATATTGTTTTGGTAACTTTGGTATAAAAAGTTAACATCTTGGTAACCTGATTTCTTTCTCCTACAAGATTCTTCTATGGTTTTTATAGTATTATTTTTGCTTCATAGATCAAGAAAATGAATCACATTTACCACCTCCAAATGAAACAAAGATTGTTTGTCTTTTTTTACTTTGATGGATTGTGGTGCTTACGTTAAGTTAGTTTGGATTTGAATGTTTAGGTTTTTGTTATCATCTATTGATTTGATTTTAGCATCAAAGGAGGTGATCAACAAAAAAATTTTATGTTTCTCTTCAATCAGAAACAAAACATGTCTAATCAAGACATAGGCTGGCAATATACGAAGGCCATAGGAAAGGGGTCACAATATATTTTTTGTGGGAAGGTAATAAAGGTGGGTGGTGTTACAAGATTGAAGAATCATTTGATTAGAGAAAAGGGACGGGATGTAAGCAAGTGTCCTAGTTATCCACCTGAAGTCCGAAAGGAATTAAAAGCTAAACAACAGAGGGATAATGAAGCTAAGAAGTTTAAGGCAAAAAGAGAGCTGCTTATGGAAGAGTTACGTCACGTGGGATTGTGAAGAAGTGCAAGAAGATCGAAGGCAGGGAGAAATGGCAAAGTCTGCGACAGAATGTAGATGGCAAGAGGATGAGATGGAATGTAGGGAGATTCACATTCAAGAGACTAGAGCTGGTCCTAGTGGAATTGGTAAAAAAACCAAACAAGGCATTACTGATTTTGTGCGTCATAGTTCAAGTATGAGGATTGTTGAGCCACAGACAAGAGTCTAGAAAACACAAATTTGATGATGCCAAGTGACAAAGAATACTATCAATGTTGAGTAAGGGAACATTGAGAGAGTCCATTGGAAAGATGCTATCATTTTTTTTTATTTTTAATCATATTCCAGCCAATGTTGCAGGGGACCATCATTTTAAGAATGTGATAAAAGAAGCACAACAATTTGGTTGTGAATTACTTTCACTCACCCCTAAGCATATCTTAGGAAAATATCTCGATGAATTAGTTTTTAAAATAAAAACTGAAATTAAGAAACTGGAACCACATTGGATGCACATGGGTGCTCTCTTTTATGTGATGGGTGGATATGACCTGCAAGAATGTATATCATTAATTTCATAGTGTACAATGCAGGTGGTGGTGTTTTTTTGGACTCTGTTTATGTCACGTGAAAGGAGAAAAACCATGAATACATAATGAAGTTGATGGAGGACAACATTAAAGAAATTAGGAAGGAAAGAGTTGTACAGATTGTTATAGATAACACTAGCAGCTACAAGAACGCAGGTAAATTGTTATCTACTAAGTATCCTCTTTTTTGGACTCCATGCACTACACATTGTATTGATTTTATGTTTGAAGCTGTGACAAAGCATGACATGGTGAAGAAGGCTGTGGATATAGGCAGACTTGTCATAAGACTAGTCAAAGGAACGCGCTTCGCGCGTGAGTTTACTTTGAAATTTTCTTTATGTTAAATAATAAAGATTTAGACATTAAAACATGATTCATCATTACTTAAGCATCGGAGCTCAGTCCCAAGGCCCCGGTGGCATACTAATCACTGTCACAATGTATTGCTCGGCACATTACAAAGACATGAGACTAAACCACAACACACACCCCTCGCGCCGAATCAGCTTGTTTGAGGCACATCACAGGTAGGACCAAGTGTCCACATATTGATCCAAAACTGAGATATATGGCTTTTAAAACAGACCAAAGAACATCTTAATTAAGTATTCATGTGGGTCTGGTAACACAGGTTGAACCATACCTCCTAGGTTACTTACACATGTACTAATGCTCCTAAATAACACCCACACACCAAGGCTGAGTGGTCTCAAGGTTCCACTGCTTGCCTTAGGAGGCAAAGGTCTGTTCAACAGGCTGAAGCAGACAGGTGAGTTGTGGATGCCCCACATCACACTGTTTAACCAGTGCTAGCCAGGGTTCTTCTCAGTATCCCAAGAAAAAAAAAGGACTCAAGGTAGTTTTGGTTGAGCTTTTGTTGGATGTGATACAATCTCATACTCTAGTTCAATTTTCCCAAAACGCTGAGGCTTTGCCATACCTGAAGATCATACCATACCCATGCTTGGGTAGCAATAATTTACTTTAAGGATAAAAGATAAATGTGAATATCCATAAGCCATATATCTTGCTGAGCTTGAGGATTTGCCATACCTGAAGCAGGACTGGATATGATACCATACCCATGCCTGGGTAGCAATAATTTACTTTAAGGATAAAAGATAAATGTGAATATTCATAAGCCATATATCTTTCTGAGCTGATGGAATGCCAAGGGCACTTAGCCATCCTTTACATTTCAATTAAGGATGAAAGAACTCTAAAACCAAATTTCACAATATAAGAACTTCCATTTTCAATATTTATTAATCATACATTTAAATGAAAAAACTAAAAATTGCTTGCCATTTTTTATATCCTTCTTTTCTCATCAGCATACCATGGATCAGGTCTAGAAAGAAAAGAAACCAGTACCAGATATCCCTTCATTGCCTTTAAGCCTTGAATGGTGCTCAAAATCTCGACCAGGGCGGTGAACATCAAACACCCTGAGACATTTATTGTACCCAGTACATACCCTATGAAGATAAGGTGAAAAAAATCTGTTATATAAATCATTGTTTTTGAAAAAATAACCATGGAAAAGGGGCTATCATCAAGAACAAGGAAAAAAACAATACTATAACCTACATACTGCTGTTGCCCCGGCCGCTGCTCGCCGACGCACCCTCGCCGCCATTGCCGCCACTCACCTCGATTCGCTGCAGCCGCCGCGTCCGCCGCAGCCGCCGCCTCGCTGCGGTTTGCCGCCGACCACCGGAGGGAGAAGGGGAAAGAAGGAAGGGGAGAGGGAGAGATCGAGAGAGAAAGAGAGGGGGAGGGAGATCGTGCGAGAGGGAGAGGGAGGAAGAAGGGGGATCGGGGGAGAAGGAGGAGGAAGGAGGAAGAGGAGGGGGGTTAGGGCAGGGGACCCTGACCCCATTTTTTTTCTTCCCTTTTTCTATTCCCGATTTTTTTCTTCTCTTATTTTTCATTTCCATTCTATCTTCTTTTTTCTTTTTTTCTCCTTTTGCATTCTTATTTATCATTTATTATAATTTTTTTGAAAATAAAATAAAATATCAATTAATCTAAAATACCACTAACACTAAAAATATTTTATTATTTATTATTTAGAAATTCGAAGATCTGATGATATTTACATATCCGAACACGTGGATGCTTGATCCAAAATCTTGAGATATTACATCTCTTCTTTCGGTGCTATGCTAATGCGTTATAGGATCATCCTCCTACCCTCCTGAAAATTGGTTAAACCACGTACGTGAGTTTGAGCACTTAGTAGACACTCGAACAACCAGTCACATGAATAACATATAATAAGCATTTTACAAAAGTTGGAAGACTTTCATGCAATATATCAATATAAACACCCATTTCTACAATATGATCTAGCATATACATATAAATCAAGAGAGTAAATAAGAAAGTAATTCTATTATCTGAGTTTTAAATTTATAGGAGGCCCACGTATCAGATTTCATTAGAATCACGTGACCATGAGTAGCCAATTATTTATACCGGCTTCACTCAATCAAGTTGTTCATTTTTCACGGTCTAAACCTCGCCTACATGAAGGTTTTGATTTCTCTTTACTTGTACATTTAAGATATGCATCTAATCCACAACACAATCAGTGAAATCATTGCAGTCCAGAGGCGCGGGCTCGACCACGAAAGGCCCAACGTATAGACCTACAGTCTTGATCCAATTGTACAGGATCGGGAGACCTCCACCCCACCATCCACCAGATCCATGTCACGTCTGGCTTTCGGATTTAACCATTCGTTCGTCCTCGGACGAGGGCTACCCTCGGCATACGCTTACCTGGTACCCCGCCCTCCTTACGGTGGCACTGTCCTTGTGCTTAATCTCTTATTCACATTTTCATTATATTTCATTTGGACATCTTTAATAGCTTAATAAACATTGGATGTTATAGCTATGGCTTACAACAAATCAAAAAAGGAAATATACTTGTGCAAGTCACAATTATACTAATAACATGCAGATATCAGGTTCTACCATGTATGATTGCTACCACCTTTGCATTCATATTATATTTTCTGAATACATAAAAATAACTCAAAACAAATAAAAATAATCAATAAATATATGCTCAGTCTGTTCAGATGCCAACCTGTGGCGAGAAAGACCTTACGTTGCTGGTTCCCTACACGCTCCTACGAGTTCCTTGGCCTATAGCCTAAGTTGCCTCCCAGACTGCTCCTAGGGGGTTCTTCTCATGTTCGGGATGACCTCTTCTTGCTCTTCTTTCTACTGTTGTTCAGCCCTCTGCTCCTTCCCTTTTCTCTTCGACTACCTGCACTTTCTCCATCTTCTTCTCTTCCACCTGCTAGCCCGACCTCCTCTTCTCATTTTTCTTCTCTGCAACACACCTCTTGTAATGACCCAAGATCTAAATACCGAGTCAAACCCGATACCATTCGGATCCTACGTCGTCACCCACGAGTTGGAAAGCTCAGAAGGGTTATTTGGAGTGTTGTGGCTGTGCATTGAAATTCAAAATAATTACAAGAAAATAATTTACAAAATTAATCAACTAATCTGACAGGAAAAAAATTACATTTTATATCAAATAAAATAACTACAAAGTATAGTCCACGAGTACAGTCAACAAAAAGAGAAACGTACACTGCTATGGGACATACCCCGGCACTGGCAAGCTGGCGACTAAAGGTCATCCGACTAAAACACACCACCTCGAGGAAAAGCGCTGCACCTGAAAAAGCACGGAGTGAGCCTCCTCTCATTGGCTCATTGAGGGTCCCACGGATCCCCACCACAACAAAAATGGTGAGCAGCAACAACAATAAACAATAGTAATAAAATAACAACATTAAACAACAATGGCCGGAATAACAAGAACGGTAAGCGAAGGAACTATGGAGTCTCTACGCTACCCTACTCACGCGATTGTAACGACCCGTCTTCGCTGACGGAACCACTAACAAGGCCACGCGGCCATACACGTAACCTCTACCCTCGGGAGGACATCCATACACTAGTCAACCTCGGTCTCGAGCTAGGACCAATAAGAGAACCATGCCCTACACACAGGGCGACACCAACCCATCTACCAGAAGGGCCAACGACAATGCTGTCAGTAACTCAGTCTTACCGGCATAGGGTCCGCTACTCAAGTATACACAACAAGGTCAGATGCGTCCACTGACGTCTTATATTGCGCCAAAGTCCCAGATGCGCGAACACTGCCCACACCAGGTCTCGAGAGGAGCAAAGGAGACACACACACCACACCCTGGGACTGGCTAGGATTCGTGCCACTACGTCCCACAGCACGGCCGTGTCTAGCCACCTAACATGGGGTACGTGCCACTGCACCCGACAACAACGTACTCTTGTTCTAACAAAGGTACATACCCTTAGGCGGTCTCACCTATGCACAAGTAGCGTTGTACACACTAGGCGGTCTCGCCCGGTCTGACACGAAATGCCCTCAAGGCAGTGAAACCGCAAAACATGATCTTCCACGGTCTCGCGGGAATCTACCATATAACACTATCATTCGCGGTCTCGCGAGAATCTCGAGAATAACATACATACGCACGCAAACCACCATAAACCACGGTATGACACCACGGGGTGCTAAGAAAACTACCCACGACCAGATGACGAAAACTAGTGGATACCGGCCCACTAAACTCACACACGGACTACTCACGTGATCATAGAACTCACGCGTGGATATGACCCTCTGCAGTCACAGAGACTCAAGCGGTATATAACCCACCATGAGCACGCAAACCACGTGGAAACTAAGTAAGCGAAAACAACCAAACCCACCGTAGGGAAAACCTTAAACCTCGTATTACGTGAATCCATTCTCGGGTGACCGTCGCCCTCACAAGGCCGAAATGGCCCAATTTCCATGTGTTTATGTGAATATATTATTAATTTATATGTTCCTGGGCAAAAACCCATTCACGGGACTCAAATGGGCTGAAAAGCCCACATCCCGGTCGACTTGGACCACTGGTCGGTTGACCTAGACCACAGGTCGGTTGACCTGCCATCCCGGTCGGTCGACGGGCTAGGAACGCGGTTGGGGCAAGAACCGCGACTATCAGAGATGCGATCGGTCATCTGACTGCGTCAACCTTAACGGCAGTCGTCTTGACCACCGCGTTCAGGTTTACCGAGTTAGCCCCCTATTCACCTTGGACGTTGTCCATGTTCATGCCGCAACCATTATCCAGAAGCTAAACGTGGTTGGGGAGTCGACTGCATTCTCATTTCTGATCCGGACCTTCGCGAACCAGCACGAATTCGTCCGTTCCATGCCCCGTTCGTCTCGCACGAAGGGGAAAACACATAAAATCGACTCATTTGCCCTCCACACACTGAAAGGACTCAAAAAATACACAAAAATATCACATAAATGAGTGATTTCATCAATTGCCCTACACACACACCCATGCCACTCACATAACGCATTCAGCCTCATCTTGGCCTCAAATTGCAAGAAAAACTAACCAAATCGAGGGAAAACACATCCCGATATTCCATTAGCTTGAAATCTAGCGATTAAACCAAATAACGCTGTCTAAATCGGCAGAATCGTCTCACACCCCGAAATATGCATTTTAACCCAAACAAAAGGGAAACCCGCTCCAACTCGTTCTAATCGGCACGAAATCATGAGGAACTAAAGTACAAAGGCCAGGGATTCGTCCCCCTACCTTTTTCGAAGAAACCGCGCAAGTTTGTGGCCGATCCACGTCGAAATCGCTTCGTTTCACTGTCAGTTCTTCACAAAAACTTGAAAACTTCTTGCCACGACACCAACTCCCGCTCTACACTACGGTCCTCGCCGTTGTTCGCCTGCGTCGCCTTCCACCTCACCTGCAAATCCTCCCTATCGGCCATCGGAGAAGAAGAGGGAGTGACGTGAGAGTGACAGGGAGAGCACGAGAAAGGGGGGAAGAGGGTTAGGAGAGTGAGGGGGAGGGGGTTTTAATAAAAGAATTTTTTATTTATTTTTCCTTTTTCATTTCATTTCATTTAGAAAATTACCAATAACTCTAAAAAATTCTTGAAAAATACATTCCAACCCAGAAAAAATTCAGGAAAAAGTTAGGCCTCTCCACGCGCCACCACGGACTCAAAATAATTCACATATATATCATCTAGGGGTCCGAAGGTCTAATATTAGAGCCTGGAATTAACACAGGCACGATCCGCAACCCGCGAAAATACGATCTGAGAACCCAAGGACATTACAGTCCTCCTCCCTTGTAGAAATTTCATCGTCGAAATTTAGGATATTGCTCAGAACTCACGGGGAAGACCTCACCTAATGGGCAAGACCTCGCGATCACCGCACAACCCCTGTACTCACCACACAACATCCTTTGAGGAACACCGCAAGACTAAAGTAGCCAATAAAGTTGTCTTGCTCTATCACGACAATTCATGCCAAACCCCAGACCGATCGGGGCACACAAAATCAACAAGTCTGACATCGCCTTCGCTTCCTTGAAACTCTCAAGGGCACAAACAACATTTGAAACACTCCGTATGCGGAGGAAACACACGATTCTCAACAGCGGAAACCACACCTAGCCACCTATTCGGGGCATCAACTTCTCCAGCTGCTAGACACCGAGTACTCATTACAAGGAGCATAATCACACCTCATTCCCGAGTGACGACCTTGCCGCCAATCTCAACTGGCTACCACTCTTCCGTCGACTCCTCATAGCTAGCGACACACGTTACAGAGCGAAATACCTCAATTGCTCACCGGATGACACCAGTCCCAAAACCAATGTCTCACCGGTCACCTACAATATCTATGGAACACATTACAATCAACCGTAAGATACTTCACAGTCTGAAATCTACAGCACATAATAACCAACTCATGAGCACATATCAGCTATAGAAAACTATATGCCAGCCGCCAGTCACATATCGCTTGGCACCATCTTGGTCCTCCCTTTAGATCTATGGGAAAATCCACAAAGAATATTAAAAATTAATTAATTAAGTGAAAAAGAATAGAAGGGAAAAGAGAGAAAGGGGAGCATGCGTGGATGCTAATGGGAATCGTGATCGCCAGAGACTCGCGAGCCTCAAAGGAATTTAACAATAAATAACAAAGGAGGGATCGCGAAGAATATCTTTTAAAGCGGGGGAGATTGTGAGTGCACATTCTCTTCCAATCGGCCGACCGATGAAGAGAGTTCTTCCTTTAAGATTACCCTTGCAAAATAAACAAACCAACAAAAGAGATATGGATTATAAATCAAGGTGAGTGTAGTATTGTGGACACACTTTTTATTTGACTGTTGTTTATTCATTTATTAGTTTCGTTTATTTGTTTATTAAATGTGTGGGCGTGCCAGTCACAAAGTGACCATTTATTCGGGCTTCGAGAAAGCACTTGGTGCGCGCAATCTGACTAACCAGATGATTATGTAGTTCGGGTCGGGACGAAAATCTGCCGTACCATAAGGGCCACGGCGTTAATCACATTCCCTCGGAGAGGGGAACACCCTTGATTAAACGTCATGAATAAGGGCCCTATGGCCTAGAAAATTGTATTAATGGTGTGAGCAAATAAAGCATTGGAATTTTAGGTAGATATATGTATTTGTTCATTTATCAAATCGTCGGAAACGATCGATTCACTGTTGGCCGCATACCGGCCTTTCAATGTTCGGGTGATGACCCAGTTCGAAACACGCGGAATGGGCCCGGAATGCGGGCCAATGTTCGCCATGCATATGGCATGCTTGAGGCTCAATTTCTCGAAGGACGGGGATCAATCCCCTATACGGGCGAACCCACTTCAATAAATTATCGGCCCAGAGCGGCGTGTGAACGTGGCCATGACGGGAGGGATCCCCGAGATCCGCGCTCACGCCGCAGGGCAGCTTTAGTTTCCCCTTTAAACAGGGTCCGGGAATAGGAGATTGTCGAAAGGGTCCATGAGGCTAATGTATTCGACATTTTTATCTAGTTAGCTTTGGTTTCACTGAAGTGTGAGTTTTACTCCATTCGCACTCTTTATCATGCTTTAATCGCATTATTACAGCCTCTTTCTCTTTTATTATTGTTATTTGCTTCTATTATTTGTTTTATGTTCTATTGCTCTTCTATCATATGTTTTATTTTTATTTTTTTTTGTTGAGAACAGGGAGGTCGGTCGACCGAAACTCCTAGGGATGAAAGTCCCTGAGAACAGGTCGACGCACCCATGTAGTGCGTCGACCTAGTCGGTGATTGGTCGACCGAACCATTAAGTTCGGTCTAATGGTTCGGTCTACCGGACCAACGAGCAGCCCCGGCCTTATCTTCTTTTCGCTCTTCTCTTTCGTTCATTCACTCGATGGGATGGTCGAAGTTCAAATTCACGTTTAATGCATGGGGAAGGTTTTATCTAGAGATGGAACACAAATGCACACATGAAATGCAATGTTGTAATTTGATGCATGAGAAGTGGTCTTGCATGTGCATGGCTTCAATCGACTTTCTTTTATTTATGTAGGTTGTGTTCGTAGTCACGTTCGATAGTCCGTCATGGTAGTGTCCAGTTCAGTTATTCGTATCTTTCACAGTTCTCTTGTCTCGGTTGGAGTATTTTGCTGTTATTCATTCAATGTGTTTGTTGCTTCCGTTTGCATTTTAATATATTACTGTTCCTGATAAAAATCCGGCAGCATCTCCCCCGGACCCGAATGCTAGGGGGGTAAAGTGGGTACACGCCCACAAGGAGTGACGTGTCCCAAAGCTAGACGTGCGCACGGAAGCGGCAACACCTGAAACCATCGCCTCAAAACACGGTGTGAAACCGAGCAGACAGGAAGCTAAAACATGAAGGGCAAACGTCACCGGATCAAAGGATGGCCAACGTCACCGGATCAAAGGAGTGACGACGTCACCAGATCAAGTGGGTGGCTGTTGACACCCGTTTTATGCCTACAAGTCGAGTCCTTTTCCTATCCACTTGATGATGTCCCGAGCTATCCACCGCTATGAGGTATTTCCTTGATGGCATTGTGAGTTTACTTCTTCATTACCAAGCTTCTTACTCCCTGGACGGGGTTTGTTTGGGGTCAATCTTTCCTGGGCATGCATTTTGATTGAAGCGGTTGACACTAGACCGCTATCACGTGTTTGCGGTCTTGTGAGGACCGCGTCTACCTTATGACCCAGTCCTTTGCGTTGACTCAGTCAAACCTTATCCTCGCGCCTGGTCGCGGTCTTCACCCAACTGTTTCCACTGGTAGCGGTCGTGCGATAGACCGCGTTAGCCACCCGAGCCCAGTTTCGTCCGAGTTCCGTTTTCTTCGGCCGGGAGAGTCTTGGGACTCTATCTTCGGAAGAGTTATCGCCCCGGGCGGGTTGTGGACTCTCTTGGACGATTATCCTTCGATTTTTGATGAGATTATCTCTCGGAAAAACCCTGGAATTCGCGCCCGGGGAACCCTAACTCGACCTAGGGTTTCTAAAGGGTCTTTATAAAAGGGTTAGCTTTTGCCTCACTTCGGGGGGGGGGGGGGGGGGGGACTTTTGGACATTCACGCCGAAATGATGCCGGTTCGGGGAACGATCTTCAGTCAAGGAACCTTACTTTCCACGTCCTAAGCATGCCCGGTCCAGGGAGTACTTAGATTCTATCAATCAATTCTTCTTTCTTCCCCTCGTTTCTTTGCATTGCATCATTGTTCTTTCATCATTTCGCGTTGTTCTATCACGTTTTTAATCATTCATTGCATGTTTAAACATCCCTCCCACTGTTTATCACACCCCACAGGGGTTAAAAACCACCAACCCCCAGGTATTTGACCCCCCTTTTATGTGTTTTAATCGTTATAGCTTGATAGATATTGCACTACTTGTAGATCTAATCGGGTTTATTCTCTTGTGTTTTCACTCTCCCCTATAGGTTTACAGCACATGCAGCACGAGGCCCCTCTCTCTTGGCCGGCTGAGAGAGAGGGAGGATCGATCCCACGGCCCATGTTTCTGGGTGATGGTAGCGGTCATGGTTGAACCGCTTTCATATCATCGCGGACGTGCGACCAACCGCTTTCATTGTCCAGCATCCCGCTTGCGAGTGCCCTATGTTTCTCCTTTCCAAGACTCGTAGCTCGGTCTCCCTGAGGTATTAGTCTTGGTGGCGATCACGGTCAGTTCTCTACTCCTCGTCCCCCCTTTTCGTTTCATGCAAGTTCATGTCTATCAGCATGCTTACATTGTTTAGTTAGGGGACGGGGTAGATTGAAACATTTTACAAATCTACACCCTTTTTTGGCGATCACGGTGGGACTCCACTACCAATCGTGCTATGTGCTGTATTACCTACTATTCATTGTTTCTCATCGTTGTTAAGAACTGTTGTGGGGGTTTCCAATTTCTGCTTTGGGTGTTTCTGTTCTCTGGAATAGACGCGGTCGGATGACAACCGCTTACATGTTGTAGCGGTCATCTGCAGACCGCTACAGGGGACTCAGGTGCGTACTCCAAAACTTTCTGCTGCAGCTCATCATCTATCACATTCTGGAGTGTTATTCTGTGCTGTCCGCTCGCCTATCTACTGTTCTTGTTACTGTTAAGATTATTGCATCTGACGTTTTATCTACTGATCACGGTCCCCTTCGGGGTTTCTGCTCCTGCCTGGCCACTTTCTGCCCCCTGACCTAACGCGGTTCAGGGAAGACCGTTTTCACTTTGTAGCGGTCTGGATAGGACCGCGACTAACTGCTCAGGTACGCACCCCGAGGCCTTTCTCTGCAGCCCATTATTTCATTATCTTTCAGGGCCTTGAGTGCTGTTTGCCCCCTCCCTGCTGTGGTAATTGTTCATATTATTGTGTTCATCTTGATTGCTAGTCTCTTAGGTTAGAATTTGCATGCACTCCGGTGCACATAGGACTCATGCATTTCACTCACATTTAGTTGCATTCCTACCGAGGTAGGGTTTCCTCTCGTCTCCATATTCCTTGGAGCCGACTAGGTGACCTTGCCGAGGGCCTCCGTAAGCCCCCGCGAGCCGTGGATTCCCACACGGACGTCGGGCAGGTTGTACCGTTGCCACCCCCAGTCTCGGGTCTGCATTCATGAGAGAGAGAGTCCTCTAGGGTCTGCCAATTTCCCGTCCCCCACCCTGTTTAGATACCTTGTGGTTAAGTGCATTCATATCTTAATTAATCCACTAAGGTTCTAAAAGGGAACTTATAAAAATTCTCGCGCATCATCTGAAATTTGATTGGATAATTGGTTAATTCTTTTCTCATCTCTCCCCTCCGTTGTATGTTGCAGTGTCATCATTTGCATCATTTTGGCGGATTAGGGTCATTTGGTCTAGTTCACCCCGGTGTGTCTCCATCTAGTTGCATTTGTCCTAAGTTCATGTCCCTCCTTGTATTTATTTGAAATTCATTGTATAAAGTCTCCATTCCCCCCATGGAGCATTTTCCCCCTGTACCTTATTCCTATACTTCTCCATCCTCTTACCCCCGCGTGGACTCCTCTTCCCATGCGGGTCCATCTCCTTATTCCTCCATTGGATCCTATCCTTCTAACGGGCCTTCTTGTCCCGCCCGTGCTACTGCTAGCTCAATTAATTCTTATTCCCACATTTGTGATCCTTCCAGGCCCACATATCCTGCTACTCCCGGAGTGGGCCTTCCTTCTTTTCAGGCCGGATCCCTTTATCCTGCCCATCAACATTATCCTGGTCTAGATTTATCATCTCTTGCTCAACCTGGCCCATATCCTTCTCGGACTCTTCCCACCGAGGAGATGATCGCCCAGGCCCAACGCCGGCTTGATGAACTACAACGGCAAATCAATCCTCAAACTTCTTTGGATCTCCCGTCCGCATTCCAAGGTCTTCGACTCCCGCCACGTCAACAGATTTATGCATATCGCCGCTATGGTGGAATTGGTGACCCCTATGTCCATTTAAAGGGTTTCTTATATGAGTCGGCCCGGTTCCAGCATGATCAACGCTTGATGGCCTATTTATCTGGCCTTTCTTTAGAGGGCTCGGTCAAGGATTGGTTCTTCACATTGCCGCAAGAGCAGATGATGAATTTTCAAGCCGTTCAAGCAAGATTTATTCAGCAGTACCAGGATCAGGTTGGGCCCAGACATTATATGGTTGATCTGGCCCAAGAGAAGATGAAGCCTGGTGAGGAATTCTCAACCTTCGCCGACCGCTGGCGTCGCCTAGCCACGCAAGTCCCGGGGCATATTCCGGAGGGCGAGCAAATCAAGATGGTTATTTCTAATGCAACGCCCGAGCTTAGGTGCATCTTAGCCCTGAATAATATCACTTCATGGCAGCAACTTTACAGTCGAGCCCGCTTCATTACCCAACAACTCTTAGTTTCCTTTAACCATGAGCCTCCTCCACCTTCGTCTTCCACGTACCCCTTTTCTTCCTCGCCCACCACAAGTCCACCCTCCACCTCATATCCTTCCGTGGGTCGACCGTCCACTCCTACACACCCCTATACCTCCATGTGCTCCACCACATACCAACCATCCACAAGTCAGCCCTCCGCTATGTCATCGCGCCACACCCCTCCACCTCCGGACAGGGAAACACCACACCGCGAGCGGGTGGATGCCGTCCACTATATCCCCACACCCTCCACGTCGCCGCATCATTCTAACCCTCCGCTTTCGCTTACGCAACCCCCCTTACCTACGCAACCTCCGCTGCCGTCCCCGTTATATTCTCATACCCCTCGGCATCCACCTTACCCGAAGCAGACTCCTCACTCCCCGCTGCCGGAATCTCTTACAGATGTTTTCAGGGCTTTGATGGCCACCCACGCGTTACAGCTCCCTCCGGTTATGCCTTGCCGACCCGCGGTCGAGAACTTGCTCTATTTCTGTGAATTCCATCGTCAACAGGGGCATTTGGTTGAGAATTGTCCCGAGTTCCGGGAACTTGTTTACAACTGGGAAGACAAGAAGATGATTGATTGGGCTACCATGCGCCAAGTTCTTTCAGATCTCAGCAGCAACAGCAAGCCGTGCCGCCTAGGCAACCGTCTCCACCTCAAGACTAGGGGCACCCTGGTATTTCTTCAATTGATAAGGTACCTGCTCCTTTACCCACTCCTTCCTCCATTCCATCTCCTTCACCACCGTTACCTTCTCACATACCCCTCGGGCAACCTCTCTTTCATCCTCCGTTTCCACCACCACTTCTATTCCCACCGCCTCTCGACGTGTTGTAAAGACACGCCGAAGGGCGCCACCACCTGCCACTTCCCCCATTACGCCACCACCTTCCTCTCCTCCTTCTTCACCACTCCAACCTTCACCTTCTTCCTCTTCACCCTCACCATCTCCATCAACCACATCACCACCTTTACCATCACCTTCCCCACCCCCATCTTTGCCGTCTCCGTTGGCCACTTCTCCATCACCACCTTCTCCATTATCCCCATTCCCTTCACCACTGTCTTCACCACATCCCCTCGCGACGACCCTTGTTCCATCACCTTCGCAACCATCCCCGCCATTGACGCCGCTTCCCCTTTCGCCATCATCCTCTGAGCCCGAGCAGGCCGATCCCAAAACCATACCTCCACCCATGCCCATCATCGCCATCATTCTCCCACCCCTTGCACTATCGCCACCCGCACCCTTCAAATCTCCTCCTTCTAACCTCTCTCTACCACTTCTCACTTCGCGGAGCGGGTACCCGCTACCTTTGGTGCCCCTCGGGTCTAGTCCCCAGGAAGAAAAGGTGCCGAGCCAGGTTTCGATTATGCACAACAAGCTTCAAGATTTCATTCGCTACGTGCAAGGCCGAGTCCTGATCCTTGGCTGTTTTAGGGACAGTGAGCCTGCATTTGCTATAAAGACGGTTGCCAAGAAGAGTTCCATTGCACTAGTACCAGTTTCTTCACAAGCGAGGCCGGTGGCAATCTCTTTGTTCGCCGGAGAATTCACGATTGATGTTGTTATCACCCCTCGCTTGATTGCTATTCAGTGCACTGGCCCAGCAGAGTTTTCCGCCCGAATGGTGCTAACTCACACGGCCGCCAGAAGTCTAACGAATTCAGCATTCAAGGGGCAATTGGCTGTGTCCTCAAGATTGGCCAGGGGCATTTTGCATTTTTTGTCTCATCTCCCTCGGTTCATTTGTGAATCAGCCACGTCAACGCCGCACATCACCCTCCCTCAGTTCCGTCATGTGCTTCTAGCAAGGGAGTTATGCTTCATACCCGACCGCCGAGTGAAGATGCCAAAGCTCCATGCTCTAGTGCCGAACGACAAAACTCCATTGCTTCCTAATGTTCATCACATGGAGTTGACTATGCTGGAATGTTCTTCTATAGTTAACACCACACAACTAGGGGCAACCGCCTCGACGAAGCCGTATGTTCATGATCGGGCTAGGCCGTCTGCCAGGTGGACCCGTTATTTGAGAAAACATTGCAGATTAAGAAGCCCGAAGGTCAGAGTCCGCGCCAGGCGGAGTTGCCTCAAGAAGATTTCGGCTAAGAAGAGACGACGGCATAAGTTCAAAGGCCGTCAGCTGTGCATTTGGGGGTCCCCTTCTTCCTCCCTTTCTTCCATCGATTCATCTTTTCTTCTGCTCAGTTCTTATCCTTGGGTGGTATACCTTTCATCGCCTAACCATATTTCTACTATCGTCTCTTACTCTCGCCATTTTAGGCCTTGGCCTATACCTTTCTCCTCCCCTAATCCAGGGGCATCTTCTGGTTTTTCTCCCCGAATGTGTCCGGATTCCACTTCTCATCTTTTTTTCCTGACTCTGTTGGGGATTCCTTGTGCTTGTTCCCCAACATTGTCGGGTGATTTTTCTGCCCCTTCCCCGACCTTGTCGGGTGTTTATGCTTCTTCTTCCCCGCCTTTGGCGGGTGATCGCTACTCTCCTTCTCCAACCATGTTGGATGATTCTTCTCCTCCTCTTTCTTCTCACTCCTCTTCACCCTTTCAGGGTCACCACCCTTTTTCTTGCTATTTTCGAGGTTTTAGCCCGCCTTGATCTCAGTTGATCCATGTTTATTCTGTATTTGTCTCTTTGTTATCAGGGTCTCAGTGCCTTAACGAGGGAGTTCTAGCCCTCGTCTCTCTTCCTTTTTTCTCCTTATTCGTCCAGTTTGATGTCTGTCACTCGTCTGTGTCGAGGAATCCAATCCTTTCCTCTCCTTTCGTCTTTATCCTGGCAAGCAAGGAATACAAAGCTACTCGCGCTCCTTAAAGCTTGATGATTGAGATCGCTTCAGGATGCCGGTTTTCACGCCATGGATTTGCAAAGGTATCTTTATTTTGTGCAAAGAAACATGCTTTCATTTCCATTATTTCTATTGCTTCTGCACATGGTCATTCCTTAACATGATTGAGTGGCTTTAAGAGTCTTTGTGTCAAATAAAAAAGGTTATCTTCTGCAGCATCTTTAGGCTGGTGATAGCTCCGCGCTGGGAGTCTAGTTTCTTTCCTCGATTGTTAAGGGTGACTTTTGTACGGGTTTTTTCACACACTACACGGCGAGCCATAGCCGATTCCTCTGAGACACACCATTACTGCTTTGGCCATACTTTGGGTATGCACGAAGGCCTTTTTCTCTTATCTACTCGGCCTAGTACAGGGGCAAGAGATTGATGGATAAGATGACTAACCTATGCGCTCCCTAATACGAGAGAGGTCTCAAATAGGGGCAGTCTTGACCCTCAAAAGTAAGCTTTCATGTTATACCTAGCCAATAAGGGCTACCCAAAATGAGAAGATGAAACAATACAAAATTATGAATCAAAGGCACGACAAGAGTGGAAGTACAGTTCCCCGCGGGACGTCATGAGCCCGGTCGCATGCGTGCCTAATAAATATGGGTCTAAAGAATCAAAGACATCAAAGTCCCGACGCAACAGACCTACTCTTTGAGGGGTAGTGCCCTGGAAGGAAGTTGAGTCTCGATATCTCCCATCCTGTACGAAGCTTGTCTCCAATTTTTCTTCTGCTTCTCTCTCTTAGGCTGGGTTGTATCCCGGATATGGCCTTAGTAGGGGCACCATTCTTTAGAGATAGTTGGCTGTGGTAAGCTACCATTACATGCACCCCCTGCTTAAGGGAAGCCTTTAATGAAAGTGGTAGGAACGACGATCCCTGGCTAGTAGTTTGAGCCCGTCTTTAGATGCTGCAGATTACTATGTCAAAACAAAAAAATCAAATACTTCAAAATCAACATCAAGAGAAAAAAAAATCAAATACTTAAAAAAAACAAAAAAGGAATAAAATATTGTTGAAAATCCAAAAAATCATAAAATTACGAAAGCCAAAAAGAAAATGTGTCTTTTATTTTTTTTATGCATTTGCATTTATTCTGAGGACAGATACGTGATCTATTTGTTAAGTGTGCAGGTTGCAGGCGCTTCAAGACTCCCGACTCTGTCTCTTGTCTTGCATCTTGTCCACATCTTTGACCTGTTCTCTCCTTCAAATCATGTCTCTCGATCTATTCTGAAGCTTATGTCATTCTCAAACTCTTGCTTCCTCTGATCATATCTATATGAGAGGGCTTTACCTCACGATTATGAACCTGGCGATTCTGCTTCATGCTGACCTTGAGCTTCGACTGGAGAGTGTATTTGTCACATCTTTGTCCCGCATGTGTTATTTTGTCCCATGAATGGTGTAGTCGTGCATGCGTCGTGTTCCCCTTGTTGTGTTGCATTGCGTCTACCCTGGTCAAGTATGCTTATTTTCTTCAGGACGCGGTCGGTCGCGCGACCGCTACTCTATTTAGCGGGTGTCATGGAACCGCGACTGAGTAGCTGAGCCCGCATACCCCTTCCTTTTTTTTAGTCGTGTCTCGCCCTCGCACCATTTTCTCTCTCCTTCTTGAGTCTATTGTGTAAGGCATTAGTAGATTGACAAGCTCTATGGTTGCACACAAACATTCACATTCCTTTAAAACAAAACTAGTGGCATTATATATATATATCAGTTCTCCATGTACACGTGTGGTGCAAACAAAATGAGAAAGAGAAACAACAAGGCATAATCAAGCCCGGCCCTCGCCAGGTCCCTCACTCTCACCCCCGCCCTCTTGCCTCTTCTCCGGAGGACCCATGGCTGTGCTGCCCTCCTCTCGGCGTCGGCGCCTCTCCTCGTCCTCATTCCTCCAACGGCCGGAGGAACCAGTGAAATAGTCCCTGACAGAACCGCTGTGTGCGCCACCCTGGGACGCGTTCCACTCAGGGCCTCGCTCCATCATGCGAAACGCCCGCTCCAGGGCCCGTAGCTCGATCTTGAGGTCGTGGACCTGCTGACGGGACTTCTCTGCCTCCTCGCGGTAGCGGCCCGCTGCCGCCGCCTCCTCCCGTAGCCGGGCCATCTCCTGCATCGCTACCTCCAGCTCTCTGGCCTGCATTATACATTCATTTGAGAATAGTCGGTTCATAAAAAGATCATTGAAAGGAGGTCGTGTCACTCACCCTCTCGGCAAGTGAAGTCTCGACCTCGCCGGCCCGTGCAACCGCCCTAGCAAACTCAGCATCCCGCTGGGCCCGGTCTGCTGGTGTCTGTGTGAAGGAAGAAGGGGCATATGAGCCATGGCGCTGAGCTCCCTCGGCACGCTGCACATTGAAGTCAGTCAATCTCATAAGTCTCATAGCATAATCTCATTTCTAAGTCCAGAAAGCAGTAAAAGCTCACCAGGAGATCTAGGGAGCGCTGAAGCTCATCCCGCTGCTGCACAGTCGAGTGGAGCAAACCCTGGAGCTCTGCAATGCGTCCCTCGGGGTCAAGCTGCATTTAGAAGCATTAGCATGTCAGCATGTCAGCATAATAGATAAGGCACTAGGTTCAGAGGTTCTTACCGGTCGTCGGGTGCCGCGGAAGACCTGATCCCCGTAGCGTCGTGCATAGGCCTTCAGGTAGGCCTCGTCCGTGTCAGCTCTGGCCCGTACCTCGTGTCCGCGACGCACCCAGTCTCAGATCTGCTCCTCCGCTCGAGCGATCCAGTCCACTGAACCAACTAGTCCGCGTGAGTGTCGCCCCACACGCTCCTCCTCGACGCTCTCCCGGGTCGGGAATGCCACGTCCGGCTGATGCACTCCCCGAGTCCTCATGATCAGGCGGTAGCGGAGTGGCTCCACCACGTTCATGCAATGCAACCAGATGTCTCGGCCAGAGTAGGCCAGCGCTACCTCCACCCAAGGCTGGCCCTCGAATCCCTCGTCTCGGTAAGGTGTCCAGCGAACCTGTGAAGATGAGTCAAGGTAAGCATGCATTTCCACATTTTGCATTTTAAGCTCTGGGTTAGGAACTCACCGATGCATAAGGGAGAGAGTCGATGTCATCCTGAATCGCCCGCACCTGGCGTTTGAGCGATCCCGTGTCCCGTCTAGTCACCCACCGCCTCGCGATAGGTAGACGGTCTGCATGAGCCTCTAGCCCTCTACCGAGGTGAGGCAGGTAGATATAGGCCCACACCTGCATTCCACACATGCATTAGTCAGATAATCATATAAGCACAAGCATGCAAATCTAGATCATTCGAATTATAAGCATAAGCATTCAAATTTAGTGCATTCAAATTGAAATCATACCTGAAGAAATGGAGCAAAGCCGCCGAGCATCATCTGGCGGGTAGTGGTGCCAAGGGAGTCGAACAGAAAAGCTAACACGGCCGCGCCCCAGGCGTATGATCCCACGCCCTCGAGGTCCTCCAGCAGCGGAAGCAACCGGCAGTTCCATGCATCTCCTCTCGTAGCAAAAAGCAGCCGCCCAAAGAGAAACACCAAGAACCTCCTTAGTACCCTGTCTGCCTCAGGTCCTGGCTCGGCGGACACTCTCTCCCTCGCTCGGTCCCTCAGTCGCCCCAAGTGCTGCTCGGGTAGCTCTCCGACTGAGATCCCGGCTCCTCTCAAGCCTAGGCTGTCCTGCAGTCTGCCTCGTGGTAGTAGGGACGATGGCCGTCCCGGCCTATCTAGCTCCAGCCCCAGCAGCTGCCATGCCTACTCTCGGTAGTCTGAGTGGGTGAAGCCGCTCACCGGAGCCCCGTGCAGTCGAAGCCCTGTAATCCGCGCCATATCCTTGAGTGTGGGGATCATGTGTCCCCATGGGAACAGAAACGCCTTGCTGACTAGATCCCATCTATCCTGAAGCGCTAGCAGTAGTGCGGCATCGGTCCGGAGTACCTCCACGCTCAAGAACTCCGCGAACCCCATCGCTGCCAGCCTGGTCCGCTGAAACTCGGGCAGAGCAAGATATATGGCCCGGACTTGGAGCCATGAAATTCTAGTCCGGCTCTTCCCCTGCAAAGGCATTTCATCATTTAAGGATCAGCATAATACAGATAAACATTTCTAGGTAAGAAGAAACTGAAATTTTCAAATCAAAAGGGGGTCTGGGATGGTCGCGGTCCTTGGGGAACCGCTACTATAGGTAGCGGCTACTGGTTGACCGCGACCTTCTCGCCATGGCGGGCCGGGCCATCCTTGTTTCTAGCTTTGTCCGTATGGGCTTTTTAGCCCTACATTCTATCACCCTGGGATCTTAGACCTCGCTCTAACCGCATGCAACAAGAAAATTAAAAACAAAAGGGGCAAAAAGAGGAGTTTTGGCCATAGGGCTTACCTGGGACGGCGGCGCTCCCGGGGCCTTTCCCCCTTCGCCGTCTCCATCGAACTCCTCAGCGGCGGTCTCGTCTGGCGCCCCAGCGTCTTCGGGAGCGGCGGCGGTCGATTCTTCCCCGGCAGGCGACGGTGGCCGCTCATCTCCTGGCGAGGGCTCCGTGGAGGACGAGGCACCCACCTCCGTCTCCATGATCCTCCGAAGAAAGCGGCGGGTGAGGAGCTTCCTAGGCATCCTTCCGGGAGAAGAAAAGGGGGGAGAGAGGAAAGATTGAGAGGAGAATGGGGAGAGACGGGGGGTTTGGGGTCGGTGTTTGTGAAATGGTATAGGGAGGGAATGCAATGACCGCCGAAGGGGCGACCGTTGTTTTTCAAAATCTGGTTGAGTGGCCGCGGTCTGTCGAAGACCGCGACCTGGTGTTAGCGGTCTACTGAGGACCGCGTACGGTACAAGGCCCATTTGCTCTCTCGTCCAACTGCTTGTTCGCCCATAATCACACATATGCCTTGTTTGTTTCATCATTATGGTGAAGTTTGTTCGTTGCATTATATATTGTTTATCTTTGTCATTATATTTTGCTTTGTTCATGTCTATTTGCTCATGCTTTTCTCACCTTGAAAAAGCCATAAAAAATTCAAATATTCGAAAAAAAATAAAAAATGCCGTTTCGCTTGACAGGTGAGTCAGGTATGGCTTTCTATCCCTTCTCATTGTTGCATTATTATATGGTAGCTATATTACTATAGCTTCTCAAGGACCAGTTGGTTTCTCGCATGTTCCAGGATCTGATGTTCCCCTTCAACAAAAACAATGATGATCTAGGTTCACGCGTTTAACCTCCGGATAGGCCGCTAGATTGGGAAAACCCGGGGAGGATGGTTCCATCCTGCACGCCGTGGTTGCAGATGGTATCTTGACCTTGGTTATCCCCAGGCTAGCAATATTACCCTTGAGTACTTTTTATTTTATGTTTTCTTCGCATTCGTTTTAACAATTTCTTTATTTTAGCCCAGCATGCATCATGTCATCTTTTGAGCATTCACGCCTCGTGATCCGTTCAAGGGTTTCTCCTCTGCAATGGTTAGTTGCACTTAAGTTCCTTGGATAAGAGAATCTCATTCCACTCTGAATTTGAACGATTTCTCTGAACTACCTGCTTAGTTTGGTTGGCCAATGTGATTCATGTCTGGATTTTATCCCTGTTACACTTTTCCTGCTTTTACGTTATGTTCCTTTCCGACCCCCTCATCGTCTGTGGATTGTGTCCCCGATGGGCCTGGTCGTGCTTCCTTTTTTCCTGTTAGTTTAGTTCTCCAGACATGTCTCATCCTTGTCATCCATTCTAAGTGGTGAGTTTGGCGTTTTCGGGAGAGTTCCTATCACTTGTTGGTTGAGACGGGTGTCTTTTGCCTTGCTGCCCGCTTATCAGTTCTCTTCGCTTCGTCTCCGTGTCATCTCCATTCCACGTCGATGTCACCTTCGCTCCATCTCCTTTCCACTTCGCCTCCGTGTCGCTTCCGCTCGCTCCCTTGCAAAGCGGACATCAAGGAGGGGCATCTGTTGACACCCGTTTTATGCCTACAAGTCGAGTCCTTTTCCTATCCACTTGATGATGTCCCGAGCTATCCATCGCTCTGAGGTATTTCCTTGATGGCATTGTGAGTTTACTTCTTCATTACCAAGCTTCTTACTCCCTGGACGGGGTTTGTTTGGGGTCAATCTTTCCTGGGCATGCATTTTGATTGAAGCGGTTGACACTAGACCGCTATCACGTGTTTGCGGTCTTGTGAGGACCGCGTCTACCTTATGACCCAGTCCTTTGCGTTGACTCAGTCAAACCTTATCCTCACGCCTGGTCGCGGTCTTCACCCAACCGTTTCCACTGGTAGCGGTCGTGCGATAGACCGCGTTAGCCACCCGAGCCCAGTTTCGTCCGAGCTCCGTTTTCTTCGGCCGGGAGAGTCTTGGAACTCTATCTTCGGAAGAGTTATCGCCCCGGGCGGGTTGTGGACTCTCTTGGACGATTATCCTTCGATTTTTGATGAGATTATCTCTTGGAAAAAACCCTGGAATTCGCGCCCGGGGAACCCTAACTCGACCTAGGGTTTCTAAAGGGTCTTTATAAAAGGGTTAGCTTTTGCCTCACTTCGGGGGGGGGGGACTTTTGGACATTCACGTCGAAATGCTGCCGGTTCGGGGAACGATCTTCAGTCAAGGAACCTTACTTTCCACGTCCTAAGCATGCCCGGTCCAGGGAGTACTTAGATTCTATCGATCAAGTCTTCTTTCTTCCCCTCGTTTCTTTGCATTGCATCATTGTGCTTTCATCATTTCGCGTTGTTCTATCACGTTTTTAATCATTCATTGCATGTTTAAACATCCCTCCCACTGTTTATCACACCCCACAGGGGTTAAAAACCACCAACCCCCAGGTATTTGACCCCCCTTTTATGTGTTTTAATCGTTATAGCTTGATAGATATTGCACTACTTGTAGATCTAATCGGGTTTATTTTCTTGTGTTTTCACTCTCCCCTGCAGGTTTACAGCACATGCAGCACGAGGCCCCTCTCTCTTGGTCGGCTGAGAGAGAGGGAGGATCGATCCCACGGCCCATGTTTCTGGGTGATGGTAGCGGTCATAGTTGAACCGCTTTCATATCATCGCGGACGTGCGACCAACCGCTTTCATTGTCCAGCATCCCGCTTGCGAGTGCCCTATGTTTCTCCTTTCCAAGACTCGTAGCTCGGTCTCCCTGAGGTATTAGTCTTGGTGACGATCACGGTCAGTTCTCTACTCCTCGTCCCCCCTTTTCGTTTCATGCAAGTTCATGTCTATCAGTATGCTTACATTGTTTAGTTAGGGGACGGGGTAGATTGAAACATTTTACAAATCTACAGTGGCGACGTCACCGGATCAAGTGAGTGGCCAACGTCACAGGATCGCTTAGGCTGGGGGTATCACCAGATCACAAGCTACAAGGGGTCACCAGATAGAGTGTGAGGAAGGTCATCGGATCAAGGGTAGGACGGTGTCACCGGATCGCTACAAGGTGGCTGGGCCACCGGATGGGGAGCAAGTGGCAGGGCCACCGGATCAACACACGAAGGGAAGCAAGCCACCAGTTCGGTGGGCTAGGGAAGGCCAACGGCCGCAGGGCCCAACTCAGACCAAAGGGGAGTTTCCCCCATGGAGCTGAGGGGATGACAACTGAGGTACAAACCAGAGAACTAAGAAACCCGGAGAGGTGGGACCTTGTCTGAGGATCTAGCCTCAGAGTTTTACTCATCGCATTGAGTAAACCCATGAAGCACCATCCCGAAGGAGCTCTCCGTAATATGGAGAGGAGTTGGGTCAAATGGACAATGAGAGGGATACTTCTCATGACAAGATGAGCAGGCCGGGGAAGAAGGAGTGCTACACCGATAAGCGATAAAGGGTATGGGGAAAGCACAAGACAGCAACGAATGCAGGCACTGGGGGACACACATAGGCCATGAACACCTAGCAAACTTTTCTTCTATTCCTACAACAGGGAGCAACCACAAGGGGTTGATACGTCGTAAGAAAGCAAAGAAAGGGACAGAAGGAGACAAGATACAATGGGGGAGGGGAACGGAGCATTGACTCCCCCCCCCCCCCCGAGATTCACTCCCTCTCTCACTCACCCTTCTTATTTTCTTCTTCTACTCTCTCTTCACTCAACAGGAGCAAGACGGAGTAGCAGGCCCTTCTCTCTTCTTCTCTTCTAGTCATCCTCCTCTTGTTCACTCTTCTTCTTTTTCTTCCTCCCTCCCTAGAGAGCCAGAGAGCCGCGCCCAGGGATGGGGTAGAATACCATTTTATAGAGAGTGGAGGTTGGAGCCTTCGAAGGTCTTCTTCTTCATCTTTTCTCTTCTTCACCCTTCCGGAGCCATCAAGTGACCTATGCGTAGGGACAACAGGAAGCAGCTAGCGTGTCTTCACAAGGTTGGCCGAGGTTGTCGTCGACGATTTTCTACCGCTGCGTTGTCGACCGGAGCGCGAGCCAGCGGCACAAGCATTCAATGCTCCGTGTTCGAGCGAAACAGAGTATCGTAACGAGGATGAGACGCCACCTCCGCGTCGATTCAGCAGGTCACCGGGTGAAGAAGAACTTGGGAGCCACCGTATCACAAGCTCGGCGGTGTCACCATACCAAGAAGAGCTTGAGGGACACCAGTTCAACCACTTGGAAGGGCCACCGGATCAAAGGCTGGCATCATCGGATCAACAAGCTAGCAACGTCACCGGTTCACAGGGTTTGGGGGGCACCGTATCGTGTGAGGGCCAGCGTCACCGGATGGGTGAACAGTAACACCACCGGATGGGTGGTTCAGCGGATATACATGCTCTGCTTATGCCACCGGTTATGGGGTGCTTCCCACCGGTTATGCTATGTTCCCACCGTTTAATTGGGTTGCCAGTCGGATATGCTATGTTGTTGCCGGGTGATGGGGAGTTCTGCCATTTGAAGGGGCAGTGTTGACCTTCTGACAATTTCAAAGAGCCAAGTTACCAGTTCTTTGGCAATATAGCAGCCCCGACCCCGAGAGTTTCAGACAAGATCTCCGAATGGACTTCACTCCAAAGGTACCAGTATTATGGCAGCCATCGATCTCCGAATTAGTCAGTTCCGTGCAGCCAGAAGCAAAAGCCAAAAGACTCTTGTTACTCAAAGAAAACAGCAGTCGCTAAGTGTAAGATTCTTCAGCCTCCTACATCCTGGACCAATAGCAGAGAGGCCTCTGTCAGTAAACTCCCGGAAGTTGTACAGAGCCGACGGTTCCAATGATGAACATTATGAGCCAATAGCTTGCAGAGCATCATCGGTAGCACTTATACACTGCAACTCCAAGGCCTTCAATGCTGGGCATCCACGAGCTATTGCAAGCATTCCCTTATTATGGATTATTTCTGAATCCAATGACAAGACATGAAGGGATATGCAGCGAGACCACACTGCCTCCCTTGCCATCAATGGCTTTGCCTTTTGCTGTTACGTCAGGTGTTCTTCCTGGTGGCAGAGATGTAGGAGGCTGAAGACACAACATTCGTCCATTTGCAATATCACCATTCACACCCAACTCATCAGCATAATTAGTTTTTGTCCCATCATTGTGATGACCCGGGATCCGAGTACCAGAAAGGAACCGGCGCGTTTCGAATCTCGGCCCGCCAACCCACGAGCCCGAAGACTCGGAAGGGTAAAAAGGGATGGTGTGGGAGTACAAGAGAAGCTGAAACAACTGCAGAGATAACACAATAATCCAAAATAAAATGCACATCATAATATAAATAAATAAACTGCTACAAGGTCCATAGAGTCTCATGTCCAAATAAAGTACAGTGAACAGAAAGAAAAGGTACAACTACACGGGGCATCCCCCGGCTCTGACAGACTGGCGACTAACCCTGGCTAGAAGAACCACGCTGAAACTCGGCCGCACCTCTCGACGACCCCGCCTCACCTGAAAAGTAGGGGTGAGCCTCATTTCATTGGCCCAGTAGGGATCCCCCGGACCCCCACCGTACAACGAGAAAAATGGCTGTAACGTGCGAGCGACCACGGAAGGTAACACCACCTAGCAGAAGTACGGTAGAACCACACGCTGAAGCAGGTAAACGGAAAAGCCGTCTGCTCTACAGTACCGCACCACAAAACCTCGGTCTGACAAAAACTCGAGTCTATACCTGCCAGCAAACAGGAGCACCACCCACAAGAAGAACGACCGGATGCATCCCCTGACGTCTTACACCGCGTCACAAGTGTCTAGCTACAACGCCCCGGGCGCGAGACTCGGACACACACAGTAACCAGTACCACAAAACAAGGACTAGCTGAGGTCGCGCTCGTCAGCGTGGGTCCGAAACCCTCAGCCCCGTGTGCACACTCAGACCATACGCCCTAGGCATGTCCTCTAGCTGGTAATTCCCCCTAAGCCCGGACTCGGCTGTATGCGGGGGCCCTACGGTAACCAGCCTACTCACCGTCTCTCTCGGGTCAGCCGATCCACCACTCCCGGGTGGGTCAGCACCACGTGCCGTAAGAAGGCTACGACTAGTGGACGTGTCACCGGAGGTGAGACTCGACTCATGGAAACCACCGACTAACACACTAACACAAACTCTCAGTAACCAAAACGGTAGGTACGGATGCCGGGGACACGCACGAGGTCCGACCGTCCCTCAAGTCACGCGGCACCCCTACCAAAGTAACTGATTCTCCGGGGACCCCCGGGCACCCCTGTGGCTCTCACTGGGTGCCCACGGCAACCCTCGGGCCACACGCCACAACCGGATCCAAGACTCGCTCCACCGGAGGTACAATTACCAAAAGGAACGCGGCTCGGGGAGGGGATTAACGCGCTAGGGACCCAGGGCACGACACTGTCGCGCTATGGTCCCCTAGCGCGACCCCTGAAGAACGCGCTAGCAGAAGCTAGCGCGTTCTCCAAGAAGGCGCTAGCCTAAACTAGCGCGTTCATCAAGAACGCGTTAGGAAAGGCTAGCACGTTCTCCAAGAACGCGCTACCTGTCCCAGGCGCGACATGAACCGCCATACTGTTCGTCTTCTCGGACGAACGCACTCGGACGACACAACGCGTTCAAACAGAACGCGCCCCTGGTACCTAGCGCGACAACGGGCCGAGCCCGGTTCGCGAAATACGTCCGGAAATGGAAAACCACGCCCATTCACCCCCCTTAGTGAAGGGAAAACAAAGGGGAGTCACCCCACAGACGTCCTAGCATGCATCTAGAGCCCCAAAAAAATCAAAAACCCCAAAAATCAATGGATCAGGCGCTCAAACCCCAAGCATGGAAATAACCCTCCCGACATGAATCTAGCCCCTCTCGGCCTCTCCACGGCCTAGAAATCACGGGGAACGCTGTAAAGAGGGCAAGGATCCGTCCCCCTACCTCAATGAAGCTCGAAATCTACCGGGAAGTCGCCGATCTTCAAATCTAGCTCGAACACGAACTCCACCCACGCGCCACGAAGAGGGCACCGCCGCGATCCTCTCGCCGCCGCCGTCGTCACCGCGCCGTCGCCGTCGTCCGCCACCCGTTGCCGGAGGAGGAAGGGGCGCCGCGAGGTCCAACGGGCAAGAAGGGGGAGGAGGTGACCGTTGCGCTCACGGGGAGGAAAGAAGAAAGAAGAAAAGGAGAAGAAAAAGGAAAAAGAAACGGGTTATAAATAGAAAATCCAGAAAATGCCAAAAAAACTGAAAAATAGAAAAATACATAGTATCGATCCTCGGGATGTACCGATCGTAACGTCACCACTCTCACCTAGGTGAACGACCCGGTTCACCCGCAACGAGGTTCCAAAGGAATTGCCGAAACACAGACCGAAAATCGGAAAACACGCGCGGGAAAGTCGCGGACGCACTCCGGGCCTCCGAAACAACTCCGGATCGCACCAATCCGAACACGAAAGATGTCCGAAATAAAATTTCGGACACAATAGAGCCAGACGCTCCGAGAAACCAGATTCGGGACCCAAAAAGAAGGATCTGAAAAACTCGGGACATCACAATCATACTCTGCACTGGTCGAAGCATACCTATTAATGGGCCGATGCCCATTCGGGCCTGGCCAGCGGGGCACGCCGCACGGCGGTCGAGCGCGCCCCGCCGCGCGGCGGGGCGTGTGCCCGCCCGCGAGCGCGCGCATGCTCCACGTGGCGCGCCCGCGGGGTGCCACCGCAACCCCCTCCCGTTTCCTCCTTATCACCTCCGCCTTCTCCTCCTTATCCTCCCGCGCAGGTCGCTCTCTCTCCCTTATCTCCTCCGACCTCTCCTCCTCATCCTCTCGCCCTCTCCTTCCCCTCTATATATATCCCTTAAGGGGGTTGATGATAGGTAAGCAAAATGCAAGAGAAAAATATAAGAATAATAACGAAGAGGGGGTTTTATGTGTAAAGTGGAGGAGAGATGGCACTATGTGTGCTAGGCAAGGGAGATGATGCGTCGGTGGACGACGTCACGATGCTCGAGTTGATCTGTTGAGTACGAAGACACCGGGAGTTGTACCATGGTAGGAGATCATCTCCATTGGCCAAGGTATGTTTGTGAGGTGACGAAGAAGTATATAAGAGAGAGGATGTGTGCATGTGTGTATAGAGAGAGAATTCGAGAGCATAGCGCCCGTGATGGCTGCGGCAGTCCTGTCTCTCAATTCTCTCTGTTTATTTCCCTTCTCTCTCCTCGTCTTCTCCTCTATATGTTAGATGGAATAGAGACGATGGTAGTGCGTCGGTGTGCCGACTGCACGATATTAGTCGCGGGTTAGTCCTGTGACGAGTACGGTCTGCATCTCTAGGGGAACCATCACCATAGTCCCTGAATTTGGAGTGTGGACCCTTGGAGTCGATTCTAGTAGCCGGCTCTGTGACTCCACGACGATTCACGGGTAGGAGTCGACTCTGGTAGCTGATCTTGTACCCGGATACTGTAGGTACACACGCGTCTCTATTTTCGCTTCTGTTGTTACGTGTGTATGTCTCATTTCCGCTGTGAGGTACGTCCTCTCACTCTGAACTCATTTTGGTTATATATATTTGTTGTGTATATTACCGAGAGATTTTTCAACACTACCCAAACTCGTTTTCATCTAAAACCTTTGGACTTCCGAATTTAGATGCCTCAGTGGAAGAACCATGAGATAGTGAGAGGAATAATTCCAAGGTTCCACATGACGCTTCTGTTTCGACCCTGATGTGTCAGCAAATTTAGAACCATCTTCTTCATTTTTTCTATTTCTTGAAATACCCACAGACCTGGCAGAAGTTCTTGTCCTTACATGTCCAAGAGCAACTTCCATTGGGACAGCTTTCCTTTCAGCCATGGGTAATCTCCTTCCAGAAGCCCGTGCACCTTGCTTGACACGTCTTAGTAAAGCACAGTCCATTGCATCCCCTGGCTGCCGGTTGATGGGGGCCATCCCACCGTTTATGCCATGACCACCGGATATCATCTTGCTGCAGTCCACCGGTCATCACGCTGCCACTATCACCGGGTTATGCATGTGTTCTGCCGTTTAACTCTGTTGCTGCCGATGAATGCGTTGGAGGAGATTGTGTGAAAGCCCAACACCTACAGGCTGGTAAGGCAAGCACGAGCTCCTTGGAGGGGGCGGACATGATGCCGGTGCTTGCGAGAACGGTGAGAGGAGTGAGTGGTTAATCCGGTGAGGTGAACAAGTTTTTGATCCTGTGAGGGGGGAGGCGTGAGATCCGGTGATGCGGACGGGTGTGAGGGTGATACGGTGAGAGGTGGTGATGTGTGATACAGTGGGAAGGTTCTGGGTGTGATATGGTGGGAGGATGGGTGTTGGATGTGATCATACGGTGAGGCTTTGAGGGGAGTGATCCGGTTTGCGGTGTGCCACCGGTTTTTTCTCTTTTTATTTTTTTCCTTTCTTTTCTCTATCTCTCTTATTATTTTTTTCTATTTTCTTCTTTTCTTCCTTTCTCTCCTTTTTTATTTCTTCTTTTCTTTTCTCCCTTTTTCTTTCTTCTCTATTTTTTTTTGACGTCCGGGCCTCCACACTTCGGACTATATCTTTGAGGACGCCGTGACCTCGCTTGATTTTATATTCAATTCCTCCCTTGGAACGTAAATTCATGATGGCACGGTGTCGTGTACAGGATGCGGCCCCACCATCACCAGAGTTGAAATTCGGTCACCGAGGCCATTAGCTTTGTCTCTTAGGGCGTCTTTGACATCGGAGCGGGGTTAGCTTACTCGACCCCGAATGGTCGAGCAAGCTAACCGGGTTCGTTTATGAGACTTGTGTGTGAGGGGAATGTGGGACCTGCCGCACATTTCACTCTCATCCGTTAACGTAACCGCTCGACAACTCTGTTGTCAAAGCGGCCCTTATTGTTCTTCTTCCGCCGAAGGCTTGCTGCAAACGTGAAAATTTGGGTGTTCACAAGGATCAAATCCTTAATGTAAATAAACATGAAATCATGAAATAGAGCACACCTTGTTGATGTTGACCTTTAAAACCCCTATGCAAAAGGTAGGAAAATATGATGGTATGAAAAGTGTCACGTCCCGAACCGATAGCAGCGGGAAGCGATGCTCGGAACGTGGCAAGAGACAAGTCACGATAACAAGAGCGGAAGATAAATAATCACAATAAAATACAAAAAGGCCAGACATATATTTTGAGAAAATACGAACTCTTATTATTTTAAAAAGATAAATTTGACACCACTTACAATAAAAGATTCAAAATAAATAACAAAAAGAAATAACTAGACTAGCTAGACTCAAGAAAATGAGAGAGCAGACTCCAACTCTAGGTTCCAGGTTCCACTCAATCACACTGATCCAATTCCCAATGCACGTACCGATACTCGCATAACCTGAAAGGGTTGGAAGTAGGGGTGAGCAAAAGCTCAGTAGGAATTATACTCTATCATCAGGCATAGTTTAAGTGATTAACAAGTAAATTACATTTTTATATGCAATACTAAGAAAGAAATAAATGACGATAACGGTATAATGAAACAACGTAATAACAAGATCTTGCAAGGTCAAGAAATATATGATGTCAAGAATTAACAAGATAACAAGTACAAGAATTTACGACAGGAGATATAACAAGAGACAGTAGTAAGGAATTGGCCAACAAGCAAGTAATATCAATTCTATCATGATCAAGTAACAAGTAACAAGTAACAAGAGATTTTTGTCATAGACGCCAACACTCAAGCAAGTACTTCGGTGCAATGCCTCACCATGTCATTAACATCCCATGGGCTCACTAACTTTCGGGCGCTCTCCCCAGGACCAGACCGGGCCCTTATGATGCGATGGCATTGATTTACTGGGCCCAACGTCCCATCCGTCCAGACATTCAGTCAATTTTAATGGCCAATTAATCAGAGGAATTTCTGCCATAAGTTCAGATTTAAAGGACTAACCTTGTCCTTGGATTCAAGAGTACAAAACACGGTCAAACTCATCTTCAAGAGATGTGCGGTCGTAACGGAGCCGCTCGATGGGTATATACGGTTCATACAGGACCGTACGTACAGGAACTGGACTGAAACTCAGCCCGTGAAGTCAAGAAAAGAACGGCTGACAGTGGGCCGCCCTAAGGTAAGAACGGTGCAATATGGGCCGCTCATGTCCAGAAGACATTGAAGCCCAAGAACAAGATATACGGTCCATACTGGGCCGTATAAGGATAAGCTGTCACAATCGAGCCGCCGAATAGGATATGCGGTCACATATTAACCGCGCATGGCTCTCGTCGTCCGATTTGATCCGAACCTTAACCAGCGGTTTAAACACATAAATCAGGGTTTGCTGGTGTTAAACAGGTTCTTAACAGGGGTATAACAAAGTTCCAAGATGTTGGTAAGACCACCGGATAGAGTTTCCGGGGTAAAACCATGACTAGCACGCTAATCGGCTAATCGACTCGCGCAAAGTCGGTAATTGGTCACGATGTTACTGTAGTACAGCAGCTAAACAGCAAGCTAACAATCATATTAATCCTAATTCCAAGCCAAATTAACAAGGATTAAGTTATATATTAAGTTAAGATGCCAAAAAGAATGATTCAAGATGATAAGCTAATGAACAAGATCGCGTAAGTCGCGTAGGCACGAATAACAAGCAATTAACAAGAATTTAGTTGCATAATTAAACATTAATTAAGTGGGTTTCTATTTCACTAATTACCATTAATGACATGAAAAAGAATGCATTAGAACAAGTATTAAGTCACTCTCTGAGGGGATAAACGGTTCTATATGGACCTTATATCTACTGGGCTTAACCGGGGCTAAACGGGGTCTTTCTGCAATGCAGGGGGTTGGGCGGCTGGTCTAGGACCGCCCAAGGGGTTGGACGGCCTGTCTGGAGCCGCCCAAGGGTTGGGCGGTCAGGTATGGGCCGCCCATCCCTGGCCCTGCCAGTTGTGTGGTCCTCTGGGGACCTTTTATCCTGCCAGGGGGATATGTGGTTACTTATGGACCGTTTATCTAGATATGTGGTCAGTTTGGGACCGTTCATCTGGATATGTGGTCAGTTTGGGACCGTTCATCCTGGGATGTGTGGTTCTTAAGGAACCGTCCATCCAGGATGTGTGGTCTATCGTAAGACCGTCCAAGTTATGTGGTTGCCCCGGGACCTTATATCTCGATATGTGGTTCGTGAGGAACCGTTCATCCTGGGATTTGTGGTTCCTGAAAGACCGTTTATATAAGGGCATTCTAGGGTCAAAATTGGTCAAAAGATGGGCTGGAGTTGGACGGTCTATCGTAAGACCGCCCATATCTGGGTCATCTCCGGTCATCCCTGCCGCGTCCGGTGAACGCCGGGAATAAGGTGATTGCTAGGGTTGCACTAAAACGTTAATAACTACTAGGATTGAGCTCCAAATAAGGGGATTTTTGTATCAATGGAAAGCTAATACAAAACTCTACCTGTCTACAAGGTCAATTGCATGATCAATTGCTGGAATCGAGATCTATTAAGTCAAGAACGCATGAAACCCTAATTCTGACATGCTGTGACTAAAACGTTAAATTCTCTCTACATACAGAATGGAATTTGGGGATTCTTGGCTCAAATGAAAGCTACTTCGATGGTGAATCCAACCATATAAGATATGGTTCATGTGGATCAGGATTAACACTTCGAAATCAGTCGAAATCAGAAATCAACTTGGAAGAACACATCAAAACTAGGTCTAAACATGCTGTTACTACGAACAGAAATTCTCTAAACATGCTGGATGGAATTTAGGGCTTTTATAATCAATGGAAAGAGCACGAAAAACTCTACAATATGCATGGATCAATTTCATATTTACGTCTTGAAATCAGAACTAAATCGATGAAGGAACCAAGTTAACCCTAATTTAACATGCTTCTAACATGCTTCTACTAAACCTCAAAATACTCGCAGGATACTACATGATATTTGGGGATTTATATATCAAAAGAAAGAGGACTTCATGCTGAACATTTTGATATATCATTTGCTGTTTGAGCCCGAGAGAACCTACCTCAATTTGATGAAGAACAAGGAAGAACAAAGGCGGAAGAAAGAAAGAAGGAAGCCGACACCCACGCACTCAACGCGAGATATCTCCCAGATCTGAAAACTTCAGCAACTGCCGCGGCAACCAAACGAAAATAGAATGGAAGGACTTCATTTTGATAGTTTATACACGTTCTGGGATGGTCTGTGGTGAAAGGAATCGACGCCACAAGAGGCGTGTTAAACAAGGCGCCGAAATCAAGGACCAAGTCAAACTCTACCAGCCGCCTCAATTAGGGTTAGGGTTTCGAGCAATTTTTAGAGGGCTATTGAAGTTAAGATCATGGCCTTTAATTTGACATCAATTTCAGATGAAATGGTTGAGTATTAAGGTCAAATTTTGTGTTTGAAGTCAAGGTTAGGTAAAGGTTGAAAAGTGTGGATTTTTCACTTAAAACATTAAATAGATCTTGCTACGGATTTTCACTGGGTTAATCCTAGAAGACAAATTTGTTACATACACTTCTAGAAACCTAATTACCATTTTTATGGATTTTTATCACGTAGAAGAATTTTCGATGGTACTATTCCAAGGAATAAAATATTATTTAATGAAACTCACTTAAACGATAAATAGATATAACTACATATTTTTACTGATAAAATTCAAGAAGGAAAAGTTGTTGTATAAATCATTCTCTATCAATTTACTATTTTTCTAGATTTTTGTGAGAAAGTCAAAATTACACTAGCACTATTCACTGAGGAATATAATATAAATTTTCGAAATTCATTTATCTAAATTAAAAACTCACTATTTCAATTAAATTTCAGATTTTAAAAACCGGGGTGTTACAAAAAGGGAGGGTGTAAGTGTTGCACAAAGGCAGATCCCAACGTCGTTGAGATAATAAAAATAAATGAAAGAGAATAAGGAAGATGATCCATGCAATGCAAATTAAACTAAAGAATAATAAAGAAAGGGGTAGGAAAAGCTTAATGATTTCTCAATTATGGCTTCAAGATCTTCAATGGAGGAAGAAGCTCTAAGAGGATGTAGCTTTGGGATGTTTGGGAGACTTCTCCTTGAGCCTTTAGTCCAGCAGCACCTCCCCTCAAATCAAAGAATCAGCCTTAAGAATAAGGGAGAGGGGGGTCCTATTTATAGGAGAGAAATTCGTAGGTTTAATTCCATGAAAAATAGGAAATCAAACTTTATTGAGATTTGGAGAGAGATATTCAATGGACACGTGTCCTCCTAAGTTTAGAGAGCCATATGAACCCTTTCCCAAGTGAAAAAGGAGCTTAAAATGGGGAAAGAATGGGTTGCTGTTGAATTCAGAATTCTGTAAGAATTGGCGTCCACCACAGTGGTCGCCAATTAAATTGACGTCAACGCAAAGAGGCGCCAATTATGAATAATTTTTGAAAATATTGAAAATTACCTAAATTAGAAGGAAATTCACGTCCAGGGAGGCCGACGCGAATTAGGAATTTTACGAATTTTGGGTGATTTAGAAGCTCAAAAATATTAAGAACGCCCGTTCAAATCGACTACGGCGGACGCGAATTAAGAACGCGTGCACCTCCCCAAACGCCAATTAAAGAATTGGCGCCTTTCCAAAAGGGCGTTAATTCAATAATAATTTGAATTTGGCCAAAAATAGTTAATAATGAATACACGTCTGCCTAGGTGGACGCAAATTTGGAAAGATCGACTGCTTCCAAGAGGTGTGTTGACTCAGAAGAAAATGGCGTCAATTTGAACATGCGTTAATTCTTTATAAAGGAATTTACGTCCAATATGCCTGATGCGAATTCAGATTAACCCTCAAAAATTATAGAAAAATCCTAAAAAAATGGGAAAAATGAAGAAAATCCGAGGGAAGCTGAATGATTAAGAAACATAAGAAAAATCACTTAAACAAGTTGATTTGAGGGTCAATTTGGGACATCGCAATGCGATAGGAGATGTACTCGAAATGATGTCAATTTTGATGTGTCTACAGCGGGAATCTACCATATAACACTATCATCTGAGGTCTCGTGGGAATATCGAGAATGGCGTACACAGGCATGCAAACCACCGTAAACCACGTTATGACACCACGGGGTGCTAAGAAAACTACCCACAACCCGATGACGAAAACTAGTGGATACCAGCCCACTAAACACACACAAGGGACTACTCACCGCGATCATAGAACTCGGGCGGGCCGCCCTCACAAGACTGAAATAGCCCAATTTCCATGTGTTTATGTGAATATATTATTAATTTCTATGTTCTGGGGCAAAAATCCATTCACGAGACTCAAACGGGCTGAAAAGCCCTCTGGTCGGTCGACCTGGACCACAGGTCGACCCGGTCGGTCGGTCGACTGGGAATGCGGTTGGGGCAAGAACCGCACTATTAGAGACACGGTCGGTCATCTGACTACGTCAACCCTGAACGTGGTCGTCCTGACCACCACGTTTAGGTTTACCAACTTAGCCCCCTATTCACCTTGGACGCGGTCCCTGTTCATGCCGCGACCATTATCTAAAAGCTAAACGCAGTTAGGGAGTCAACCACATTCTCGTTTTCGATCTGGACCTTCGCGAACCAGCGCCCAATTCATCTGTTCCACGCCATGTTCATCTCGTACGAAGGGGGAAACACATAAAATCGATTCCTTTGCCTTCCACATACCGGAAGGACTAAAAAAGACACAAAAAAGATCATAGAAATGGGTGATTTCATCAATTGCCCTACACACACACCCATGCCACTCACATAACGCATTCGGCCTCATCCCTGCCTCAAATCTCTATAAAATCCAACCAAATCGATGAGAAACACATCCCGACATTCCATCAGCTCGAAATCTAGCGATTAAATCAAAGAACGTTGCCTAAATCGGCGGAATCGTCTCACACCCTGAAACATGCATTTTAACCCAAACAAAAGGGAAACCCACTCGAACTCACTCTAATCGGCACGAAATCGCGGGGAACTAATGTACAAATGTTAGGGATCCGTTCCCCTACCTTTTTCGAAGAAACCACGCAAGTTCGGGACCGATCCACGCTGAAATTACTTCGTTCCACGGCGGGTTCTTCACAAAAACTTGAAAACTTCCCGCCACGACGCCCCCTCCCTCTCTCGCTCCACGCTCCGATCCTCGCCGCACGTTGCCCTCCACCTCGCCTGCAAATCCTCCCTGTCGATCGCTGAAGAAGAAGAGGAAGAGTGAGAGGGAGATAACATGAAATGGGAGAAGAGGGTTACGAGAGTGAGGGGGAGGGGGATTTTGATAAAATAATTTTTTATTTCTTTTCTTTTCTTTCATTTCATTTCATTTAGAAAATTCTCAATAACTTTGAAAAAATCTCAAAAAACACATTCCAACCCCCAAAAAATTCTAGAAGGAGCTATGCCGCTCGACGTGCCATCACGGACCCAAAATAATTTACATACATGTCATCTAAGGGTTCGAAGATGTAATATTAAAGTCTGAAAGTAGCACAGACATGATCCGCAACTCGCAAAAATACGATATAAGAACCTAGGGACATTACACCTCTCTCTCTCTCTCTCTCTCTCCTTCTTTTGCTCCTATTCTCCCTTCTCTTCTCCGTTGCACATCTCTCTCTAGTTCCTATTGGGACATAAAGGGGTAACAAAAAAGTAACCAAGGCTTAAATAGATAGTCCTCAAGGGCAGTGAGTAGATAAATGTTTAATTTACTTTATTTTTTTATTTTCTATTTACTACCTGCCCCAACTGTCACTACTCTAACAGACAGCCATGTCCTTATCTTGTTGACCTTTGGCATACCTCCTACCTAATCTTACTGACTTCTGGCAGAGAGCACTTAAGCTCATTGCTCTGATTTTTAACTTAGTTTCCTAAACTTAAGTTAATTCTTCTACGTTAATCACCTGTTAACCCATGTAATATAGTTCTTTACTTTATTGAGTAGCAAAATTATATCTTTACTCACTATATAATTTCATTTTTCTCAAATTTGACTTAGTAAATGATATAATTAGTAAAAATACGTAATACAAAATTTAATGAAAAATTGATTATCTTTCAAACGAGTCTAATATTATCTCATTGACATTCTTACATGTAATTAGTCTTATAAATGTCATTAAGTGTGATATAGGTGTATTATAGATGCTATAATTCATAGTTAATTCACTTAGTCGTAGGTAAAATAAAGCTAAGGTCACTTAGTCGCCTATCTCATAAAAATTCATCAACTATCTTACTCAAGACTGCCTATCTTAACTCACATAGATGCTAGAACCATCACATACCTCAACGCTTATTTTAACTTCTATCACCTATCTCAACTAAGGCCTTAACTTTGCTTATCTTCATCGCATATCTCAACTTAGTCCCTAACTTCACCTATCTTCAGCACCTATCTCAACTTAGGCCCTAACTTAGCCTATGTTAAACGTCTATCTTAACTTAGGTCATAACTTCATCTATCTTTAAACAAACTCATCGTCCAAAATTATATCTCGTTATTTGACATTTCTGACTTACTAAATAGCCGAATCTCAAAAAGTGCTTAATGTAAAAGTTGTAGGTAATCAAGTTATATTTCCAATGAGTCTAATTTTATCTCATTTGGACATTCATACTCAGAGTTATGTCATAAATAACGGTCTATTATTTTAAAACTACGAATTTCTTCTAATGAACTCAGATTCACTAAATGGGTCACCCTAATGGCCTCTTAACACAGCTAGCCAAATACGTTAATGTGTTTCCTGAAATCTAGGTGTTACGTGGCCGGCCATGTAAATAAATATAAAATGCAGCACAAGAGGCAGGAATTGATGTAGATGCCGTGACATGACAAACTTGTTGATGCATCTTCAAAGGCTACTCATCACCACGACATCGATCCTCATTTGGATTTGGATATCTCTCATCTTGATGATGATGATGACGATACAAGTGATGAAGGAGATGATAGTGAAGGAGGTAAGCTAGGTGGCGATGGAGGTGGGATAAGTGGAGATGAAGGTGTCGGTCATATGAGTCTATTCATATGACAAGATTATTTCACTCGTGCTACTCAAGATGATGATCATAGATATCGATCAACATATGGAGGATATCAAAGTTATCAACATAGAAAGAATGACCAAGGCACATCAAGACATCACATATTATATGATGATGACGAACATGATCTTTCTCATAGTTTTCACTTCTATGGATCTCTCGAACAAGCATATGGAGGCCACCAACACCAAGATTCATCAAGTTTATCTTATGGCTGTGGATATGGGCATCCAACATGAGTCATCGAGTTCGACATATGGATATATGTAGTCAGAGACACGCCTAGGCATTTGAGGCGGTGAGACGGTCTCAAATCGCATTGATTTCACCTCAAACATCTCACTCTCAGTCTTATTCTTTTAGTTCAATTTTTGTTTAAATCTCCTTTATTCAAATCTTATCTTATTTATACGTATATATTTTTGCCTCAAATATTGATTATTGTTAACTTAATTAAAAAGATTGATTATATGTATGTATTTTATTTGATATTTAGATATATATTTATATGTTTTGAATTACACATATATATTTTTAATAAAATATTCTAAATGCCTAAGCCATCGATTAGGCATTTGAGATATGAGACGACTCCTTGGTCGTCTCATACCTCATACTACATAGATATGGATATGGATCATACACTAGCCTATATGTATATCTATATTTGTCCTAGTTGCTATACATGTACCTACAGTGGCATGTTCTTATCCCCTCTATCCACACGTGGTGTGTTGGTTCACATTTATGTTTAGGATTGTGATCGATATGTGAGGGAGTATATGTAGATGTACTAACAAAGGATGACATGGGAGCAATATTGTGCTTATGTTTAGAATTATTACTTTAGATAATATTATAGTGGAGAGCCTTAGGCACACATCTCTTCTTTTTGGTATTGATAAATTTTGATGTATTTTTTCATTTATGATTCATTTATGCATCTTTTTTTTTGTAAATCTTGATGTATATTGACGTCGTCAGTGCATATGAATTTATTTGTCACTATTATCATTATTTTATTTGATAAATTTGAATTATCAATTAGAAAAACATGTTTGTAAAGTTGAGTGATTAGTAAACAAATGATTTTTTTATAAATAGGCTAGATATATAAAATCATTTTCTCGAAATCACCAAACCATATCTCCTAATATTTTCTTGAGATCTCTTCGAGACATCTCCGGCTCTCCTGAGTCGAAGTCGAGATCGGATATGACAAATCTTGATCGTACTACAAAGAAACTTAGTTGACTCGAATCAATCGAATCAATTTTAGTCAACCTAAGTGATCAAGGCTTTTGAGGTAACTCAGTAGACTCGTTGTATTAGGATGGAACTGAGTCGATTCATCTCGGGGAGTCGACCTACCTTGGATGTAACCCTCTAGAAGTATTTTATGGTATTTATGATAATCTATGAAAGTTGAGAGTATATGTGTAAATATAGTAGGTTACATAAGATTATATGTAAAATTTTATATTTATTATATTATAAAAATAGTTAATTATCCCCGTACTCTCCAAATATTTACAAATAACATCTAGTCTCTTACTTTTATCTAATCTGACACATCCAAGCCTACTAACAACCAAAGTTGTTACACCTTTGACGGCTAGGTTTCAAGGATATATAGATATTATTCTTAAAGGTAGATTATACATATAAAGGTATAGGGGTTATTTATGAGATTTTATCCGTAAAAAGTAATTTTCTCCTTTAAAAAAATCCCATACTATCGATACAAAAAATTAGAGTCGTTCCTGGCTCCTGAGCACAGCCTACCCGAATCGGGCCATTTCATGCAGACCGGGCCTTAAAAATGGTTCGTTAAGTGTGTCTTGACCTGGCTCAGCAAAAGTGGGGATCAACTTTGTGATGCCCCGGACGCCCCATGAAGAATTTTACCCAGGGTGTGAAACCTGACCTGAATTTAAATAACAAATTCAAATTCGAGTCGATAATTACACCCGAATCCCGACAGCCATCGTGAGCATTTAGTTGTCGAGAACTGATAAGCATGAACTTTGGGTCCTCTATCGGATCACCCAAACATGGTGACCCCAATAGGTGATGGGGTTTTCCCCAGTCCCAGCTCCCTTCCTTGGTGTGCCACCTCTTCTCTTCCTCCCTCTTCTCCGGCCTACATTCCCAACGTCTCCGGTCCCCGACCTCCATTGTGTGTCTTTGCCTCTATCGTGGTGTCACGCTTCTCCAATTCCCTTGTGCCGTGGTGGCTAGGGTGCTCCTTCCCCTTGTATTTCCCACCCTTCTCCGATTATGTTGTTGTAAGGTGGCCAGGATGCCCCCTCCCCTTCTCTTTCCCCACCTCGGCCCCCTCCCTCATCAATGCCTCAGAATTCCCCGATTTGACACGGTATTTTGATTTGCAAGGATGTTATCTCCTCTAGCGTGTGAGTCCGTCTAGGGAAAGGCGACAAGTGTCTTTTCTGGAAGGACAGATAATATGGTGACTTAACATTGGTTGCTTCTTTCCCAAGTTTGTTTGATGTCTCAGCTGACCCTACGAGTCGATCGCTCGGAGTTCTGACTCCCAACTTTCAAGAGACACCTGAGTAACGACTTTCAGGAGGGACCTCGGGATCGACGAGACAGAGCAACTCTAGGTTCGTTTGCTCTCTCTCGTCACCTACACTCCACACTATTGTAGACGGCAGGAGTCGTCGTCCACCCTCGAGGGAAAGAAAAACAATGATGCAAAGTAATGATGAAAATGTGATCGCCAGAGAGGTGTAGACGGCGGGAGTCGTCGTCCACCCTCGTCTGTCTTAGGAGATGGAGATAACGAGATCAACTCAAGAAGAGAGAAATAAAATAGGGATGCGGAACGGACTCTGGTACGTGGCGGAGATAGGGGTCAGAAGACCCTCTCGCGCAAACTGACCCCTTCCCGGTAAGCGTGACTTACCGTTCCACGAGTAATTTTTCATATACCGGGAAGTCCGAGAATCTTATGTAACAGAAATGGAGAGACACGTAAACTCAGAAATTGCAACGGTATATCATTCTCCAGACAATTATAAGGACAATACGAACAAAGACGTACCACCACAGGACATTGGTCTTTGTGGGGTTCTAACATCAATATAGTAGTATCAGTAGTAATGAATATATATGTACATATTAAGACCACCGCAAGACATTGGTCTTACGGGATTTTTATTGCAGCATAAATAATAAATATTATATGTACATACCACCGCGAGACATTGGCCTTTACGGGGCTTCTGCAGCGATATAAATAATAAATATAACTATATACAAAAGACCACCGCGAGGTATTACCCCTCCGCGGGGTTTTTATTATAATAACTATATATATATAACAGGAAAAGAAAAATGGATCAAATAAACCGCCGCGAGATGTTACTCTCTGCGGGGTTTTAGAACGATGATAGGGGGATGCTAAAATCAAATGGTTAGGGGTTAGAAGGTTAGCGTGCAGAAATTAAATTACTGGAATGAAGATGGTCGCGGGAGATGACCCACCGCACCAGTTAGATAAGACCACCGCGAGGAACGGGTTCCTTGATCGGGGTCAGATCAAAGGAATGCAGAAAATTAAACCACCGCAAGGAACGAGTTCCTTGATCGGGGTTGGAATGAATGTACAGGAAATTAAACCACCGCGAGGAACGAGTTCCTCGATCGGGGTTAGAATAAATAAAAAAGGGGATCAAATAAACCGCCGCGAGATGTCACTCTCCGCGGGGTTTTGAAGCGATGATAAGGGAGTGTTAGAATGCAGAAATTAAATTACTGAAATAAAACGGTCGCGGGAGATGGCCCGTCGCACAAGTTAGATGAGACCACCGCGAGGAACTGGTTCCGTCAACGGGGTTTGGACATAAAATAAATAACAAAAGAAAGGGAAGGGAAGTGTGATCGCCAGGGGCTGAGAACCCCACAAGGAATGTCTTGATCGCGTTCACCGCCGAAGCGGGAGCAGTGCGGGTCCTTTCTTCCTCTTCGATCGGCCGACCGACGAAGAGGGCCTTCTTTGGTTACCCTGACTTTTATTATTCTTTTTGTTTTGTTTTATCTTTTGTTATTATATTTTTTTTTGGGTTTTGTTGCTTTTATTATTATTTTTATTCTTTTATGCCCTTTTTTAAGAGAAAGATGAGAAAGTAAAGAGAGAAATCGAGGGGTGAACGGTAGAATAAGATAGTACAATATAGAGAAAAATCACTAGGAAAATATAGACAGAGTGAGAAACTTATTTTAGACAAAATAGAGAAGAACGAAGATGGAGATTTAACGATATATGATAATAACAATGGAGGGAAGACAAACTTATTTTTAGACGAATATAGAGAAGGATAAAGGTGGAAAGTTAACAATAAGTAACCATAACAAGGGAGAGAACTAGAATAGGATGAGGGAGGTGATAATCGGGTACCTCAAAAGTAGGAGGGATGGTCACGTTTTATCCCCGACTTGGGGGCACATGAGTTGCTCCTCTTGCTCTTTCGGCCGACTGAAGAAGCGGACTTCCGGACTGGTTAACCCTCGTAAAACACAACAGACAGCAGAAACAGATGATGGATTAGAAGAAAAGTAGTGTACTACCAGTCCCTTGAAACGACAATGGCACGATCATTTTCAAACACTCACCTATTTAATGTTGTTTGAAACCCCTTTGGAATTAAAGGTTGGAAAATGATATGATGAAATGCAGAGACACGAAGATGCTCATAAACTATGCCCTCTCAGGGAGAAAGGCATGGCATGGATGCTAAATGATTCGTGCAATGTAATTAAGTGACTAATTAAAGATATAAAGGGGAGAAAAACTTAGTGGGGAGGAACGATGGCGGCTTTGGATGAGCTTCTCCGAAGTGAGGATGGCACGAGCGTGCGCTGAGACGTAACAGGCTCTCGTATACTCCGACGTCTGGAAACTCGGCATGGCCTTCCGAATATCAATGCCGCCCTGAAAAGGAGAAAGGGATGGAGAGAGAGAGAAGAAAAACTCTTTTTTTAAAGATTTTTGGACCTTAGTTTTATTATATAATATATAGATATATAGATATATATAGAGTATATATATATATTGAGAGGGCATATACCTAAATTATATAAGATATATATACGTATGTGTATAATATTATGCATATAATGTTATATATAAAAGAGGGATGGAGAGATATAGAGGGAAAGAGGGAGGAATCAGGTGAGAGGGAGTGGGAAAAAAAAGAAATAAAAGGGAAGAGAGGGAGGAGGAAAGAATGAGAGACGGGATAAAATAAATAAATGAATGAATAAACTAAAAGAAAATGAAGAGACAGAGAGAGGAGAGGGGGGTGCAAGAGAGAGCTGGAGAGAGGGAGAGAGAGACGGGGAGGTGGAGAGAGGGAGAAAGTGAGAGAAGGGGAGGTGAGAGAGAGAGAGAGAGAGAGTGAACGACAGAGAGAGAAAGAGAGGGAGAGAGAAAGAACTGAGAGGGAGAGAGAATACGGGGGAGAGAGAGAACAGAGGGCGAGAGATACGGTGGAGGAGAGAGAGAAGAGAAAAACGGTGAGAGAGAGAGAACACGGGAGGGGGGGAGAGAGAAAAAGAGAGAGGGAGAGAAAGAGAAAATGGAGGGGGGAGAAAGAGAAAGTGAGAGAGAGAGAGAGAGAGAGAGAGACGGTGGGGAGAGACGGCGGGGAGAGAAGAGGAGAGAGAGGGAATCGAGAGGGAGAGAAGAAGAGAGAGAGGGAACTGAGAGGGAGAGAGAGAGAGGAAGAGAGTGAGGGAGAGGGGGGCGTGAGAGAGAGGGAGAGAGTAAAAGGGGGGGGTTCGGCGGTGACGGTGAACCGGAGGCGAGCGGCGGGGGAGGTCCGGCAGCGGCGTCGTCGCGGGGGGCGGTGTGTAGCCGGAGGGGGGACGCAGGTGGCGGCGAGCTCGCGGGGGCGACGCAGTGGGGATGGCGGCGTCGGCGGCGTGGGCTCGGAAGCGGTGGCCGGAGCGGCGTCGGGGCGGTGTCGGTGCTGGGGGAGGCGGGCGGCGTCGGGGCGCTGGCGCCGGCTGCGGGGGTGACGAGGTGGCCGGAGCGGTGGGGCGGCTGGAGCGGCGGGGCGCAGCGGGGAGGCGTCGAAAGCGGGAGGGCCGGAGGCGGCCGGAGGAGGCGGGCAGAGGCCCGTTGCGGCCTCCAAATTCAAAGGGGGGGGGCACGGGCGACGAGGCCCCCCCCTGCGAACTACTTTTTGAGCTTTTTTTTGTTAGAAAGAGATTGAGGGAGGGAGAGAACAGAGGGAGAGAAAGAGAGGGAGTGAGAGAGAGAGAAGAAAAGAGGGAGAGAAAAGAGAGAGAGTGAGCGAGAGAGGGAGCACCAGACGGGAGAGAGAGGGGGAAAGAGAGAAGAGGGAGAGGGAGAGCAAGGATGAGACAGAGAAGAAAAAGGGAACGAGAGAGGGTCCGAGAAAAAGAAGAGAGTGGGAGGGAGAAAAAAAAACAGAGAGTCAGAGAGATCGCCGGAGAAGGAAGAAAAATCCGAGAGCCAGAGGGAGAGGGAGGAGAGAAAAGAGGGAGCCCCCGGGGGGTGAGACGGCTGGAGGTGGCTGTAGAGGGAGAGAAAAAGAAAGAGGGAGGGGAGACCGTGATGTTGCGGCTGTCGTGGGGAGAAAAGAGAAGGGGTGGTTGCCGTGGGAAGTGGAGGTGGCTACAGAGGAGAGAAAGAGAGGTGAGGTGGAGGTGGCTCTCGTGGGGAGAAGGAGATGAGAGTGAGGGAGAGGGTCGGTTCTGTCGTGGGTGCTCTGGGTTAGTGTCCGATGAGGGAGAGATGGGTGCGATCCCTTCTCTACCGTGGGTCAATCCGGTGAGAGATAGTAAGAGAGAGAGGAGAAAGAAGAGTCCGGAATAGAAGAGAGAGGGTGAGAGATCAGAGGGTGAGAGAGAGAGAAAAATAAAATAAATACAAAAAAAGAGATGAGAGCTCGAGAGAGAGAGGAATTGAAGAGAGTGGGGTGGGTGTATTGAATGGGGGAGACAAGATCCAAAGAAAGGGGGGTAGCTAATAGGAGAGTGAAAAAAAATTTATTTTATTCTTTCTTTTATTAAATGTTGTGCCCAAACTATTAATATTTATTATTTTTATCAATATATATGTGTATATATTTATTTATTTATAAGGAATAAATGATGGGCCATACCTATTTAATATATATATATATTTTTCTCTTGTTATTTATATATATAGGGGAGAATGGGCCAAGCCCATAAAAATTGATTCACTTTATTTTAAAAAAATGAACAAGAATGGGCCAAGCCCATCAAAATCTTTATTTGTCCCCCCCTTTTCCTTTTTAACATTAAGAGATGGGCCAAGCCCATTGACATTTTTATCTTCTTGTGTAGGAGAGGAATGGCCACAAGCCTATTAGCGAGGGATTCGTTCATTTTGACAAACAACACTTGACTTTCCGCGAGATCGAATAAAAAATTGGAAATCATTCAAATAGTTTAACTGTGCGAGCCGCTTTGGGACGTCTTAGTGTAATACAGGATCTGCTCAGCATAATGTTAAAATGCCGTGTCTACAGCTGCCCCGCCTTGGCGTCTGCTTTGCAGGGGAATGACACGGAGTGGAATGAAATAGATGTGTAATGAAGTGGAGTGGAGAATGGACTGAAAAGTGGATGCCAAGGCGTGATGAGACACATTTTTAACACTACGTGATTGGAATCTTTCCTGAGTTTCAACAAAACAACCTTGAAGAAGGTCCTCCGAAATCAACGATTGTTTGGCTGGGAATAACAAAAGACTAACAGAAAGAGGGACCAACTTCTCGGCGTGGAAGTACCTGAGTCGTAGACCCGCAGGTTTCACCTTGGGGAGCGGTTACCAGCCAATGTGGAAGTGCTGCGACCAAGGTGGGTCCAATGGAGTAAATAAAAAGGGTAGCTGATAAATCCAAACAAAGGTCTCTTTCAGCCAACCAGCCCAAGATGGTTTCACAGAAACTCAGTACTCGATTCAGAATGGAATATCCCGTATTAATCAAGAATTTAAGCACAGCGGCCCTCACAATCGAGTTAAATGAATGATCTTCCACAGTGATATCAAAGTCCTACATGAATGCATGCTGGGTTTAAAGGAAAAATTAAAACAAACTAAAAGTAGAAAATAGCCAAGGATAATATTGTTAAGTTGCTTAGGACGGGTCAGGATACCGATTCGATGAGAAGATAGTGAGCCGGGGCCCGTTTATCCACGCACCGATTCACCGAACGGAACCATCGTTCCCGAGCCACTACAACCTAACGGCCTATCCGTACGTCTTGAACTTCTCTGAAGTTATCACTGTTTTTGTTGGAGGGGAACTCAAACTCCAGATTCATCCAAGGCATAAGATCCTTGACGTGCTATAATAGCGTCAATATCATATAGTAGGATGCATGACACAGTGGGGTCAGTCACCGAGGTGACTGATGGTGAGACATGGTAGGGCAATGGCACCCTCTTGCTCTCTTATTTTCATTTTATTCTTGGAACCTGCACCGAACAACAAGCAGTGAAGAAGGATTTATTTCATAAGAAGTAAAATTACATTCAACTGTACAGGACGTCTGCACACTAATACAGGAGCCGGGAAAAACACGACACAAATCAGACAAGATTCATCCGGTTAAAATTCACCACGGTAACTTGTCATAAATACTTTACATTTACCTTTTTATCCCCCCCCCTTTTTTCACTATAAGTACCCCTTTGATCCTTAGCAAAAGATCATCCATTGGTGCATGGTTCAGGGAGTCAGACACTTTTGAGATGGGAGGAGAGAAGTCCTGTGCTTTTGAGACGGAAGGCGGGTCTTCCCGCCCTGCCAAGAGGAGCAAGTTCGGCCGCGAATTCAGGAGGTTGACCGACATTGAAGGCCATCTGAGCGAGAGGATTCTCTCACGGGCGGTAAGTTGGCTCTTACTCCTAGTTTCCTTCGTAAGTTCTCCCTCGCTTTTTCATTCTTTTCTTTTCCTTCCTTTCAGCCGTATCCTCTTTTTCCGGGCCCGAGAAAATTCTCAAAGCTGCCCTGGCTATCGAAGCTTACGTCTAACATCACTATCAGTATGATGGCCGTTATTTCAAAATGGCACCTCCAAGGGTTGGTGATCCATGCCAAGCATTATGACAAGATCTACATGGATTGGGCGGCCCTGGGTGCATTGGCAGAGGTTTGGCATCCGGAAACCCACACTTTTATCTTCCCTACTTTTGAGGCAACGGTCCTCCTCGAGGAGGCAGAACTTCTGCTAGGCTTAAGAAGGTCGATGAAGGATGACAGGATAAAGGTTTCGAGGATGCGGAAGAGGGTATCTACCGAGGATGTTCTTGGAAGCTTTATGCCATCTGGAACCATAAAGAACGTTCAGACTCAGAAGGGAGTCAACTTGCAAAAGCTCGCAGACTGGACCGTGACTGCCTTATAAGGGTTGATAGATGATGAACATTTAGAAGGGCTTATGAAAGGGTTCACAATTTGTTTGGCCGGAGCTCTCCTCTTTCCTTGCACTGACAACATCATAGAGGAAGACCAATTGGGAGCGATTTGTGGACTTTGGGAGGGAAAGAGAGTGGGGCCCGCTGTCCTCGCACATCTTTACAGTGGTCTCACGGCTTCCAGCATGGGTAGGCCTCCTCACGGGTGCATGCTTATCCTCAGCTGCTGGATTGATCTTCACTTCAAATTTCATCACCATGAAGGGGTACAGACCGCCTCCAGGATTTTCGAACAAAGCCCCCTCCGTTACATGGCCGATGTGTTGGGCTTCGGTGGAAAGGTGGCCAATCGCATGCCCTGTCTGAAGACACGCGGCGACTGGCGTACTCACTTCAACTCCTTGGCGCGAGAGATGTTCACTTGTGTGCCAGCATGTTTACTTTCACGTGGGCTTCTCACGCGATCTTCTCCTGATGCTGAACTCCATCTCATCGGTGCAACCGAATTTATTCTTTACAGCTCGCATCGGTGCTGCCTGCAAATTGGCCTTCCTCGGCACTCTCTTCCTATGCTATCCAACCTTCCTATGATTAAGGAGAGAGAGCTGGGCACGGAGGATGATGCGAAGGATGTGAAGGCGATCAAAGCTTCATGGAAGGCAAGCATTCCGAGGAAAGTGACGGTATCTGTGAGTGAGGATCGAGAGCTATGGAAGGCTTATGTAATGGAGCTCAGGAAACTGAGGCCTGAGGTGCCCAAACCCTGATGTATCTTGTCTTGAAATAAATGCAGAGCCTTAATGCTATTGCACTCTCTTTCAGTCTCTCCCCTCCCCTTTTCTTTATGACTGGAATAGCGGACGTCGGGTGATGGTCGGCCGTTACCGGATAGGATCTGGGGGACTGAAGCAACTACAGTATGCGGAGATGCCCTGAGATGTCATGGAGCTGAGGATTTCTCTTCAGGTGACGAGGAGAGAAGTAAACTGGGAGAGAATGGAAAGAGAGGCATGAATAAAGCTACATCGGGATCGAGAGGAGAGGAGGGCACGTGAGGCCCAAGTGATGAAGCTCCGGAAGACACAGCGCTCGGACACGTCACTCCTTCAGAGTCACTGCCGATTGGAGGAGAGTTGGAGCTCACGGTGGAGGAGCTCCATGGGTTGGTGTAGTCTCCATTGCAGAGTAAGGGGCGGCTCAGCCAACAGCCTCGGGTTCAAGAGCTTCGCGGCTGTCGAGGTCGCGAGAGACCAGAGGAGGGCGAGGAGCGCTACGTGCGATGCGATGAGATAACTGCAACGTCGCAGAGCTCTAGATGACCTCCCAGGGACCTCCCTCTTAAGAGAGGAGAGAGACGACCAAGAGGGTGGTGCGAGATTTAGCAAGTTGCTCGTACACTCTCTCTCTTCTCACGGTGAACACGACAGTTTATATAGACGTATGAATGGAACGACATGCTCTCATGTGACGGGTTTGCCCTCCATGCGTTCCTTCTCTTCTACGCCTTTTCTTTTCATGTCGTCCTCATGTGACGTGTTTAACAGATCTCCCCTGAGATAACGGATCGTGTCTCAGACTCATTGGGCATTTCATTCGGGAGAATCCATCACAAAATTTAATGATGTACCACCGAATTCAAAGATACCAACCGCCCTCCTGTCCTCTTTCCATGTAGACGAGTCCACTCCCGGATTCAAAGATATCGACTCCCATTGTCCTTTCTCCTGTGGATGAGTCCACTCCCAAATTCAAAGAGGTCGACCTGCATTGTCCTTTCTCCATGTAGATGACCTCATCTCAGATTTATTTGAATCATGATGAACATAGGGAACCTAGATGTGTAGGGTGTGAATCAACCTGCCACGCTTCCGACCTCGTTTACTTCGAGTGAAAGATGGGTGCTTTGTTACAAGGCCCATTGCAAGAGGAAGTGGGAGAGATCTGGATCATATCCCTTCAATCCTATAAATATTCCCCCCGCCTGCCTCACTTGAAAGCACGGAGTTATGGAGACTGGTTAGAAGAGTGAAAAGTCGACATGAGGGAGTAAGAGTTTCTCATTCTCTGAGATGGAGGGAGAGTCCAGTTTCAAGGTGGAGGGCGAGTCTTCTCGCTCCTCGAAGAGGAGCAGATCCAGTGGTAGTTCCAGGAGACTCTCCGATGTTGAAAGGCAGCTCAGTGAGAGAACCCAATCGGAGCTTGTAAACGAGCCAGTTCTTCCCTCTCATTCTTCATGATCCCTTTCTTCCTTTCTCATTCTTTTTCTTTTTTTTATTTCAATGATGCACCTGCTTCTCACTTCCTGTGTAATCAACAGAGTATGACGAGGTCACATATCTCATGGGAATTAGTGGTGGCCGCCTATCGAGGCTTGCCTGACTTCCAGAAAGCTCGACTAGATGGGATGGGGTTTGGTGCATTCCTCCTGATCGAACCCATTAAGCTCGACCTCGCCCTCATCCAAGCATTGCGCGAGAGATGGGACCCAGAGAGTCGTGCCTTCTTGATGCCCTGAGGGCACATGGTGCCCAGTCTCGAAGATGTGGCCCGAATCACTGGCCTTAGAGTGGATGGTGAGGCGGTGACCGGGGTCACCTACCCCGATTATCGTGAAGTGGCTCAGAAGCTTCTTGGTGTGGAATTAAAGGACCAAAAGAACAGGTCAGTAGCCAAGACATCTATCATGGAGGCATTGGGGCTCACTGACACTCGTCACCGTGATAACGAGTCCTTGGAGGAGTTCATGGAGAGAGCGGAAAGAGGGTCCCGCGCTGTGTACTGCGTGGATGCCAGTAGCTGGGAGAGGTCAAACATGGACTTGAGGATATTCCTCCTCTTCTTGCTGGGAAAATTACTGCTGGGTTCCAAAGGAGACGACATCCATTGTCGTTTCCTAGAATTTTTGGTGGACCTAGAGAGGGTAGGGCAATATGCCTGGGGAGCCGCCGTGCTGGCGCATCTGTTCGCAAGTCTGTCCCAAGGGACAGATCGAGAGGTGATTGTGAGTGGCTTCATACCGTTTCTCCAGGTAATTATTTGTTTATTTATTAATGCAACTAATCTATTTCATGAAATGCTGATGACATGTGACAACACAGGTATGGAGTTATTACTATATCCCAATGGGGCGAGCTCGACAGTGGCGTGTGGCCGTGGCACCACTAGCTCGGCGGTGACAACCCATTATGAGCACAGCCTCTCTGTCTTACCAGCTGATGGTATTAAGACGTGAGCTGCAAGAGTTCCCCGCAGAGATGGTAGGACTCCATTTTTTTTAATCTTTTTTTTTGCCTCTCTTTTTTTTTGGTCCTTTTGAGTGATTAAGGAGATACACGCATGCCAACGCAGGTGATCTGGAGGCCTTACTCGGGCTTGGTCGATGTCGACCAACCGTGGGTCATCGCAGGTCGCCCTCGATTTGGTCGGGATCTTTGGGTCCACTGCCTGAATGAAATCGAGCCACTCCGACTACGATTGGTCATGAGGACTCTAGGGCTTGCCCAGGAATGGGTAGATATGACCGCACCACCCCGCGTCGGAAGGAAGACACGTGGGCCGGTAACCTGTGTCGACTGGCGGGTGCGCTTCCCCGAACAATATGAAGATTGGCAGCGGGGTGGCACGCTCGTGGAGTCGCACGCTCGGGATAGTGAAGATTATCTACGTCTCTATAGGGCGATGTATGTAGAGCGACTCCATCCTGAGGGACTTATGGAGGTATATCTCCTTTCTCACTTTTTGATCATTTTTTATCTATTTTTTTTATCATTTTTTCTAAATGTAATGCTGACTCTATGACATGGGTTTAGGATGCCCGTGATACCATGATAGCGAACTTGCGGGCTCGCTTGGCGGACACAGAGGGAGAGTTGGGTGACACCCGTGAGGCTTTACATGTCTCGGTGAGTATGTATGTGTGGACACCAAAAAAATTACAAACCCAAATATCATGCCCGGCCTCGCATCAACAAGGGTGCCGAGTGAAGAAGCCCCGGAGAGACTAATCGTCCGGACTCCCCAATATGCACACTGTCGTGAAGCCATCTCCAGAGTCACGACGGTGAAGAGAAATCAACCAACAAGAGCCCCATAACCCATGGGCCTCGAAGAAAATTAAACAGGCCACAACTCATGCTCACAACGGGCTCTAAACTGCCCATTTAGCCCCTCAGCGGCACCCAGGCTGCTCAGCGGCACGCCCTGGCTGCCCCCTTCAACGGCACGCCCCTTGGGCTCCTTCAGCGGCGCGTCCTCAGCCCCTTCGCCGGCACGCCCCAGGGCAGCCCTTCAGCGGCACACCCCCGTGCCCTTTCAACGGCACGCCCTCACATGCCTTCCACGGCACACCTCCCAGGCCGCTCAGCGGCACGCTCTCCATGGCCCTTCAACGGCACACCCCAGGGGGGAGTCTTCAGCGGCACAGCCCCCAGGCCGCTCAGCGGCACACCCTCAACGCTCTCAGCGGCACGGCCATTTGGCCCTTCAGCGGCACGGCCATTTGGCCCCTCAGCGGCACAGCCTTTTGGCCCCTCAGCGGCACGCCTTTTTGGCCCTCCTACGGCACGCTTGTGCAGCTCGCCAATGGCACATCGTGAAGGCTTTTCAACGGCGGAACTACGTGAAGCCCATGCCCTACGTATCCTTGGCGCGCAGCGAGCCGTCCGAGGTGTCAGCCGATCGTTGGGCCACGCAGCCTGCTCCTCCTGCCACCCAGGACGAGAGAGTCAACTCCCATTATATGTCCCCCGGGACGCTTCCCGCCTTCGGACGCTTCCGCCGTGTGGGGTATAAAAACCCCTCTCCTTCCTTGGTGAAAGAGGGAGGCGAGCCAGGGAGGGACACGCAGAAGAGAAGAAAGGAAAAGAAGAAGAGAAGAAGAAGGAGGAAGAAGGGGGAAGAGAAGAGGAGAAAGGGGGGGGGGGAAGCCTCCGCCTCCTCCCGGCTACTCCGTCTGCCGCCGCCCGAGCAAAGAGAAGAGAAGAAGAGAAGGAGGGGGAGGAGCTCACGCTCCGTCCCTCTTCCCTATTGTATCTCGTTCCCCCTCCCCCGCGTAATATTTGCTTTTCGCTTTTCTCCTCTCTCTTTCCCTTTGCAATGTAGGTGGCCGTTTGTGGCCCCTTTTCCTTTTGAATAAAAACCCCTTTTGGGATCTTCCGTTGTCTTCGTTTGTTCGGGTATTTTTGCTTGCGTCTGATCATGCTCTTCCTCCGCCTCGTCTTCCCCATCGGTTTGGCCTCCGGCGGTGATCTTTCCTCCTTGGCCTTCCCGCTTCCTAAACACCCCACATCCAGCAGCCCACCCTTGGCCTTTAACCCTCTTTCCCCTCCTGAACACCCAACGTCCAATAGCCCTCCTGTGGCTCTTCCCCGATACGCCCTGGGCGACCTTCACCGGCACGGCCCCAATGGCCTTCACCGGTACACCCTTTTCAGCCCTCAGCGGCACACCCGTCCGGCTCCTTGGCCGGCACACCCCATGGTGGCCCTTAGCAGCACACTTTCCCCCCTTGGTGCTTCCCCGGTACGCCCCGGGGGGCCTTCGCCGGCACGGCCCACTTGGCCTTCCCCGATACACCCTTTTTAGCCCTTAGCGGCGCACTCCTTCGGCCCTTGGCCGGTACACCCAGTGGCCCTCAGCGGCACACCTCCCCCTTGTGGGGCTCCAGCGGTACACCCCGAGCTCATCCTTGGCCGATATGCTTTGGTTAGCCCCAGCCCACCCCGTCTAGTATTGGAAGCCTTCCGTTCTTTGTTTGCTTCGCGTCTTCCGAGGTTCTATAAAGGTGTTGCTGCCCTCGGGTGCCCACCTCCAGTTGTCGGGTTCCGCCACTCCGTGTGGGTGCGTTTCCTTTATCTCCCTTACGCTCGGGTTAAGGGGAGATGCTGCCGAATTTTCGTTAGAAACTATAATACATTAAAAGATAAAAGACAGCAACAAACAAACGAAAAGAACAACGGTAAAATGCTTTAACCGACGCAACGGAACCGCAATCAACGTAAAGAGAACCAAATCGAACGACAACTAAACAACTTGAACATCCGCCCTCACAAAAGAAAGAATGAAGATTAATCAAGAGAAGAAAAGAATAAACCCATGCAAAACTTAATAAAATCAAGAGAGAAAAGAAAAGAAGAAAAGAAAAGCCTTAAAAGAAATGGAAAAGAAGCGGACTCCCATGCCCCTCGCCGGTACACCCTCCAGCCACCCTTGGCCGGCACGCCCTTCACCGGCACAGCCCCCAGGCCCTTCACCGGCACAGTCCCCAGGCCCTTCACCGGTACACCCACTCGCGCCCTTCGCCGGCACACCCCCTAGCCCTCCAGCGGCACACGCCCCAGGCCCTTCAGCGGCACACTCCCTTAGCCCTCCAGCGGCACAGCCCCAGGCCCTTCAGCGTTACACCCTCCTAGCCCTTCAGCGGCACGCCCTCAGCCCTTCGGCGGTACACCCCTTTTAGCCCTCTAATGGCCCATTCTCTCTCCAGAAAATATGAGTAATAATAATAATAATAATAATAATAATAAATCATAAATAATAACAAATTCAAAAATATATAAATAAATAAGAATAATATATGAACAAACAATAATAATAATAAGCTTCAAATAAATAATAACAATAATAATAATTAGACCAATAAATGATAACAGAGATGAATGAATAATGATAACAAACTTAATAAAAAAAATGACACGCAAATGAATGATAATAAAACGAACAAAAATAATAACAAACCTAATAATAACAATAGTAAATGAATAAATCACAGAAAAAATGAATAAATAGTAATAAAGAATTCACTCAAAGATATATATAAATTAACAAATGATAATGATGACATTCCTCAAATAATAATAAAAATAATGCAACCCGCTTTACAGCCTCGTCTCTCCCGTGATCCGGCGCTGAAGGAACAACAATGCCGCCCTTGCAGGCTGGGTCTGAGTCTTGGGAATTTATCCCGAAATGGCCATGACCCGACCTCGTCTCAGGCCGACATTCTGATTAAACCGGACTCGTTTCTCAGGCTGGATCCCTTCTGAGCCGCTACTAAAATTGCCGCACAATCGGCAGACATTTGAACGGATTCACCTTGATTCCCGCCGCATTCTTATTACGGACCTACGTCCGAACATGAAAAGACCCGTGAGCAACCAATATGGCCGACGGCTCCCTCCGACGTGGTCGTGAGCCGGCGTTGTTCAGGGCCGATAGCTTGTTAAATCAGATTCGTTTTAACGGGATTCGCTCCCGCTCTTTCATTGAAATTGCCGTAAACTCGGCATACATTTGCACGGGGTCGTTTCCACCTAAGTCGTACTTTCAATATGGGCCCTTGCCCGAACATGAAAAGGTCCGCGAGTGACCGACATAATCGGAATAGAACGAGACGGGTCTCGCCACCCCTGGACTCCTTCCATGGGAACATCAATAAGACCTCCGCGGGTCATACTTAGACTTCGAGCCTGTCCCGATCATGGTCATCATCTGGCTCGTATCCTCGGTCCATAGCCCGCTCCTTTCGAAAACGTTTTCGGTTCTGGAGTCTAGTCCCGGGACCCTTCCCCGTTGCCCTCCAGCACCGGAAATATTAACGCTGCCCACGCGAGCCCCGTTTGGATCACGGGAGGCGCCCCGGAATGGTCCTGACTCGATCTCGCACCGGGCCAATAGATTCACGGATTTCCGGATACAATAACCGAGATTCAACCGAACGTTTTCAGTGTCTCGGAATAATAAAATTTGCCGCGCCCCGGCACACATACATTCTCGGTCTTTCCGCGACGATTACGATATTCCCAATACCGGACGCCCGTCCGAACATTAAACGGTCTCCTGAATGACCGACACGTTTTGAACGTCCGCTTCCCTAGACACAGGGCTTCTCAGCCGATTCAAGGGATATTCCCCCGTTGCCCCCCGGGCACCGGAAATATTAATGACGCTCACGCAAGTCATGTTTCGACCGTGGGGGGGCCCACCGCAGTATGGTCGCAGCTTGCTCTTGCACCGGGCCAACAGATTTACCGATTTCCGACCGCTCTAACCGAGGTTTAGCCGAACGTTTTCCGTTCTTCTGAGAAATAAATTGCCATATCCTGGCATATATGTGCTCCGGTCTTCCCGCGGTAATCGCGCTTTTCCCGAGACGGACACTCGTCTGAATATTAAATGGTCAGTATACGACCGACATGACCTCGAATGCTTTTCTCTCGCCCTCGTACGGGGGTTTCAATACATCCTAATAGACCTTTCATGTAATTAATTTCCTGGCCATGAGGCCCTTAATCTCGGTGATTAATCAAGAGTGTTCCCTCATATGGGGGATGTAAATGACGTCGTGACCTTTATGGCGCGGCGGGTTTTGGTCCCGACACGAACCACACAATCGTCTGACGAAGTCAGATCGAGCGCACCATGGGCTCTTCGGAGTCCGAATAAATTGTCACTTCGGTGACTGGCACGCCCACGCACTCAATAGACGAAACCACCTGAATAAACGAATCAACGCCATAAGCGTGTCGAAAAGTGCGTCCACAGTATGCAAATGCATATTCCTAATTATACCACTAGGTTTTGGTGTTTAGCCACTCACTGTCACTTCTTGCTATCATAGCGCGCTCGGCTCGACGCAACCCTACCAGCAGTAGGGACAGAGGGTGCTTCTTCCAGTCTATGGATTCCTTCGTCGGAACTATATTCGCTCCATGAGCAGCTTGCCCGTGTAACACAGCGCGCCGCGGAGGCAGAGGGAATGCTTTCCACGCAGGTGAAGGTTCCTCTTATCCGAGCTTCTCTGTTTATGTCTCATCACACCCCTGAAATGACGGATATGGCAGGCCGAAGAGATGCAAGAGATGTTTGCTCATGCATCACAAGGGAAGGCCAGGATAGCGGAGCTGGAGGAGGAATTACAGCGTCGCTCAGATGACAATTTTTCTCGGGACGCCATGGAGCTGAGGATCACCCTTCAGCTGGAAAGGGATGACAGAGAGAGAGAACGTGCCGAGAGAGAAAGGGACAAGGAACGAGAAAAGGCCAAGAGACTGGCCGAGAAAGAGGATAAAAGAGCCCTGGAGGCCCAATTGTTTGAATTGAGGACCAGTCTCGGCCTCGCTGAGCAGTGGCTGAAGGACGGTGAGGAACGCTACCGAAGAGCACAAGAGCGCGGCTTTCGTGTGAGTAGCTTCTTTGCTACCCCCGCAGATCGACGTCGAGGAGTGGAGATAGAAAGAGGACCCCAAAGCGGTAGAAGTACCGCTTTTCATGATTGGATAGCACCTTCTAGAGTTTCTCGTCCAGAAAGCGGCGAGACGAGTAATGTAGAGAAGGAGGGTGGGAGCTAATGTAGGTTCTCTCTTGTTGTTCTTTTTTATTGAGTGGGAATGGAATAAAATGTTTTGTGCTTAGTTCTCTGCTTCTTTCTGATCTCCCGAATCCCTGTACACATCTAAGCAAACAAGTTAGCATTTCTGCTCTGACTTGCCCCTTGCTCAATAAACAAACGTGATTTTGAGTCATCCTTGATAACGAGTCAAGGGGCAAGCCTTTATTAACAAAGGCAATAATAAAGGATAATGATGAATGCGGCACACAAGCACACAGATGCAAACGGAAATTTAAAATGAGATATTACATACAAATGTAATCATGCGAAATGTGATTTTTTTGTTTTTTGTGTTTTTATTCATTTTTTTTGTTTTATTGTTTGTTTATTTTTTTTTGTCTTTTACATTTCCATTTTTTTGTGCCTATACATTTTTTTGATTTTTTTCGGATTCTTGGATTTATTATTTTTTGTTCATTTTTGGTTTGTTTATTTTTATTTTTGCTAATGCATAATGACCACTTGATATAACATCTAACCTGCATGAGAACGAGGGTTTCTTGCTAACCTCCCAGGCATCCTAAGTGCACACCTAAGTTGATTTGGGCCTCTAGACTCCTCGAATGATAATCCCGCCGGCTAAGACTTACCCTGATGACAATACCGTCATGCCATGCTTAGGCTCCCAGTTGCTTCCGATCACAGGGATTCACCCAAAAAGTGTTCAAGGTAATTGATTTGTCCGACCCGGGTCTATTTCCTCACAACTCTAGATGATATATGATGGAACGCCCTGGAACCCAAATGACCAACCGCGCGACGCTGACCCGGAATCAGACGCCGTCGCACCTATAGGTGACGCGCTTGCATTGGTCTAAGCCCGAGGTTAGACTAGAAGAAATCAAGATGGTAGATAGGGTCTTGACCGGCCAGAAACACGGAGACTCTTTCACGACAATGACTTCTGCTTTCCAAGATGGACAACCATACGTTTGTGTCGAAAGGTGGTTGCAGAATTTGGTGAGTTTCACCCTTCAGGAACTCCATTGAGCCTTCATCTTCAGAGGAAGAAGGAAGAGTATAGGGGGCAAACCTCCTGAGAGGACCGGCAAAACCGTTAACCCGGCGAGCCAGTAGGGGCGCACTTAACTTCCCCTTTCGGGCAACTTCAGACCAAATCTCGAGCATTTACATCTCATGACCCCTTTTGTATAGAATTTGACTTTCAGTCAAAGGGGTTTCATTTGTGGGATCGGGCACGGTTACGACCAGGCTTCTCACTTGACTTTGATTTTGTTCTTCTTTTCTGATTTTTCTTGACGGATTTTTGCGAGGGACATAGTATCTTGACATTATGGAATCCCTCTTGGATGCCTGCGGGGACACTGCCCTCTTCTCGTACTCTGACCCATGCTCGAGGAATTGGACCCTACTCTCACCCTAGGAGTTGTGTTCGTGTTTCCCATGCTCAGCGTTTTAAGGGCGCCGGTTGTCTCATTCGGTCGAGAAGAGAGAGAATAAAGATTTAAGCCTTCTGGAGACCTTCTGGGTGAGGCCTCACTATGAGCGGTGCTACCGATCTTTCATATAACACATGTGTACATGTATGTTACCTTCTTTTGAGGGGGCATAAGCTGAACTAGTCGGACATGGATCTCCCCGGTTCTGGCAAACCAAGACCCGGAACCTACCAAGTCTTAATAGGCCCTATCCCAACATGGAGGTTGAATGTGATGACTTGATTGCATGGTGGTCTCCAGGCATTGGCATTTTGAATTTTCTACTTTTTTCTTTTCTATTTTTTTTTTCTTTTGTTGTTGTATATATACATATTTTTATTGTTTTCATTGTTTTCTATTTTTTTTATTGTTTCATCATTTTTTGACACTATGTACACCTATCTAAGGGTAGTATTTCTTAAGATAAAGCCCATTCCAAGTGTGGGATAACTCGATCCCCTCAGCATTGACTAGCCTATAGGCGTTGCCAGGATGCACAGCCTGAATCACGTACGGTCCTTCCCAATTGGGTTGGAGTTTAGAACGCGGCCCACCAGGTTTTACAAATATTCTTTTCACTACCATTTCACCGACTTGAAATTTCCTTTCAATGACCTTCTTTTGATAAAAACGTGTGAGTCTGTTTTGATATACACGTGCATGCTCGGCAGCGGCCAGCCGTTTCTCATCTAAGAGTTTCAATTGGGCAAGGAGTGAATCACGACGTTCGTCGAGGGGGAGATCCTTATCCAATTGTACTCTCAGAGAGGGTACCAGAATTTTGTACGGAACTACCGCCTCCATCCCATAAGTAAGGGCGAACGGAGTTTGCCCAGTGGGGATACGGATTGAGGCGCGATAGGCCCATAGAGCCTCGATGAGCTTTTCTGGCCAATCCGAGAACTTGTTAGACTCGCATGTCTTTTTTATGATTTTAATCAATGTTTTGTTAGTGGCCTCTGCTTGTCCATTACCTTGTGGATAATAAGGTGATGAATGATGCAATGCAATTTTATACCTTTTGTAGAGGTCTTGAAGGTCTTGAGAAATGAATTACGGTCCATTGTCGGTGATGATCGTGTTTGGAATGCCGAACCTGGCGATGATGTTCTTCATGATGAATTTGCAGACTGTTGATGCTTTAATTTCCACGTAAGCTTCAGCTTCGGCCCATTTGGTGAAGTACTCCGTTGCAGTAAGGATGAATGATTTTTGCTTAGTGAGGGAGTAAGGATTACTAAGAGGACCAATAACATCGAAAGCCCACATAGAGAAAGGCCATGGGGAGGAGACTGGATGAAGTGAAGAGGATGGGGAATGAATTTTATCGGTGTGAAGTTGACACTTGACGCACCTACGGACATAGATGGCACAATCCTCTTCCATGGTGGGCCAGTAAAAGCCTTGCCGAATGATTTTTTTGGCAAGCATTTGGCTATTTACATGGCCACCGCACACACCAGAGTGTGCTTCCTCGACACATTTCCAGACTTCCTCTTCGTCGAGACATCTTAAAAGAACACCAGTGAGACTTCTTTTGTACAACACTCCTCCGACCAGCATGTATCTCTGTGCAACTCTCCTTACGGCTTTTCTATCTTCCGATGTGGCTTCTTCAGGGTAGGACTGATCTTTGCAATACTTGGCAATTTCGTAAAACTATGGCTTCTCTTCATCAGCCAATTCTTCTTCTAATTCTGCCAACAAGACTTCCCTCTTCTCAAGGATTTCTTCCTGTAGGGCCTTTCTTGCTATCCTGTCCTTGATATTTACGTATGAAGCGTCATCGATTGCAGGGGCGTGACGCTTGTAGTCGTGAATGGTATCAAACCATCTTCCTAGAGGGAACCTTAAAGATGATGCCAATGAGGCGAGGGCATCAGCCAGAATGTTCTGATGACGAGGGACATGGACAAAGATCAATTTGGTGAACAATTTGGCAAAGGCAGCAGTGAGTTCTTGGTATGGCTTGAGCTTGGGATCGCGAGTGCGATATTTGGTGAGCACCTGGCGAAGAATGAGTTGACTATCACCTACGACTCGTAATTCAGCTAGAAGAGGGATACGAAAGGAATGAGCGAGTTCTAGGCCAGCTAGAAGAGCTTCGTATTCAGCTATATTGTTGGTAACGGAGAATTTGAGCTGATATGCCAGTGGGAATGTAAGGCCTTCAGGCGACAAGAGGGCAATGCTGATTCCTTTCCCTTGGGAATTCAGAGCTCCATCAAAATGTAACGTCCACATGCAATCATCTGATTGGTTGATGGACATTAGTTCCTCATCTGGGAACTCTGATTGGACATGGTCAAATTTCAGAAGAGGATGGTGAGCGAGATGCTCAGCTATATAGCATACCCTTTAATCGCCTTTGCTGGACGTAGACGATGTCAAAGTGAGAGAGAAAGCTTTGCCAGCGTGCTAATCTATCCGTAAGGACAGATTTTTCTAGAAGGAACTTGATAGGGTTCATTCGAGCAATCAGATGAACTTCATGAGCCAGAAAGTAGTGTTTCAACTTCTGTACTACCCATACAAGGGCGGCACAAGTTCTCTCCATAGCCGTGTACTTCTGCTCACAAGGGTTGAGGAGTTTGGACAAGTAATAAGTCGCCCTTTCTTTGCCCGCTTCATCGGCTTGTGCTAGGACAGCTCCCACGGAGTCGTCTAGGACCGAGATGTAAAGGATTAAATGTTTACCTGGCGTAGGTGGAATTAGAACAGGTGGATTGGCCAGATACTCTTTTAATCCTTCAAAAGTTTTTTGACATTTAGAATTCCAAAGGAATTCTACTCCTGACTTAGTCAACTCGTAGAAAGGTTTGCACCTTTGCGAGTGCTGTGACACAAACCGACGAATGAATTGCAACCTTCCGATTAACCCTCGAACTTCTCTCAGATTTTTCGGAGGTGGCATATCCCTAATTACTTTAGCTTTATTGGGGTCTATTTCAATGCCCCTCTTACTCACAATGAAACCAAGCAATTTGCCCGATGAGACGCCAAATACGCACTTTTTTGGATTCATTTTCAAATTGAACTCCCTTGATCTTTGCAGCACCTTAGCCAGAACTCTTGGGTGTTCTGCCCTAGTCCTGGATTTCACCAGTAAATCATCCACATACACCTCTAAATATACATGCATCATGTCATGGAATATTGCCATCATAGCCCTTTGATAAGTAGCTCCAGCATTCTTCAAACCAAACGGCATGACCAAATAGCAGTAAGTTCCCCAAGGTGTGGTGAATGATGTTTTCTCCTGATCCTCTTCCGCCAAACGGATCTGATTATACCCCGAAAATCCATCCATAAACGAGAGAGTTTCATAGCCTGCTGTATTATCAACCAACACGTCAATGTGAGGCAAGGGGAAATCATCTTTTGGACACGCGCGGTTAAGGTCCCGAAAATCGATACAGATTCTCACCTTTCCATCCTTTTTCATGACCGGGATAATGTTTGCCACCCATTGAGGATATAGGACGACTCTAATAAACCTGGCTTTGTGGAGCTTATCGACTTCCTCCTTCATCTTCAAAGCCATCTGGAGGTGGAAACGTCTTAACCTTTGCTTTACCGAGACGGACCCTGGTTTTAGCGTTAGGCGATGTTCGACCAGGGTGGAATCTAATCCCGGCATATCCTCGTAACTCCACGCGAACGTGTCCCTATATTCTTTTAGGACCTCGATCAATGCCTCTTCTTCAGATGGTGGCAAATTGTCACTTATGAGGATGATTCTAGGGCCTTCCTCGGTCCCCAGGTTGATCTCTTTGGTGGGTTCTTCTATAGCAGCTGATGGTTCCTCAAACCTCCTCATTCCGCTAGCATATGCGTCAGCCGCATCCTCATATTCTTCGTCCCCTTCTTCAATAGGGTACTCTTCATCTGTGAGCTCATAAACTCCGTATCCCTCATCAATTGTGCAATCCTCCTCACATTCTAACTCTGGCAGATGGGTGGGATTTTCTAGCAATTGAGGAATGGCTAGAAAGGCTTGACACCTATTGGCTAGATCTAGAAGGAATCGACGAGGAATTTCCCTGCCCTTGGATTTTCTTCTAGGTACTACCCTTGACTCATTATTCCTAACCTGACTGACTTGTCCCTACGGACGAAGAAGAAGTTGAAGAATGTACAGGAAGAGACCCCTCGATAGAGGGGTAAAGAAGGTCGCTCAAGGGACCTTGAATGAGTGGCCCGTAAGTCGGGGCACACTCGTGAGAGATGTAGGAGGTCTCCTCAAAGGAGATGCACTGTTGAGGAGTTTGAAAATCGACGTTTTTTTTTCATTTTCATTTTCAATTACAAAATAATTGAAAGAAATTAGAGAATGGGAGGAGAGAACTATAGCTAGGGGGTTGCATGGCTCATTGAGCAGATCATGGTTGAAAATTTGGCACGGGCTGAAAAACCCGCGCAAGAATGTGAGCAGAGAAGGGGACCTGAGAATATCATCAGATAAACATCGGGTCCAAGAAAGAGTCAGCAGCAACGGCTGAGGAGAATGATCAGATAGAATGACGGAAAGCGATCCGTCAGTGGCAACTTCCTCTCGGCGAGGAAAACTTGAAAATTTCGGTAATGTCAACGACATCTTTTGGTACCTCGGAGATCAGAAGTGGCCCCTCTAAGTCCGGAGGCGAGAACATCTGGTGTAGCGCAATGGAAATATCATGTATATCAAACCACTTGTTCCACTCACAATCCGGGTCATCATGTTTCCCCTTCTTTGCATCTCTCGAGTAACTTTCAGCTAAGTAGGCAATTTGCAATTTCCCATGTGATTGTCGCGGGTAATCCCCCAACTGTATAACCGGACCCTTTCTGAAATGGAGTACAAGGTCCATGTAAGAGGTCCCTCATATGCTTCAAGTGGTCCTTCAAAGCCTAGGCCAGCTCTAAGGGTTAGCTTTGTCTTCTTTGGCAGCCTCAGCCTCCCTTGTAACTGTACCCCCAAACCTTTGCCATGTTGGTAGCCAATGTTGCTCATGATCTCCCATCCCTTAGAATGGGAAGGGTGACATGACTTTGATGCCTGAAATGGCTTTTGTGTTAAAGGGGCTCGGCGAGGGTCACACACATCTAGCAGTGAAAGAATTGGCCGGTGAGTCGGCCAAACAGAAGGCAAAGAGGTATTAATAGCATCCACTGTAGAAAAGATGGGCATGCTATTTACCTTGATAATCCAAGCCTTGTATGGAAACTTCAAGCACTGATGATTGGTGGAAGACACCGCATTCATAACCTCAATGTAAGGGCGGCCCAGTATGGCCTTGAATGTGGGATCCATATCAAGGATATGGAATTCCGTGAAGACTGATGCAGGGCCCAATTCTACATTCAAGATGACCATCCCCATTGGCGGCTTTTTGCTATTATCATAGGCCGTAACCGTGATTGATGAAGGCCTTATCTGTTCCGTGTCAACCCCACATGATTGGAGGGTGATCATAGAGATCACATTTATAGACGCACCAGTGTCCACCAAACACGGGTCTACAGACACCCCATTGATCTTGACTGCAATACACAAAGCATATTTTCGAGCCTCCTTGGGGGCAAGCTCATGGTGGTGAAATATAATAGCCGGTTGTGTATCAGTTGGCGTCAATACTGACGAGATTTTCTCCACTGGGAGATCCTCATTTACCATAACCCTCTGAAGATACTCCATCAAGGCGTCTTGATGGGTTTTCGACCTCTTGATTAGCTCGAGAATGGAGATCCGAGCTGGTGTTTTATCCAAGTGTTTCAACAGGTCATATTGTGTCCCGGGGATAGACTCCTCTGGCTGTTCTTCGGTGTCTTTCTCCGGCTGAGATTGCTCGGGGACCTGACTGTTTTGGGGAAAAACCCGATGGAACATCCTTCCACTACGGAGCACCATGGCTTGTGGTTTTGGCGGCAGCTCTATGGAGTTAGATATGGGGTTTAGCAGGGGTTCGAGGGGTAGTGGTGGAGGAACAATTGAGGAAGCAGGGGCGATGACAGGTATAGGGGCTCTGATGAGTGGTTTGTTAGGTGGAGGTATGGTGGGAGTGGATGAAGTCTCAGATGGACGATGAATGATAAGGGGTTTAAAAGGTGGAGGCATAGTAGAGGTTGATGGGGCCCTGGATGGGTGATGAATAATGAGGGGTTTCAAAGGTAAAGGGGTTGTGGTGGAGGTAGATGGTGCCTCGGAAGGGTGTTGGAGAATAAGGGATTTATTTAGTGGAGGCGGAATGAATGTGGATGACGAAGTGGAGGCGTGAGAAATGATGAGAGGTTTCAGGGTAACGGTGTTGTGGTGGAGTGGAGGGCACCTCGGAAGGGTATTGGACAATGAGGGGTTTGTTTAGTGGAGGCGGAATGAAGGTGGATGATGAAGCGGAGGCGTGAGAAATGATGAGAGGCTTTGAGGGTAACGGTTTTATGGTGGAAGTGGAGGGTGTTTGCTGGAGACTCGAAGGGAGGTCATCAGTAGCAACGCGGATGAGAGGACGTGATGGCAGTGGAAATGAGTAAGGTATTACTGCGGGTTGTGCTACGGGTGGAGGATAGACATGTGCGGGACGAATAAGGCGTGGGGATTGGATAGGAACGTGATTGGTGACAAGGACAGAGCCGCTTTCCGTATACCAATCTTGCCATCTTCCAACCTCCAGGAAGGAAGAGATGGGGTTGACTTGGTGGTTAGGTTGTTGGTGCGCCGGTAACGGATTTTGGAGGATGCCCATATTTGGCTGTTGTTGTGGTGCCTGCTGAGGCTGTTGTTGTTGCTGTTGTTGTTGTCTAAGAGGAGGTCTCCTGGCCTTCATCATGGTGATGCATCGCCTCATTTCATCCCAATCTATTTGATGTTCATCGTTCATATCATAGATATAATCTCTGAAATGAAAACAGTTTTTCACTGTATGACCCGGCTGTCTATGGAAGACACAATATCTGGAAGTGTCGACGTTCGGGGGCCATATGGCTTTTTCCTTAGGCAAGGTGAGGAAATTAGCAGCCATGAGAGCATTAAAGATGTCCGGCAACGACTCCGACAAAGGCGAGTAATGAGCTCTCCTAGGGCCGATCGGCCTTCTCTGTTGTTGGGGGCCATAATCCCCTGGTGGCGGAACCTGATTATATTGAGGAGGTCGCTGTTCTTGTTGTTGAAGATGGAGGGGTTGAGGCATATTGTTCTGGAAGAGATTGTTTTGTGGGGGAGGACGATAGGGTTGCTGACCTTGTTGGTCCTGGTGAAAGGGGGTGTGGAGCTTGTGGGGGCCTAGGATTAGCTTGCTGGTTGGGATAGCCAACCGCGCCCACTTGTTCATTTGTTACAACCCCTTCTGTTACCCCACCTTGGGCACCCGTGCCCGGCTTCCTAAACACCTTTGGCTTTGGTGGCTCGAACATATGCATGAGGGGAGAATCTTTCAGCTGTGTTTGGATATATCGAGCCCTCTCATACAGTTCCTCCATAGTGGTGAGCTTGTTCATTGCCAGGACGTGTCTAAATTGTGGAGTGGCATTAGACACGACCATCTTTACTTGCTCCGATTCTGAAATGGAGTCTCTCACTTTCTCTGCCAAGGATCTCCATCGATCGGCAAATTGGATGAAATCTTCGTCCGGCTTCATTTTTTCAGCCACTAGGTCGGTAATAGAGAAGGAGGGACCGACCCTATCCCGATATTTCTGTAGGAATTTCCGTTGCACTACGTCGAAGTTCTCAGCCTCACTCGGCTCTAGGGAATAGAACCATTCTAAGGCGGGACCATCCAATGATCTCCTGAAGAGGTATGCCAATGATCTTTGATCGTTCTGCCAAAACGAGGACTCATACATAAAGTCCTTCAGATGAATGAGGGGGTTGCCTGTGCCGGTGTACCGTCGATACGTTGGCATTTCAAAAGGAGGGAGATGGAATACTGGAAGGATTGGTAAAGAGATCTCAGGCGCGGATTTGACATCCACAATCTTTTTGAAATCTCGGAATTGTTCGTCCATCTTGTTCATCCTATGAAGGAGAGATTGGGTGACCTCATTGTAAGGAGCAGGTTGTGGTGGCCACTGAGGCCTTGCGGAAGCCTGAGAAGGGAATTCCGGATGAGTGGGACGTTGTGGCATGTCAGTAAACGGAACTGACTGAAATGTTGTATGAGGAATTGGCGGAACTTGAGACTGGGGAGGTAATTGGAAAGAGGGAGGTTGCAGACGTTGTGGCATATCAGTAAATGGAATTGACTGAAATGTTGTATGAGGAATTGGTGGAACTTGAGACTGGGGAGGTAATTGGAAAGAGGGAGGTTGCAGAGTTGTCTGCACAAGAGGGAATGAGGAAGGGATTGCCTGTGCGGGCTCTTGAGTAGGGAGAGCAACTGGTGTTGGATTTTGAGGAGTAGAATCAACAGATTTCCCTTTTAAGACGGCCTGAAAGGCTCGGATCTGATCGGAATTGAGCTGTGTGTTCGCGAGAACACCTAGCAAGGAGGAAATATCTTGTGGCGGGGATGCTTCCCCGACGGCGGCTCGCACCTCATATGAGGGCTCACGGGAGGAACCTGCGTCCTCAGCAGGGACATGTGTCCCCTGGTGACCCGGGGTCGGATTCTGACCGTCTCCGGACATTTCTTGATCTTTTCCGGAACACGAGATTTTGCCGGAACGCAATAACATACACACTCAAACCAATAGTAAAGATTAACAAACAAGTTGATGTGTAACGCCCTTTTTTTGTGTGTTTTCTTTTTATTTTTCCTTTTTTTCTTTTTCTTTCTAATCAGAATGTAATAATATACACACTCAAACTATTAGCAAAGATTAACAAACAAGTTGATGTTTAACGCCTTTTTTTTGTTTTCTTTTGGTTTTCCCCTTTTTTTTCCTTTTTTCTAATCTAACGTTCACACCACAGGAGGGACCTTAGTTGCAATATTAATTTCCGCCGTGTGATCTAAGGACACTCGACTCACCACGAATGGGTTGACTATCTCCAGGGAACTTTAGTGGTACAACCAGCCCAGTGAACGAAGAGGGAATCCTTCGATGTCGGGGACTTACGGAGGTCCCGATGGAGGAGATCCTAGTCCGTCCAGAGGAATTCCCGACGGAGAGTCCTTCCTTCACCAGAAAAGTGTGATCCTAAAAAAAATGGAACAAAAGAAATAAAAATAAAAAGGAGATGACATGCAATGCAGTGCTGAATTTAACAGGAGATATATAAACAGACAACAAATATATGCAAAAAGAAATTAAACAAACATCACAACACTCCTTTTCTACAATGATATAAATCTCTTCAGACTTCAAGGGGATTCTGGAGTAATGCACGTAGTGCACGAGGGATGAAATTGGAATGTCAAGAGTGATAGCGGGAACACGAATATAGCGCACGCGGGCGCAATCAGGAGGGGCACACGTGGGTGCCGAGTGGAGGGGCACACGTGGGTGCCGATGGCAAGAGTGCTACTGGGAGCACGAATGTAGCGCACGCGGGCGCAATCAGGAGGGGCACACGTGGGTGCCGAGTGGAGGGGCACACGTGGGTGCCGATTGGAGGGGCACACGTGGGTGCCGATGGCAAGAGTGCTACTGGGAGCACGAATGTAGCGCACGCGGGCGCAATCAGGAGGGGCACACGTGGGTGCCAAGTGGAGGGGCACACGCGGGTGCCGAGTAGAGGGGCACACGTGGGTGCCGATGGCAGGGGCACACGTGGGTGCCGAGTGGAGGGGCACACGTGGGTGCCGATGGCAAGAGTGCTACTGGGAGCACGAATGTAGCGCACGCGGGCGCAATCAGGAGGGGCACACGTGGGTACCGAGTGGAGGGGGACACGCGGGTGTCGAAAATATTTGGGTAACCAGGGAAAACAAAAGTGGTCCCATCGTGATCGCCAAAAAAGTGTAGACTGCAGGAGTCATCGTCCACCCTCGAGGGAAAGAAAAACAATGATGCAAAGTAATGATGAAAAGGTGATCGCCAGAGAGGTGTAGACGGCGGGAGTCGTCGTCCACCCTCGTCTGTCTTAGGAGATGGAGATAACGAGATCAACTCAAGGAGAGAGAAATAAAATAGGGATGCGAAACGGACTCTGGTACGTGGCGGAGATAGGGGTCGGAAGACCCTCTCGCGTAAACTGACCCCTTCCCGGTAAGCGTGACTTACCGTTCCACGAGCAATTTTTCATATACCGGGAAGTCCGAGAATCTTATGTAACAAAAATGGAGAGACACGTAAACTCAGAAATTGCAACGGTATATCATTCTCCAGATAATTATAAGGACAATACGAACAAAGACGTACCACCACAGGACATTGGTCTTTGTGGGGTTCTAACATCAATATAGTAGTATCAGTAGTAATGAATATATATGTACATATTAAGACCACCGCAAGACATTGGTCTTACGGGATTTTTATTGCAGCATAAATAATAAATATTATATGTACATACCACCGCGAGACATTGGCCTTTATGGGGCTTCTACAGCGATATAAATAATAAATATAACTATATACAAAAGACCACCGCGAGGTATTACCCCTCCGCGGGGTTTTTATTATAATAACTATATATATATATATATATATATATATATATATATATAACAGGAAAAGAAAAAGGGATCAAATAAACCGCCGCGAGATGTTACTCTCCGCGGAGTTTTAGAACGATGATAGGGGGATGCTAAAATCAAATGGTTAGGGGTTAGAAGATTAGCGTGCAGAAATTAAATTACTGGAATGAAGATGGTCGCGGGAGATGACCCACCGCACCAGTTAGATAAGACCACCGCGAGGAACGGGTTCCTTGATCGGGGTCAGATCAAAGGAATGCAGAAAATTCAACTACCGCGAGGAACGAGTTCCTTGATCGGGGTTGGAATGAATGTACAGGAAATTAAACCACCGCGAGGAACGAGTTCCTCGATCGGGGTTAGAATAAATAAAAAAGGGGATCAAATAAACCGCCGCGAGATGTCACTCTCCGCGGGGTTTTGAAGCGATGATAAGGGAGTGTTAGAATGCAGAAATTAAATTACTGAAATAAAACGGTCGCGGGAGATGGCCCGCCGCACCAGTTAGATGAGACCACCGCGAGGAACTGGTTCCGTCAACGGGGTTTGGACAGAAAATAAATAACAAAAGAAAGGGAAGGGAAGTGTGATCGCTAAGGGCTGAGAACCCCACAAGGAATGTCCTGATCGCGTTCACCGCCAAAGCGGGAGCAGTGCGGGTCCTTTCTTCCTCTTCGATCGACCGACCGACGAAGAGGGCCTTCTTTGGTTACCCTGATTTTTATTATTCTTTTTGTTTTGTTTTATCTTTTGTTATTATATTTTTTTGGGTTTTGTTGCTTTTATTATTATTATTATTCTTTTATGCCCTTTTTTAAGAGAAAGATGAGAAAGTAAAGAGAGAAATCGAGGGGTGAACGGTAGAATAAGATAGTACAATATAGAGAAAAATCACTAGGAAAATATAGACAGAGTGAGAAACTTATTTTAGACAAAATAGAGAAGAACGAAGATGGAGATTTAACGATATATGATAATAACAAGGGAGGGAAGACAAACTTATTTTTAGACGAATATAGAGAAGGATAAAGGTGGAAAGATAACAATAAGTAACCATACCAAGGGAGAGAACTAGAATAGGATGAGGGAGGTGATAATCGGGTACCTCAAAAGTAGGAGGGATGGTCACGTTTTATCCCCGACTTGGGGGCACATGAGTTGCTCCTCTTGCTCTTTCGGTCGACTGAAGAAGCGGACTTCCGGACTGGTTAACCCTCGTAAAACACAACAGACAGCAGAAACAGATGATGGATTAGAAGAAAAGTAGTGTACTACCAGTCCCTTGAAACGACAATGGCACGATCATTTTCAAACAATCACCTATTTAATGTTGTTTGAAACCCCTTTGGAATTAAAGGTTGGAAAATGATATGACGAAATGCAGAGACATGAAGATGCTCATAAACTATGCCCTCTCAGGGAGAAAGGCATGGCATGGATGCTAAATGATTCGTGCAATGTAATTAAGTGACTAATTAAAGATATAAAGGGGAGAAAAACTTAGTGGGGAGGAACGATGGCGGCTTTGGACGAGCTTCTCCGAAGTGAGGATGGCACGAGCGTGCGTTGAGACGTAACAGGCTCTCGTATACTCCGACGTCTGGAAACTCGGCATGGCCTTCCGAATATCAATGCCGCCCTGAAAAGGAGAAAGGGCTGGAGAGAGAGAGAAGAAAAACTCTTTTTTTAAAGATTTTTGGACCTTAGTTTTATTATATAGTATATAGATATATAGATATATATAGAGTATATATATATATATATTGAGAGGGCATATACCTAAATTATATAAGATATATATACGTATGTGTATAATATTATGCATATAATATTATATATAAAAGAGGGATGGAGAGATATAGAGGGAAAGAGGGAGGAATCAAGTGAGAGGGAGTGGGAAAAAAAAGAAATAAAAGGGAAGAGAGGGAGGAGGAAAGAATGAGAGAGGGGATAAAATAAATAAATAAATAAATAAACTAAAAGAAAATGAAGAGACAAAGAGAGGAGTGGGGGGTGCAAGAGAGAGCTGGAGAGAGGGAGAGAGAGACGGGGAGGTGGAGAGAGGGAGAAAGTGAGAGAGAGAGAGAGAGAGAGAGAGAGAGAGAGAGAGAACGACAGAGAGAGAAAGAGAGGGAGAGAGAAAGAACTGAGAGGGAGAGAGAATACGGGGGGGAGAGAGAACAGAGGGCGAGAGATACGGTGGAGGAGAGAGAGAAGAGAAAAACGGTGAGAGAGAGAGAGAACACGGGAGGGGGGAGAGAGAAAAAGAGAGAGGGAGAGAAAGAGAAAACGGAGGGGGGAGAAAGAGAGAGAGAGAGAGAGAGCTGGCGGGGAGAGAAGAGGAGAGAGAGGGAATCGAGAGGGAGAGAATAAGAGAGAGAGGGAACCGAGAGGGAGAGAGAGAGAGGAAGAGAGTGAGGGAGAGGGGGGCGTGAGAGAGAGGGAGAGAGTAAAGGGGGGCGTCAGAGAGAGGGAGAGAGTAAAAGGGGGGGTTCGGCGGTGACGGTGAACCGGAGGTGAGCGGTGGGGGAGGTCCGGCAGCGGCGTCGTCGCGGGGGGCGGTGTGTAGCCGGAGGGGGGACGCAGGTGACGGCGAGCTCGCGGGGGCGACACAGTGGGGATGGCGGCGTCGGCGGCGTGGGCTCGGAAGCGGTGGCCGGAGCGGCGTCGGGGCGGTGTCGGTGCTGGGGGAGGCGGGCGGCGTCGGGGCGCTGGCGCCGGCTGCGGGGGTGACGAGGTGGCCGGAGCGGCGGGGCGGCTGGAGCGGCGGGGCGCAGCGGGGCGGCGTCGAAAGCGGGAGGGCCGGAGGCGGCCGGAGGAGGCGAGCAGAGGCCCGTTGCAGCCTCCAAATTCAAAGGGGGGGGCACGGGCGACGAGGCCCCCCCTGCGAACTACTTTTTGAGCTTTTTTTGTTAGAAAGAGATTGAGGGAGGGAGAGAACAGAGGGAGAGAAAGAGAGGGAGTGAGAGAGAGAGAAGAGAAAGAGGGAGAGAAAAGAGAGAGAGTGAGAGAGAGAGAGGGAGCACCAGACGGGAGAGAGAGGGGGAAAGAGAGAAGAGGGAGAGGGAGAGCAAGGATGAGACAGAGAAGAAAAAGGGAACGAGAGAGGGTCCGAGAAAAAGAAGAGAGCGGGAGGGAGAAAAAAAAACAGAGAGTCAGAGAGATCGCCGGAGAAGGAAGAAAAATCCGAGAGCCAGAGGGAGAGGGAGGAGAGAAAAGAGGGAGCCCCCGGGGGGTGAGATGGCTGGAGGTGGCTGTAGAGGGAGAGAAAAAGAAAGAGGGAGGGGAGACCGTGATGTTGCGGCTGTCGTGGGGAGAAAAGAGAAGGGGTGGTTGCCGTGGGAAGTGGAGGTGGCTGCAGAGGAGAGAAAGAGAGGTGAGGTGGAGGTGGCTCTCGTGGGGAGAAGGAGATGAGAGTGAGGGAGAGGGTCGGTTCTGTCGTGGGTGCTCTGGGTTAGTGTCCGATGAGGGAGAGATGGGTGCGATCCCTTTTCTGCCGTGGGTCCATCCGGTGAGAGATAGTGAGAGAGAGAGGAGAAAGAAGAGTCCGGAATAGAAGAGAGAGGGTGAGAGATCAGAGGGTGAGAGAGAGAAAAAAATAAAATAAATAAAAAAAAGGGATGAGAGCTCGAGAGAGAGATGAATTGAAGAGAGTGGGGTGGGTGTATTGAATGGGGGAGACAAGATCCAAAGAAAGGGGGGTAGCTAATAGGAGAGTTAAAAAAAAAATTTTATTTTATTCTTCCTTTTATTAAATGTTGTGCCCAAACTATTAATATTTATTATTTTTATCAATATATATGTGTATATATTTATTTATTTGTAAGGAATAAATGATGGGCCATACCTATTTAATATATATATATATATATTCTCTTGTTATTTATATATATAGGGGAGAATGGGCCAAGCCCATAAAAATTGATTCACTTTATTTTAAAAAATGAACAAGAATGGGCCAAGCCCATCAAAATCTTTATTTGTCCCCCCCTTTTCCTTTTTAACATTAAGAGATGGGCCAAACCCATTGACATTTTTATCTTCTTGTGTAGGAGAGGAATGGCCACAAGCCCATTAGCGAGGGATTCGTTCATTTTGACAAACAACACTTGACTTTCCGCGAGATCGAATAAAAAATTGGAAATCATTCAAATAGTTTAACTGTGCGAGCCGCTTTGGGACGTCTTAGTGTAATACGGGATCTGCTCAGCATAATGTTAAAATGCCGTGTCTACAACTATGACTGGGAGGATGCATGGATTTAGAGACATTGTAAGGAGAGGATCTTCTAAGTGAGGTATGCTTACACCATTATCTCTGACGGTGGCGTGAGTCAATCTCGCTCCTTCAGTTTGGAGGCCGCGGAGTCCATTGTGTAAGAAATCTGTAACATGGATGTACGAGATAGACAGTGAATGCAAGGTAGAAAGATGCACATAGAATATAAGATGCTATCTGGTTGAAGCGCCGGCGTGCCGACTGTCTTTAGAGAATATATTGCCGCCCTACGGTGCAGAGGCTCGCTGGCAAAACTCTCCCAAGATTCGACAACCACTTGCGGCGTTCGAAGGTGCACTCCAAGATGAACGTCCCCCTCGGACTCAACCTCAATCGCCTCAGAAAAACCTCAGGATAGTCGAAAAGTGAAGACGCGATGTGTAGAGAGAGAAGAAGAGAGAATGGCGCTCGTTTTTTTTATAATAACACAAATCAGAAAACCGCAAAGCCCGATGAGACGCACCTCCTCCCGAACCGTCACAAAACCCTCGGTCCCGAAAAAACAGAAAAGAAAAGGAATGTTTGAATTTCAAACAAGAAACCCAACAATCCCCCACAAATTCAAATCATTCCGACAAAATAAAACATGTCCCGAGAATTTTTGTAACGAGCTTTCAGTGAAGATGCCTTCCGGTTTGAATCTTCACCTAAGTACACTAATCTTTCTCACATGGGTTTGAAGTGAACTATGTTTTGAACTTAAACCTTTTATATGCGAAAAGGAATTGGCAACAACTCATCACTGGCGACGGTTGAATCCTTCTGGGTTGGTGCATTACGGCCATGCAACCGAATCTTGTTTCATAAGTGATAAGGAGAGTTGCCTAGACCTCCCACACTGCGGCCTCACAGTTACACTTATATAGGTGAGTTCTCCAAGGATGAACTGTAATCATCCTGTCATCAAGACCTTGAACTCATTAAGAGCTTTAAGCTCATCCTTACTAGTAGTCAAGCATCTATCCAGGAAAGGAACTTAGAGATTACATCTCAATCAATTTATGCTTATGGTTCACCCTTATAGCTTATTTTTAACCACATTGAACCTACTTCTTGGGATATCCAATCATATAGGTTGGGTTGCTGCTATAGATGAAACCATAATAGGCCTCAATCCCATTCCCTTACTGGATTTCTTGATTTTCTCATAATCAAGTCCTTTAGTGAGTGGATCAACAACATTGTCCTTTGAACTTACAAAGTCCAAGGACACCACTCCTAGTGACACTAGCTCACGAATAGACTTTAGTCTAATTCGAACATGTCTCTTTTGTTTCTGGTTATATTTGGAGCTTCTAATCTGAACTATTGTTGTTTGATTATCACAATTTACTGAAACAGGAGGAATTGGCTTCATTGTTAGGGGAATTTTGGAAAGAAGACCCTTCAGTCAATCAGCTTCAGTTACTGTGGTATCCAAAGCACACAATTCTGCCTCAGATGTAGAACGAGATACAATCGCCTGTTTAACAGACCTCCAAGCAACTGCACCACCTCCAAGTGTAAAAACATAACTAGTAACACCTTTACACTCAGCAATGTCAGCAATCCAACTCGCGTCACTATATCCTTCTAGGACTACAAGAAACCTCCCATAGTGCAAACCCAAGGATATAGTCCCTTTCAAATATTTGAGTACTGTAACGACCCGAGAATCCGATTACCGGGAAGGCCCGATAACCCGAGACTCACACCGCCACCCACGAGTCCGAAGACTCGGAAGGGTTAGAAGGATGGTGTGGAGACTACACAAGCATCACAAGTAATTACAGAAATTAAATAGTTATAATATGAAGCAGGAAATAAATTAACATTTTACATTACACATGGTCCACAAGATAACAATGAAATAACAACAGTAGTTCACGACTAGTACAGAGACAAGAGAAGAAAGTACAGCTACACGGGGCATACCCCGGCTCTGACCTCTGGCACTACCTTTGGGCACTCGCACCACGCTGCACACCAGATGCGCTTCCCTGGGGTGGCGCCTCACCTGAAACACGGTGAAAACACGCAGGGAATGAGTCTCGGAACAAGACTCAGTAGGGATCACTCGAACCCTACCTCGTAAAACGGGAAACCACTACGCTAGCGGTAGGAGAGTACCTCGGAAAGGAAAGCCATGTACTCTACACAATAAAGAACCTACAGCACGCACACCGGCACACGTGCCACAGTGAGACAACCGAAGCTCAACGGTCGAACCGATAAAACCCGAAGGTCGAAAACATTTGACTGATAGTCTGACACTCCGTGCTCGACAGGAGTAGCACTCACTAGAAGCACAGCCGGTAGTGTCCCCTGACGTCTTACACCGCACCGCAGGTGATCCGCCTGGCGTGGTAGCTCCTACCAAAGGCGCGAACACCGAACAAGTAACCATAAACAAGTGACTAGCTGGGGTCACGCCCGTTGACGTGCGTCCACTGTCCCCAACCACGTGTGCACACATAGACCACGCGTCCTAGGTCTGGCCCTCTGACTGGTTTTCCCCCGGCACTAGACTCTGATTTGACGAGGGGCCCGACGGTAACCAGTCTAAAAACCGTCCTTAGGGTAAGCCTCTCCACCTACTCCCAGGCGGGACCACTCGCGTGTAAGCAGACTACGACTAGTGGAGGGTCACTAAAGGAGTATACTCTCGAGTCAACGGAAAACAACGTCCGTGTCCGACAACGTACGGGAACCGCGCCCCCGCACCGGTCCCGTCGCACGGTGACCCAAGTTGGACAAGAAAACGAGGCTGCAACCCTCTTGGGCCAGCCAAACGCCTGACGGTCCACCCTGGGACCGTCACAAGGCTGTAACGGTCTAGGCGAGACCGTTACAAGCACCCGGCGGTCTAGCGCAGACCGTCACACGGCCAGAGGAGCGCGGGGAGTAGCGTGCCTGGTCCAGCGCGTTACAGGAATGTAACGCGCCTGGCCCAGTGCGTTACACGAATGTAACGCGCCTGGCCCAGTGCGTTACACGAATGTAACGCGCCTGCCCTGGCGCGTTACACGCGCCCCACGTTCCCAGTGCGAAAGCAAGAAGTAGCGCGCTTGCCCCAGCGCGTTACACGAATGTAACGCGCTCACCAAGGCGCGTTACTCACGCAGACCCCCAACGGTCAGAAACCAACGGTCGGAAAGCCCCTGACGGCCCAGCCCAGGCGCGTCACTCGCAAATGGCGGTCCATCGCGGGACCGTCGCAGCCCCTGACCCCCAGGGCTACGCAATGGGCATGTAACGTCCCCTCCCAGGCGCGTTACAACATGTGACGGTCCCTGGAAGGACCGTCACACTCACCCGACGGCGAAAATGGCAGAACCGCCCAAAAACTTCGACCACGCCCCCGTGCCTCCACCGGAGAGGGGGAAATCAAAGGGGAAGACCCCTGGGGACCCCTAGCATGATTCTAGGCCATCAAAACGCGAAATCATGCATCAAATCCATAGATCGGGCGAGCTCTTCCCAAACATGGAAAACCCCAAACATGCTCAATCAAGCCCCTCTCGGCCTCCCCTCGGCCTATAAACCGCGGAAAAGAACGTCAAGGAGCTATGGAATGTCACCCTATCTTAATGGAGCGAATGCTCCACCGGATCGTCCGTGAATCGCGAAAAACGCTTTAGAAAACCCTCGTTCTTCAAGCTTCCCACGAGCACCGCACGTCCCCACGATCGCCTCACCGCCGCCCACGTCGCCGCGCCGTCGCCCCGCCGCTGTCAACAGGCGGAGAGGAGCTAGCCGCGCTCGAATGGGAGGAAGAGAGGGAGAGAGGGAGGTCACGGTTGGGGAAGGAGGAAGAAGAAGAAGAAAGAGAAAGGGAAAAAGAAAAAGAATATGAATATATAGAAAATCTGATTTTTTGAAGAAAAAAAATATCGAAAATTAGAAAAATACGTTTCCGGAATCCTCGGAACGCACTGATCGCAACGGTACCACTCGTGCCCAGGTGAACGGCCCGGTTCACCGGCAGCGAGGTTCCGAAGGAATTACCGAAACACACACCGGAAATCGAAAAACACGCGCGGAAAAGCCGCGGAACGCCTCCGGGCCTCCGAAACGACTCCGGATCGCGCCGATCCGAACACAAAAGATGCCTGAAACGAAACTTCAGGCACAACGGAGCCGGACGCTCCGAGAAACCAGATCCGGGACCCACGAAGAAGGATCCGAAAGGTCCGGGATATTACAACCCTCCCCCCTTAAGGAATTTCGTCCTCGAAATTGAGAACAACCCAAGGGGAAAGAAGAGGAAGACTCACTCAAACATGTAAGGGAACTGCTGACGCATCTCATCCTCACGTTCCCAAGAAGCCTCACCACCAGAGTGCCGCTGCCACACGACTTTTACCAAGGGAATGACCTTGTTCCGCAGGCGCTGCTCTCGCCTATCCTCCACGCGGATCGGAAACTCTGGGAGAGAAAGATCTGGAGTCACCTCAGGCCAAACAGAAATCTCGAGCACATGAGAGTCATCGGGCATATACTTCCGCAACATCGAGACGTGGAACACGTCATGCACCGACGCCAACTCAAGGGGTAACTGCAACCGGTAAGCAACCTCACTGATGCGTTCCAAGATCACAAAAGGACCAATACAGCATGGACTCAGCTTCCCACGCCGTCCAAAACACATCACCCCCTTCATCGGAGAAACTCTCAAGAACACACGATCGCCCACGGCGAACTCGAGAGGCTGCCTCCTACGGTCAGCATAGCTCTTCTGCCGACTCTGGGCCGCCAACATGTTCTGACGAACCAGGTGCACAACATCCACACATTGCTGCACCAACTCTGGTCCCGTCAAAACACGCTCACCAACCTCAAACCAATCAAGTGGAGTCCGGCAAGGACGCCCGTACAGAGCCTCATAGGGAGCCATACCAATGCTCGAATGATAGTTGTTGTTATAGGCAAACTCCACCAATGGTAGGTGATGAATCCAACTCCCCTGCCACTCCAGGCAGCAGGATCTCAGCATGTCCTCCAAAGTTTGAATGGTCCTCTCAGACTGACCATCTGACTGAGGATGATACGCCGAGCTAAATGCCAACTCCGTGCCAAGAGCTCGCTGGAAACTCCTCCAGAATCCAGAAGTGAAGCGCGGATCCCGATCTGACACGATCGAAATGGGAATCCCATGCAACGGAACGATCCGCTCCACATACAAACGAGCCAACTTGGACACGCTCCAGCTGACTTTGACCGGTAACAACCGAGTCACCTTCATCAGCCTATTCACCAGCAACCAAATACTGTCCTGCCCACTCGGGGTCCTCGGCAACGCCACCACAAAATCCGTGGTCACGTGGTCCCACTTCCACGCAGGAACATAAAAAGGCTGGAGAGTATCTCCTGGTCGCTGATGCTCCGCCTTCACCTGCTGACAGATCTGGCACCTGGCCACAAATTCTGCGACATCTCTCTTCATGCCAGGCCACCAGAACTGTCTCCGCAAGTTCGGATACATCTTCGTCGCACCCGGGTGTACGGTGTACATGCTCCCATGAGCCTCGCGCAACACCGCACGACGAATCTGCTCCTCCGCTGGGACGTACAGCCTGCCACGAAACCTCGCAGCACCGTCCTCGCCGAGTTCCACATCAGCCATCGCAAGAATCCGGGGCAACTCAGGGTCCGCATGCTGAGCCTCTGTCACCTGACGACGGATAGCAGGAGTGACAGTCAGACTCGCAAGCACTGCCAACCCTGGCTCCTGGGGAATCTTGAGCCTGAAGGATATTCCGGGCACTTGTTCCCAGAGCCTCCACTTCCTCAACATCAAGGCACTGACCGCAACCTTCCGACTCAAGGCATCGGCGACGACATTCATCTTGCCCGGCTGATAAGACAGGGTGAAGTAATAATCCTTCATGAACTCCATCCAACGCCTTTGTCTGAGGTTCAGATCTCTCTGCGAGAACACATACCTCAAACTCTGATGGTCAGTGAACACCTCGAACTTCTCGCCGTACAGATAATGCCTCCAGATCTTCAGCGCGAAGATCACCGCCGCCAACTCAAGGTCATGGGTAGGGTAGTTCTCCTCGTGGGGCTTTAGCTGCCGAGATGCATAAGCCACCACTCTACCATGCTGCATCAACACAGCTCCCAATCCAAGGCCTGAAGCATCTGTACACACCACAAAACCTCCCGATCCAGAAGGTAAAACCAACATCGGCGCCGAGGTGAGCAATCTCTTCAGTTCCCTGAAGCTCTGCTCACACTCCTCGGACCAGACGAAAGGCACATCCTTCCGCGTGAGCCCAGTCATCGGGGCCGCAATGCGAGAAAATCCTGGATAAACCGGCGATAATAGTCCGCAAGCCCCAAGAAACTCCGGATCTCCGTTACCGACCTCGGCCTCGGCCACTGCATTACTGCCTCGACCTTGGCGGGGTCCACGAAAATGCCATCACCAGAAATCACGTGCCCAGAAAGTGTACATCACCGAGTCAAAACTCACACTTGCTGAGCTTCGCATACAACTGGTGATCTCGCAACGTCTGCAGCACCACACCCAAATGATACGCGTGCTCCTCGGCAGACCGCGAATAGACAAGGATGTCGTCCACAAATACGACCACGAACTGGTCCAGATACGGATGAAACACCCTCTGCATCAAGTCCATGAAGGCTGCTGGGGCATTGGTGAGTCCGAACGGCATCACCAAAAACTCATAATGCCCGTACCTCGTACTGAATGCAGTCTTCTCCACATCAGACTCGCGAATTCTCAGCTGATAGTAACCGGACCGCAAATCAATCCGCGAGAACACTCGCGTAGACTGAAGCTGGTCGAACAAATCATCAATCCGTGGCAACAGATACTTGTTCTTAATGGTCACTTCATTCAGCTGCCGATAGTCAATGCATAGCCGCAGACTACCGTCCTTCTTCTTCACAAATAACACAGGCGCACCCCAAGGGGAAAAGCTAGGACGAATGTACCCCTTGGCCAACAGTTCCTGCAACTGCGCCCTCAACTCTCTCAACTCGGCGGGGGACCATACGGTAGGGAGCCTTCACCAAGGGTCCCGTACCAGGCACAACCTCGATCACAAAATCGATCTCCCGCTGGGGAGGCAATCCAGGCAACTCCTCGGGAAAAACGTCGGGAAACTCGCACACCACCGGAATATCCTCGACACTCGGCTCCATCCGTTTGGTCACAACCACGGACACGAGAAAACCCTGACAACCAGAATCAAGCAATCGACGGGCTCGAATAGCAGAAATAAAGAATCTAGAAGAGGTGGAACGGATACCTTGGAAATAGAAGGTATGCTTGCTCGGATGCTGAAAGTAGACCCTCTTCATTCCACAATCCACCACCGCTCCATGAATCTCGAGCCAATCGATGCCTAGAATCACGTCATAATCCCGAAGCTGCAACGCATACAACCTGCCTGGCATACTCCGCCCATCGATCCAAACCGGAACCTGATCGAAGCAATACGGAGTGATCATAAAATCACCCGAAGGTAACTCCACTGCCAAATCACAGGACAACTGGGTCACCGGCTCCTCGACGCTAAGCGCGAAATCCTTCGAAATAAACGAATGAGACGCGCCAGAATCAAACAAAACCCGAGCCGCACAACCCAAAATCTGAACGGTACCTTCCACGAGCTGCGACGCCACTGCCTCTGTTGCTGGGGAACCTGCTGCTGTTGCTGCCTCTGAGGACAGTCACGCGCCATATGCCCTGGCTGGTCACACCGAAAACAGATGATCGGCACCGTGCACTGCCTGCCTGGGTGGGTCCCACCGCACCGTGGACACGACACCCGTGATCCACCCACTGATCCCTGACGCTGCAAAGGAATCGACTGTTGTACACTGCCCGATGAAGCCTGCCCCTGGTCCTTGGACTTCTTCTTTCGGAAATTCTTCGAGAAGAACTTCTTGACCTTCGTGCCAAAAGATGCGGATCCTGTCACCGAAGCTGCCGATGCCGGTACTCCTGAACCACCCGACGCATGCTGGAAAGAACCCTGCTGCGGGGTAGCCGACTGCTGGCTGCGACCTGACAAGGACTGCCCCTGGCTGATCGGTCCTCGAGTCCTCTGCATATCCATCTCCAAAGAAGCCGCAATACGAGACGCTGTCTCAAGATCAGTGGCCCCGTTCGCGATCAGATGGTGCCTCAGCTCTAGCCTCAAACCCTGAACAAACTGCGCGGTCTTCACCCTCTCATGCTCCATGATGTGAGGTGCATACCGACCCAGCTCGACAAATCAGGCATTGTACTGCAACATGGACATGTCGCCCTGCACCAGCTCCAGAAACTCCCGCATCCGCTGCGTAGCAACGTAGTCTGGACAGTACGTACGCTCGAAAGCACCGACGAAGTCATCCCACTCAACCTGCTCAAGTGGACGAAGCTGAAAAGACGTCTTCCACTTGGAAGACCACCACTTCCGAGCCATACCCTGCAACTGGTTGTAGGCTAACACCACTCTGTCCTCGGCAGCACTCTTCGTAGAGCTGAACACCCGCTCCATCTCATCAAGCCAATCACGAGCCGCATCAGGGTCCGCCTGGCCGCTGAAGTAAGGCGGATGGAACTGCAGAAAGTCCCTCACTGCTCGGCCTGGCCCACCCCTAGCTGACGAGCCATCACCAGCCTCTCCACCGAACTGCTGAGACATAAGCTGGTACATGCCACGGAAGAAATCCTCGGCCCCTGGAACCCTCGCGGTATCCACGGCCTCGGTAGCCCCCGGTGGCGCTCTACTATGCTCCTCCTGGTCCCTCTGGACCCCCTGCTGGATCTCCTGACCTCCAGCCGACTGCCCCTGTTGAGAGCGAGAGCTCCTCCTCGGCGCCATGCTCGCTCCTGACGTAAAAGACAGAAAACACGAAAATGGCAAGGTCAAAACAAACATGCGGTGCCTAATGACAGTGTCATATGTACATCATCGTTGTGGACTAGTGGACCACTATAATTATCTATGATTCTCATATAATTCCACAACCGCGCTCTGATACCAGCTGTAATGACCTGAGAATCTGATTACCGGGAAGGCCCGATAACCCGAGACTCGCACCGCCACCCACGAGTCCGAAGACTCGGAAGGGTTAGAAGGATGGTGTGGAGACTACACAAGCATCACAAGTAATTACAGAAATTAAATAGTTATAATATGAAGCAGGAAATAAATTAACATTTTACATTACACATGGTCCACAAGATAATAATGAAATAACAACAGTAGTCCACGACTAGTACAGAGACAAGAGAAGAAAGTACAGCTACACAGGACATACCCCGGCTCTGACCTCTGGCACTACCTCTGGGCACCCGCACCATGCTACACACCAGACGCGCTTCCCTGGGGCGGCGCCTCACCTGAAACACGGTGAAAATACGCAGGAAATGAATCTCGGAACAAGACTCAGTAGGGATCACTCGAACCCTACCTCGTAAAACGGGAATCCACTACGCTAGCGGTAGGAGAGTACCTCGAAAAGGAAAGCCCTGTACTCTACACAACAAAGAACCTACGGCACGTAAACCGGCACACGTGCCACGGTGAGACAACCGAAGCTCAACGGTTGAACCGACAAAACCCGAAGGTCGGAAACACTTGACTGACAGTCTGACACTCCGTGCTCGACAGGAGTAGCACCCACTAGAAGCACAGCCGGTAGCGTCCCCTGACGTCTTACACCGCACCGCAGGTGATCCGCCTGGCGTGGTAGCTCCTACCAAAGGCGCGAACACCGAACAAGTAACCACAAACAAGTGACTAGCTGGGGTCACGCCCATCAATGTGCGTCCACTGTCCCCAACCACGTGTGCACACACAGACCACGCGTCCTAGGTCTGGCCCTCTGACTGGTTTTCCCCCGGCACTGGACTCTGATTTGACGAGGGGCCCGACGGTAACCAGTCTAAAACCGTCCTCAGGGTAAGCCTCTCCACCTACTCCCAGGCGGGACCACTCGCGTGTAAGCAGGCTACGACTAGTGGAGGGTCACTAAAGGAGTAGACTCTCGAGTCAACGGAAAACAACGTCCGTGTCCGACAACGTACGGGAACCGCGCCCCCGCACCGGTCCCGTCGCACGGTGACCCAAGTTGGACAAGAAAATAAGGCTGCAACCCTCTTGGGCCAGCCAAACGCCTGACGGTCCACCCTGGGACCGTCACAAGGCTGTAACGGTCTAGGCGAGACCATTACAAGCACCCGGCGGTCTAGCGCAAACCGTCACACGGCCAGAGGAGCGCGGGGAGTAGCGCGCCTGGTCCAGCGCGTTACATGAATGTAATGCGCCTAGCCCAGTGCGTTACACGAATGTAACGCGCCTGCCCTGGCGCGTTACACGCACCCCACGTTCCCAGTGCGAAAGCAAGAAGTAACGCGCTTGCCCCAGCGCGTTACACGAATGTAACGCGCTCACCAAGGCGCGTTACTCACGCAGACCCCCAACGATCAGAAACCAACGGTCGGAAAGCCCCTAACGGCCCAGCCCAGGCGCGTCACTCGCAAATGGAGGTCAATCGCGGGACCGTCGCAGCCCCTGACCCCCAGGGCTACGCAATGGGCATGTAAAGGCCCCTCCCAGGCGCGTTACAACATGTGACGGTCCCTGGAATGACCGTCACACTCACCCGACGGCGAAAACGGCAGAACCGCCCAAAAACTTCGACCACGCCCCCGTGCCTCCACCGGAGAGGGGGAAATCAAAGGGGAAGACCCCTGGGGACCCCTAGCATGATTCTAGGCCATCAAAATGTGAAATCATGCATCAAATCTATAGATTGGGCGAGCTCTCCCCAAACATGCTCAATCAAGCCCCTCTCGGCCTCCCCTCGGCCTATAAACCGCGGAAAAGAACGGTAAGGAGCTAGGGAACGTCACCCTACCTTAATGGAGCGAATGCTCCATCGGATCGTTCGTGAATCGCGAAAAACGCTTTAGAAAACCCTCGTTCTTCAAGCTTCCCACGAGCACCGCACGTCCCCACGATCGCCTCACCGCCGCCCACGTCGCCGTGCCGTCGCCCCGCTGCTGTCAACAGCCGGAGAGGAGCTAGCCGCGCTCGAACGGGAGGAAGAGAGGGAGAGAGGGAGGTCACGGTTGGGGAAGGAAGGAGGAAGAAGAAGAAGAAAGAGAAAGGGAAAAATAAAAAGACAAGGAATAGGAATATATAGAAAATCCGATTTTTCGGGAAAAAATACCGAAAATTAGAAAAATACGTTTCCGGAATCCTCGGAACGCACTGATCGCAACGGTACCACTCGTGCCCAGGTGAACGGCCCGGTTCACCCGCAGCGAGGTTCCGAATGAATTGCCGAAACACACACCGGAAATCGGAAAACACGCGCGGAAAAGCCACGGAACCCCTCCGGGCCTCCGAAACGACTCCGGATCGCGCCGATCCGAACACGAAAGATGCCCAAAACAAAACTTCAGGCACAACGGAGCCAGACGCTCCGAGAAACCAGATCCGGGACCCACGAAGAAGGATCCGGAAGGTCCGGGATATTACAACTACTCTATCTAATGCATCCCAATGCGTTCTGTCCGGACATCTTGCAAACCTGCTCAACTTTGTTATTGCAAAATAAATATCATGTCTATACCAATTTGCTAGATACATTAAACTACCAATTACTTGTGAATATCGTAATTGAGAGACAACCACGCCACTCTTATTCTTGTGGAGAGTCTTTGAAGGATCATATGGTGTGACAACAGATTTAACATGACGGTAGCCATATTTCTCTAACACTTTCTCAACATAGTGTGCCTGAGAAATTGCTATTCCATCAGTTGAACGAGTCAACTTCAAACCTAAAATCAAGTCGGCACTACCCATGTCCTTCGTATCAAACTTACCACTCAGGAGAGCCTTAGTCTCTTTTATAATATAAAGGTTTGTTCCAAATAGTAGGATATCATCTACATATAGACACAAAATAATGCATTCATTACCTTTCATTTTAGCATATACACATTTATCAGAGTCATTGATTTCAAAGCCAAAAGATAGTATAGCTCTATCAAACTTTTCATGCCACTGTTTTGGGGCTTGCTTCAAACCATAAAGAGACTTGACTAATTTACAGACCTTATTCTCACTACCAGAAATTACATATCCCTCTGGCTGATCCATATATATCTCCTCATCAAGATCTCCATTAAGAAATGCAGCTTTGACGTCCATTTGATGGACCTCGAGATGATAGATGGAAGCCAGCGCTAATAGCACTCGGATAGTAGTTATTCTAGTAACATGAGAATATGTGTCAAAATAGTCAATCCCTTCTTTCTGTTTGAACCCCTTAGCAACTAAGCGGGCTTTGAACTTATCCACTGACCCATCAGGTTTTAATTTCCTCTTAAACACCCATTTACATCCTATGGTGGTGCAACCAGGAGGCAAGTCTACCAACTCCCAAGTGACATTAGAGATAATAGAGTCCATTTCACTCTTAATGGCCTCTTTCCAATGCTTAGCTTCAGAGGAAGCCATAGCATCTTTATATGTCACACGGTCACCTTCTATATTGTAGGTGATAAAGTCTTGGCCTAAATCCTTAGACACACGTTGCCTCTTACTTCTTCTCAAGTCTGAACACTCACTTGATTCATCTAATCTGGAGAGGCTTGAGGAATGTGCATCCACCAAGGACAATGGGACATCTACAGCAATAGACTAATCTCTAGTTGAAGAAGATACACTAGAGATAGATTGAGATATTATTGTCTTCACAAAAAATGTAGCATTACGAAGTTCCACAATAGTATTTACATCTATTACGGGAATTTCTGATTTAATAATCAGAAACCTATATGCAAAACTATTTTGAGCATAACCCAAGAAGATGCCATCCACAGTCTTAGGACCAAGTTTCTTCCTTTTGTGTTCAGGTACTGGTACCTTTGCAAGGCACCCCACACTTTAAGGTATTTCAAACTTGTCCTCCAACCCTTCCAAAGTTCATACAGGCTTTTATCCCTTGACTTCGTAGATACTCTATTCAACACATGACATGCTGTGTATAGAGCTTCCTCCCACATGAAATTAGGTAACCCAGAACTACCTAACATGGCATTTATCATATCTTCAAGGGTTCTGTTCTTATGTTTTGCTATTCCACTAGATTTAGGACTATATGGAACAGTTACCTCATGTATGATACCTGAATCTTGGCAAAAATTTTGGAACAAGTTTGAGGTAAACTCTCCACCCCTATCAGACCTTAACCTCTTAACGGTTTTGTTCGTTTGATTTTCAACTTCAGATTTAAACACAACAAATTTATCCGAAGCTTCATATTTAGTTTTCAACAAATAAACATAACAATAACGAGAACAATCATCAATAAAAGTAATGAAATATCTCGTATGATCTCTCGTTATCACACCATTAAACTCACAACAATCAGTATGAACCAATTCTAAAATATCAGAATTCCTATTAGCTGATTTAAATGGTTTTCGAGGCTGTTTATATTGTACACAAATCTCACATTTTTTCTTTTAATCTATAGCATGCTTAGGAATCATGTCAAGATTTACCATCCTCTTCACAGTATTAAAATTAACATGTCCTAATCGATCATGCCACATATCAAAAGATTCAACATTGTAAGAGCAAGAAGCATCCACACTATCATAAATTTTATTTGAACAAACACATTCAGCATTGAGTTTAAACAACCCTTCATGAAGATACTTTCCAATAAAAATTCCTAAATGTAACAATACTACTTTATTACATTTAAATATTAACTCATAACCAGCACGAACTAACTTAGAGCCATTAATGAGATTCCGTCAGACCGTTGGAACATGATGCACCTCATGCAGTGACAGGACCTTTCATGAAGTAAACCTCAGGTCAACTCGTCCTATCCCAAACACCCTGGCTGCAGTAAAGTTCCCCATAGTCACGGAAGCACCTTCTGCTATCTGATAAGTGAGGAAAGCAGAACGATCAGCACAACAATGCACATTGGCTCCTGTATCAACTAACCATTCATTGGGTTGATAAATCAAACTTAGTTCAGGGTTAAAAGAAACAAACCCATCGTTGGTGCCAGCACCAGTAGTCACAACATTGACATGTGCCTTGGTGTTGGGCGCATTGCCTTGGTTCTTCTTCTTGTCCTTTCTATCATGACATAACTTGGCAAAATGTCCAACTTATCCACAAGCCCATCAAGGTTTTGCTCCATATTTCTTCTGAATTTTCGACTTGGGTTTCATTTTGTTCGTCATTTTTTGATTTTTGTACTCCATTTTCTCATTTTTGTTCAAGTTGGGAGACGAGCCTACCACAACATTCGCCTTTGGAATAAAGTCCACAGGCATACCCTTATCATCATCCTTATGTTGCCTCCGATGTTCTTCTTCAATATTTAGTGCAATCATCAAATCATCCAGAGAGATCTTACCTCTCCTATGTTTGAGCGTCATGCCAAAATCTTCCCAACTCGGAAGCAATTTTTCAATGATAGATAAGACTTGAAGCTTCTCAGGCAATGGCATATCTCCCTCTGCAAGACCATGAACTAGAATATGGAACTCACGGGTCTGCTCAATCACAGACTTTCCCTCGACCATCTTAAAGTTTAAGAACTTTCCCACAGTGTACTTCTCTAAACCAAATTCCTCAGAGTTGTACTTCTTATCCAAAGATTTCCACAACTCTTTGGCCGAGGTTGTTGAGCAGTACACGTCAAACAGTGCGTTTGAGAGAGCAGACAAGATTCTCCCGTGGCAGAGGTAGTCTTTCTGTTTAAAGCTCTCTAAGGCAGCACTACGGGTGGGTTCCTCTTCATCAGCCGAAGGAGAGTCTGACTCTATTACAGAGAAGAGCCCTAAAGTGGTAAGCCAAAACTTCATTCGTTGTTGCCAACGTCTGAAGTTCTGCCCGAAGAACTTCTCAGGCTTGGCGCTAGCCTCCTCAGAACCCGGAACCTTAACATTCAGCATGTCTACCGATGCAATATATTTTCTAAAATTGTAAGAAATCTGTAGTAGGGATGTACGAGATAGACAGTGAATGCAAGGTAGAAAGATGCACAGAAAATAGAAGATGTTATCTGGTTGAAGCGCCGGCGTGCCGACTGTCTTTAGAGAATATATTGCCGCCCTACGGTGCAGAGGCTCGCTGGCAAAACTCTCCCAAGATTCGACAACCACTTGCGGCGTTCGAAGGTGCACTCCAAGGCGAACGTCCCCCGCGGACTCAACCTCAACCACCTTAGAAAAATCGCAGGACAGCCGAAAAGTGAAGACGCGGTGTGTAGAGAGAGAAGAAGAGAGAACGGTGCTCGTTTTTTTATCATAATAACAAAAATCAGAAAACCGCAAAGCCCGAGGAGACGCACCTCCTCCCGAACCGTCACAAAACCCTCGATCCCGAAAAAATAGAAAAGAAACGGAATGTTTGAATTTCAAACAAGAAACTCAACACATTGAAGGTGAAACTTTTCTAACGCGAAACGAGACTCGAGACATTAGATGATCGGAGTCATATTGACATCATTTTTATTTTGTTTGAGTCTAATTTAGGGGTCATAAGTTGGGATAAATAAATTTTATTTTTTATATGTTTTGACTAATTTAAAGGTAATATAAAATATTTTTATTTTAATTATTTTGATCTTTAATCTAGCGAGGAAGACCACTGAAGTTTTACTCCGATGTAAATACCGTCTCTCGTGAAGGATGCTCTCTAGGCGTGAAGCCTCCCTCTTTGTTCGGTCCTCCGAGCATCTCTTTCCCCTGTTCGCGCATTTATTTCCCCCCTCCCACCCCCACGCTGTTTTCACTCGGTGTACCAAATTCACTTCCCACGTGACCCTTTTCTTCTCCCGTTCCTCCGTCTTCTTTCTCCTCTCCACCATCGAACCTCCACCCCCCCCTTTTCTTCTTCCTTCCTCCTCACTCCTTCCTCCCACAGCCGCTGCCGTTCTCACCCTCCCAAACCCACTGCAACACCGCGACAGGAAGACCCCGCCGCCACCTCCGCCACCGCGTCGCTCGCCACCCCGGCTGCACCGCCGTCGTTACCCGCCGACCGCACGCCACAACGCGACCGTCCATCGACGACGCCGCCGCCCGTCTCCGTCTCCTCCTCCCTTCACGTGCGAAACCCCACCTCCTTCTTCCTCTTCACACCCCCCATCGAACCCCCCTTCCTTCTTCCTCATTTACAGACCGCAGCCGCCAAAGGACAACTGCCGGCAGCCTCCCCCTCTCCCGACGCCGGTGCCGCAGCAGCGACCTCCTCCGCTGCCGTCGTAGCCGTCGTCCCCGCCGGCCGCCGTTCGCACCGCACGCGCCCAGCCTCCCCTGCCGCCCTTCTCGCTCATCCGTCGCCGCAAGGAAGGCCGCCGCGCCGCCACCGGAGCTCATCCCAGCCGCCATCGCTGCCTTCGACGTCGCTGGCTCCCGAAGTCCCCACCGGCGTCTAGGTCTCCCCGCTCATGTATATGTTCATTTAGTAAGTTAACTGTGTAGAAGTGCATTTAGGCTTTTAGGATCTGCAACAAAAGTTTTTAATGTGAAAGAGATGACTTTTGAGTCGAGGAAAGAGAGAAGTGTATGAGCAGAGTCTCTCTGGAGGTCTGCATGCTAGTTCTGTTATTAAATAGTATTTGACCCCTTTTAAAAGGGAAATAGAAGTCTAACTTTCATGATTTTTAATCACTTTAGTTACTTGAGTACCATAGTACTGTCTCAAAAGTTGAATAAAAACTAAGGTTTATTTTATAATGGTTTGAAAATAATACTTTAATGGTTGGCAATGGTAAAATAATTAAGGGATTATGAGTTTAAGCTCTATATGCTATGGCCATGTAAGTTGGATCCCTTTTTCTTTTTAAGTGACTAAGTGAGCGAGTGTGTAAACAATGTAAATATGGTAATCTGGATTAGATAATGTATTGACAGTCTTATGAGTGTATGTGGATGGTTGTGTTTTTTTATTTTTAATAATATTTTTAAGGACTTTCTTTTTTCAATCACTCGGGGACTTACACTTTCTGAGGAGTAAATCAGCACACTTGCAGACACTATAGCATGTGCAAAGACCATCCAAGCAGGGTCCAAAGAAAAGTACGCCATGTTCAGTTATAACTTGCATGCATGGTATATTCTTTGCAGGTTATGGAACAAATGGCTTGGGCGTGGATGGGCATCACAATGATTTTGATATGGATGGTATCATTATGTAGAGTTACCTTCTCTACCCAATTATGGCCATCAAAAGTTCTGACCTTTTCCCATGGTGGGTGCTACTTATGCATTTATTTATGCTTGGTTGAATTTGCTGAAGTTGGATTCATTTTTTTGTTGCTAATCCTTATTCTTCTATTTCAGTGTCAGGACAAGGCACCAAAAGGGAAAATGTGCTGCTAGTTATTGCTCATCCTGATGACGAATCGATGTATGTTTGTGATATTGGTCTCCAATTTCCTTGGAGTTTATTGTTTGTTGCTCTCTTACCTCGCTTTATAAATTCCGTTGATGAAGGTTGTTTAATGTTCAGTGGTTCTGGTTTGGAATTGAAACCAATACTCGAGTGACTTGCTGTTGAACTATGGGCTGTATTAGGAAACATAGAAAAAAAAGGTCCCTTAGAACTTCCTCCCCTGTGGGATGCTCCCTGAAGCTTAAAGTTTTCTCCCCTGTGGGATATTTTCCCTGACACTAGGTGTCACAAATTAGAACATAAATTACACAGCAGTTGCAAAAATTGGGAACTGACCTTTAGGTGCTTCGGGACCATGTTAAGTTCATCTTATGGTTAACTGGTTGTTGCTGCATTCTGGTGGGTTGATGGTATTGTTTGCTATAACAATCACCTCTTGTGTGATCTCCAGCATCTTGGTTTGAGGATTGAGAAATTTCACGACTGTGAAAGCAGAAGTTCTATTAAATTTCAGAGGCACTATCAAAAACGAAAAAAAAAAATCAGAGGCAGCCTATAAGTTATAGCATCTGTTTTCATGATTTGCACATTGAATATCAACTCTAACAATCATCTTCCCCTTCTTGAATGGTAATGCTGATTTTATCAAAATTCAAAAACGAGTCGGAAAATGCAAGGATACCACATTCATGGCTGTGCCTGGTGATGAATAAGGCAGCTATCAAACATATCATCTCCTTTATTTTCCCTTTCTACATCAATTAAGATTGGCCTTAAGCTGCAAAGGGGTAACCACAATGGCATCCAGGCAGCTTCATCTTCAGCCCACATAGCAGTAAAAGAGAAAGTGTCAGATGGTTTCTTCATGTATAATCTTAACCCCCTGATTGCATCTTGCATTTGATATGTGAGACAGCATATTACTAGGATATTGGGAATGATGTGCTTGGGGGATGTCACTAAGGGGCAAAAGTGGTGATACTCTTGGACAGATACTTGAGTCTTGAATCTATCATTACTTATTTGTGTTTGAAAGGTAAGATAAAATTTTACTAGGATATTAGGAATGATGTGCTTAGGGAATGGTGCAACATATCACAGAGGACCTGGATATTCGAGAAGAGTTTTAGGAGGATGAGAGCTATGTAGTTAGAGGCGAGAGGCGACTGAGGCGACCAAGGGGTCGCGCCAAACCTCAAACGCCCAGGTGATGGCCTAGGGCGTTTGCGGTGACATTTCATTAAAATTATAAATAGGTCAGATATGTACATATTCATTAAATATGTCAACAACACATATAAAACCTATAAGAATACTTAATTTATACATGCACGTATAGGAATAGGCTAGGTGGCCCAAGTGGGCTCGACCCAAAGGCGTCCATGGCCTTGCCTAATTGCTGAGGTGAGATTGGATGAGGCGAGGCGAACTATAGGTGCCTCACCTCGCCTCGCCTCATCGCCTAGGCGAGCGCCTCAAGTGCTTTTGATAACATAGGTTTAGAGTATAGTCTTTCTCGATTCACATTGGAGGGGACCCATTACAGTGTTTGGGCAAGCTTGTCAGCAAAAGACTATTCTGAATACTATCTTGACCTCTAGGTAGGAAGGAAGCAGAGCACAGCAATCATCTCCATGTTGAATCCTGAATAGATAGCTGCTTGTGCGTAAAGGACTGGAATTATATTTTTGCAGGAAGACAGATCAAGTCTGATTACTTGATCAGTTTGTGAGTGCATTGAAGGGTCATGGATGACATATGATGCAAGTAACTTGTTTCTTGTTGTAGATGAGAAATAGTAGGTCTGTGTATGGGAGAGAATTTTGCCAGGTAGATGAAATTTTAAACTGGCTTCTCCAAATCTGCGGTCATGGTCATCGACCAAGTTTTAGGGGCATATACACATATGTATGACTTGTTGTTTCTTGGATGGATGGGATTTTTTGGGATTTTCACTTTTAAGCCCCCTATAATCTTATGCAATTACGTTTTAGTCCCTCAAAGCTACTTATTTGTCAGAAATCCCCTACAATCTTTTAACTCTTAATAAAAAGCCCATGTGGTTAATAGACAGTGGGAGAAGAGAATAGGTCATTTTAAAAGAAAGAATGTTCTATCTAGACATTAAAATTTCTAAATTAACCCTCTGCTCTGCTCTCTCTATCTGACACACACACACCCCATTGGTGCCAGAGGGGCTCTCTCTCTCTCACCCCCACCCCCCCTGCTGGGGGGGCCATTGGTGCAGGAGGCGTCTCTCTCTCTCTCTCGCTCTCTCACACCTCCCCACTGGGTGGGACAGGCTCCGGCTCCACCACCCACCCTCTATCTCTCTGTCTGCTTGACTCCCTTGATGCCTCCCTCAATTTCGCCAACCTCTTCTTCCTTCATAGAGATCACTGCCACAACATCACGATTACAAAGCCAAGCAGCAAAATTAAACGCCGGAATACACATATCAACAAGGGGGGCGAAGGGGGGATCCACCCACCTGTACTCCTAGAGGAAGTGGCTGTCATCGAGATCACACTAGTCCTCAAGGGCCTCCTTTGTCTGCTTGTCGATCCACGCCATGGTCTTGGGCTATGTAGTTTGAGGCGTGAGGCGAGCGAGGCGACCAGGGGGTCGCCTCACGCCTCAAAGGCCTAGGCGATGGCCGAGGCGTTTGAGGCGAGATATTATTACAAAATTAAAATTAAAATTATATGTCAAAATTTCACAAAAATATATTTTCGAACAGTAAATATCATAAAACTGCATATACACTAAACAGGAAAAATAACTAACAAGTGCAATATTATAAAAAAATAAAAATAGTTAAACAACCAAACAAGTTAATTACATAATCCTATAACACAAAGTGTTTCAAATCTCTCTCAACTCTCAAGCCTCTTCATCAGTCATCACTCATAAAAGAGGAGTCCCTATCACTTGGAAGCTCATTCTCATTCTCTGATTGTGTCCTCTTGGAGTCAACATCTCTCACATTTATGGAGTGAGATGTGGCAATGCTTTTTCCCTTTTCTAGGTGACGCTTTTTGGTTCCCGCCCTTGTGCTTGGCCCTTCCTCTTCATTAACACCGGCAGCGATTTCAACATCTAGCCATGTGAGGTCCTCCCCTTCATCCACAAAATCTTCATTTTTTAGAGGATTAGCTATCCACTCATTGCATCATCAATGTCGTCTAAAGAAATATGATCATAGTCACTTTGCTGAACACGCAAATGACGAGCATGGAGACGTTGATTATATTGCACAAAAACGAGATCGTTCAGCTTCTTTTGCTCCAACTTATTCCTTTTCTTTGTGTGCACCTACAGGTATATTAGTTGCAATCAATTAAACAAAAAAAATACTAATCTTTTATGTACTTGAATATGGAATTATTCAACTAACCTGCTCAAATGTACTCCAATTGCGCTCACAACTAGATGCACTACATGTCAAACTTAAGATTCGAATGGTTATCTTTTGAAGGTTTGGTGTGGTAGTACTAAAGTTCAACCACCAAGTAGCTACATCACAAAGAAATTATAATTCACATTTCACAATAATTCTTACTCCACGATTGCAATGAAAATTAGACAAGAAATTGAGAAAAGCATCCATACCCGGAACCATAGAAGTGCGTTGCCTAATGGCCATTTCTCTCCCAAATAGCCCTTGGGCATACTGATAAGCTGCAAGCTCCTTGAAAATTGCATTATGGATTGAGGCTTCTGGAGCTAACTTTTCAATGCAATCATATAGCCCTTGCTTAACTTCTTGATCATACTCAATTTGGGAATTAGAGAAATAAAGAGCTAGATTAAGATAAAGGCCAGCTGCATGTAAAGGACGGTGCATTTGAAAGTCCCACCATCTATCAATGATTTCCCAAATTGGACCATATTTGTCAAGCTTGTCATTTAATGCATTCTTAATGGTCTCCTTTGCACGATCCATAGCCTCATAAATATAGCCTATCGCTGGCTTTTCTCCATCAGCCAACCGTAAAATCATAACAAGGGGCTTGTATATTTGCAATGAATATGTCACACCATTCCAAAAAGAAGTCTTTAAGATTATGCCTTCTACCTTCTTCCCTTCATTTTTTTTGGCCCTCCGATTATTACTAGCAAGCCAATCAGCAGATGTAAACATCCTTCTCAAGCTATCTTTGCAATCAAGCAGACTCTGTAAATTTAAGTAGTTGGTGGCAAAGCGAGTGACAGCTGCACGTGCAAGATTCTTGTCATTTGTATACTTTCTCATCATAGCAAGAATCCTTGTGTGTTCATAAATAAATGTAGTTACCAATTTGGCTCTACGAATGGTTTCTTTCATTGGAGACAATTTGGAAATGTCCTCCAACATCAAGTCTAAACAATAGGCATCACATGGTGTCCAGAATAAATGAGGATGGGTTGCCATCAACATTTTTCCGGATGTCACATAACTAGACTCATTGTCTGTCACAATTTGGATGACATGCTGAACACCAACTTCGTTAATAACCTTGTCCAATAAATCTGCCAACAATTTGACATCTTTCACATGTGCAGAAGCATCAATTGATTTCAAGAAAATAGTCTCACCTAGAGAAAGAGAGTAAGACATAATGGCAGTGAGAGACATAGAAAGAAAAATAGAAAATATATTGAATAGTCGAAAGATCAGTGTCCGTCCCTTCACATCTGTCCATGCATCGGACATGATGCTACAACCATATCTCATCCAATTTTCTTTTCGGGCATCCACCAACTCTTAAGTTGTTTTTATCTCCTTATGTAAAAGAGTCTCACGAATCTCGTGATAGTTAGGCCCTTTAAATCCCGAACCGTATTGTCCTACAGCTTCCAACATTGTTTGAAAGTTAGGTAGACACACAATATTGAATGGGATGCCAGCTTGATAAATCCATCTACCTACATATTGGCAAATCCTATCACGATGTTCCTTTTCCCATTTTTTATCTCTTACTATCTTTACTTGTTCCGGATCAGGAGTGCAGAACTTGTCCATAGGACCTTTCATCTGTGGTGGCTTTGAAATAACGTCATCAAATATATTAACTTGATAGACATCATCCAGATATTGAGAGTGACATGAATCCTTCAACAAATTATCTCTACCTTCCGTCTCCCACACCATTTGTAGCTTCTCTGTTCTAGCTTTCTTGGCATTTTGCATATATTCTCTGATTTCTAACTTCACATCCATGGGAACCATCTGGCAAGCTGTCACATTTGTACCTAGGTCGGCTAAATGTTGTTTCAGCCGATAAATCCCTCCTTTACTCACCTTTTTACAAAAATTACATGTTATCTCATCTCTATTTTGTGGATTGGTAGAGCTTCCATATTTCCACCTAATGTCTTTTGGTCTGCCCTTTTCTACATTGGGCCCTTGAGTGCTTGCATTTGACGATGCACCACCAGAAATAGACACAGAAGTAGGTGGTGTAGGCATAAACATCTTAAAAAAAAATCAAACAACAAATTTAAATCATATTACAAAAATAACTGAACCAACAAAAATAAATCAAACAACAAATGTAACAAAATATTTTTACTGACTTTTTATTGCCGACGTCGATTGCCCTCCACGAATCACGATTGATCGTCACTGTGGTCTGTGAGAGACAAAGAGAGAGGGTGAGATAGAGTGACTAGTGACTAGTGACTAGTGAGAGAGGGGATTAGCCCCTCTAAGTCTCTAACTGTACATGCGTGTGTGTCTGTGTGAGAGAGAGAGAGCAGGAGACAGAGTGAGAGAACAGAGAGAGGGCGGGAGACAGAATTGAGAGAGAGAACAGAGAGAGAGGGCGAGAGACAGAGAGTTGAGAGAGAGAATAGAGAGAGTGAGAGAGTGGAGAGACAGAGAGTGAGAGAACATAGAGAGATAGAGTGAAGATGAGAGTGGCATGGGGAGAGAGAGTGATCGGGTGGGAGTCGGACTGTGTACCACTGTGCTTGCGTGAGAGAGAGAGGGAGTGGAGTAGAAGATAGAGAGAGAGGGAGAGGGTGAGCGGGTGGACTGTGGGAGAGGAGCTGAGCCCCCCTCCGTGTGTGCCTGCATGAGAGAGAGAGGGAGTGGAGTGGAAGACAGAGAGAGAGGGAGAGGGTGAGCGAGTGGACTGTGGGAGAGGGGCTGAGCCCCCCTCCGTGTGTGTTTGCGTGAGAGTGAGAGGGAGTGGAAGACAGAGAGAGGGGGAGAGGGTGGACTGTGGGAGAGGGTGAGCGGGTGGACTGTGGGAGAGGGACTGAGCCCCCCTCCGTGTGTGCCTGCGTGAGAGAGAGAGGGAGTGGAAGATAGAGAGAGAAAGAGAGGGAGACGGCGAGAAGGAGTTACCGGATGCTCGTCGGACGTCGCTTGTCGGAGGCCGGACGCCGCTCGCCGCTCAGTTGCTGCCGCTCATCGCTCGCCGGACGCTGCTCACCACTCGCCGCTCAGCTGCTGCCGCCGTTGGAGAAGGGAATGATAGGTTGGAGACGGGATGCGAGCAAAACCCTCGCGGAGGATCCGGTTCGTTGGCATTAACGGGTATTCTTACCCGATACACGAATCCGAGCTGGAGAGCGGGCGGGAGAGCGGGAGAAGCGCGTTGCAGCGGGCGAGGCGCGTGAGGCGCGCGCGAGGCGTTCTCCTCGGCGAGCCACGACGGCGCGAGGCGGCCTGCTGTCGCCTCGCCCCTCCTCACCTCCTAGGCGACCGCCTAGGCGCGCTTTCGACTACACAGGTCTTGGGGGGCTTTGGGTCGTCGACGGAGACCGTGGAGAAGGGGGGCGGCTTGAAGGGTTTGCCACTATGTTATCAAGGGCAATGGAGGTGATCACCTAGGCGATGGAGGCGACCACAAGTCACCTCGCCTCCGCCTCAATCGCCTTAACGTCCGCAACAATAGTGCCATTTCTTTCCAATAATCTTTTGAGGACTGCTTAATATGTGCTTCCAATTCCTCTGATTTTTCACATAGTCAAATCGTGTCCATGAATGACAATAATCACTTTCACAAAGGAATGCAAAATATACTATTATTTTTCTATAAGGGAGGATTGTTTAGTTTCATGAAGAGAAGCATCACTTCTTTGGCATTTTAAGGGAATCCTGCGTTGAATACTCGAAGAACATTGGTAACTTATTTGTAACTTGATGGTTTATATTTCTAAGGTTGTTTCCTACAATTGCAGGTTTTTCTCGCCAACTATTCTCTTTTTGGTTTCAGAGGGGTACAATCTTCACATTCTATGCATGTCTACAGGTAATATTCTTTTAAGAAATGTTTATGAAAAGATCCACACAAAATTCACCCATGTCTTCACCCTCGTTAAACCCTGTTCTTGCCAAGTAAATATACTATTTTTTAAGATGACTCTTGATTCTTTCTGGTAATTATCATCCTTGCATACATGTGTGCATTCAAGAGGATAAAGACAGCTATGTTGTGAAGTTGTTGGAAAATGAACATAAATGACTCATTTTGTCTTAACTTACCTCAAAATTTGTAATTCTTTTGGGGGATTTTTAGTTTTCATCACCTCTAATCTTTCAAATCTATGGATTAGCCCCTCCAACCCAGATATTCATTAATAAGCCCTTACAATTACACATTTATTTGATACACTTTTCAGTAGTTTTTTTGTAGACACATGAGGAGCTTATTTGTAATTTATGGGACATACCACTAAGTAACTTGATATTTTGAGGAGTTATAAATAAATATCCGGATTGGAAGGGCTAATCTGTAAATATGAAAGATTACAGTTTTGAAAACTAAAAAAAACATCTTTTTTTATCAGTTGTGACTCTTATTTTTGAGATTCAGAAAATGTGATAACACAAATACCTTTTTTTTGGGGGGGGGGGTAATCTCTGGTGTTTTGTCTTATCAACCAGAGTCTGCCAAGTTTGTATCTGGACCTCGATGTTTTAGTCATTGAGAATATGCAGATCCTTGATCGGCCAGCCAAGGCCTAATCCTATTACCAACAAGGGTTCTCCGACTTGTAAACTTGTATCAATCTGGGTGGGTCTCACTTGATGAGCCAACATGGCCTCACTTGTCAGTGGGGCCCGTCAATCATGAACAACTACTTGGGCCTACTTACAAAGCTCAAGCTGACTCAAACAGACTCTGAATATCATGTAGACTTGATCTGACTTGGTACACATCATTCCAAGTCAGTTCAAGTCCGATCAAGTCTCTTTCATCCTAGTTGTGACTAGAACGTTTTGATGTGTATCTGATGTTGGAAAGTTGAAAAATTGAGTTGCCTGGTGCAAATTGGGCATGAGTAGTGAGTCTGCTTGAGTTGGTAAATAATGTTCCCAGCTCTGGGAACCCTGGATATGCTTCTGGTGTACAAGAAACTTTCAAAGTAGATCCCTGAAGAACTTATTTATGTAGAGAATGCACATCTAGATGAATGCTTATCTATTGAAAATAGCAAATGTATCCTCTTGGTTTCCTTGTTATTTGTCCTTTGTTTTTTTCCTCCTTGTTATCTCCGATTTTAACTTAAAATTTTCCTACCCATCTATCCAAACTCTGTCCATCCTAGAGAGTAATTTAACTTGTATAACTTGACGAAGACATAAAACCAATTATATGCAGATGACTTACCCGGATCTGCGGGGGTGTGGATTCCGGGTTCGCAGGGACCCGATAGCGCTTGCCTCCCCCGCCTGAACCTTCCGTCTGTTCTCCCGTTACCCCTCCCCCCCTTGCGGTCTGTGGCTCGGCCTCTACCTCCCCTCCGGTGGACCTGCTCCTCCACCGGCAAGGGGTTAGTCCGGTGCCCCTTCATCAGGGGGACCTGATAGGCGGGAGGTCGGCGGCTGGCAGCCCGGCACCTCGTCAGCCCCATCTGCTGCCCAGCCCGGGGAGACCAGCAGCAGGACGGGGGTAAACCAGCGGCGGAGGACCTTGGTGGTGGCTTTGTTGCGGGAGGACGGGGGCCTCCCGGCGCTTCCTCCCCAGTTGGGGAGTGGGGTGTGCTGTCAGTCTGCTCCTGCCCTCCACTGGTAGCTGCGGCAGCTGGGCTACCTTCTGCTGGCCGGGGCATGGCTGGTTTCTCTGGTGCTGGTAGCGGTGCGCAGGCGGACAGGCCTGCGGAGTCTCTGTTGGCTGATTTAGTGGCTGGGGGGGGGCTTCAATCCTTGTCGCTGGTGCCATACCAGCCACCTTTTAACTGGGAGTTTGGTGGCTCTTCTGTCCTAGAGCTGCTGGTCCTAGATAAAGGAGATGGAGGGGAGGTCGGGCTGTTTTATGATAGAGTTGCATGTAGAGGCAGGGTTTCCTTGAGAATGGAAGAGGTGAGGGATATGTTGGGGACAGTGGAAAGGATGGTTGGGGAGCAGGTGAGAGAGGTGGCGAATAAGGTGGGCTTCTCATATCCTTCTGCAAAGAAGGATGTGAGTGGGACCTTCTCTAAAATCAGAAAGAGATGGGGAGTGAGAATTAGAGCCCAGGCGAAGGCGGACATGGGAGGAGAAGAGGGTGGGGAGGAGGAGGGGGACTTCCCATTTTCCCAATGAGGATTGTATCGTGGAATGTGAGGGGATTTGGGGGGGTGGAGAAGAAGAGGGCAGTGAGGGAGCTGGTTAGGAGGTGCAAAATTGATATCCTATGCATCCAAGAAAGCAAGTGTGAGGGAGATGGTGCTGCTCTTATGAGGTATATTGGAGGTTGTAGGCTGTCTATGGGTGTTGCTTCCTTGGCAGTTGGCAGGTCTGGGGGGATCATGATTTTATGGAACCCCTATGAGGTGGAGGAGTAGGGGTGGATAGGCAGGTGAGCAGGTGGGTTATTTCCCAACATTTCAGACAGCCGAGGGATGGATTCTCTTGTGACTTCAGCGGGGTGTACGGTCCCCAGTCTAGGGAGGAGAAGCGGCTTTTATGTGATGAGTTGCTGAGCTACCACCTCTCCTTTTGCCGGCCCTGGTGCGTTGGTGATGACTTCAATGCAATGGCCGTTCCTTGAGAGAGGACGGGGGCTAGCTCTCTCTGGTGACATGGATGACTTTTCAGAGTTCATCCAAGAGGGCCCTGGTGGATGTTGGTATGGCTCATAGTCAGTTCACTTGGTCTAACTTACGGACAAATGCTCTTTGCTCTAGGCTGGACAGATTTATGGTGTCTGTTGATTGGGAGGACCACTTCCCGGATGTGCAGGTGCTTCCTCTGGCAAGGTCTACCTCGGACCACAAGTCTATCCTTCTGAAGACTTGCCGTGCGTTTAATAGATGTCATTGCTTCAGGCTGAAGAAGTTTCGGTTCAGACTTTATGAAGATTGTCTCTGGTGCTTGGAATGGCCAGACTAGGTCCATCTCTGCCATGGCTACTTTTGTTAGGAAGCTACAACACACTGCTCAGGTGCTCATGGTGTTGGGGGCAGACAAAACCCTCCCAGGGAGGGTCGTGAAAGATAGGATCCTACATCAGATAGAGGGATTGGATTGTCTGGAGGAGGCATGCCTTATGGATGAGGAGGATAGGAGCTTGAGGGATTCCCTGAGGGCTCAATTTGATGAGATCTTCGCTAGGGAGGAGATCTACTGGAGGTAGAGATCGAGAGACAGATAGATTAAAGAAGGAGATAGAAACACTGCATATTTCCAGTGCATTATCTCGGGGAGGAGGAGGGTCAACACCATGTCTTATATTAGGGTGGGTGGCTTCTCCATCGCTTTTGAGGAGGACATCAGGAGGTAGGCCAGAGACTTTTATTTTATATTATTCACTGAGGAGGAGCATTGCAGGCTGAGGATTTCAGATGATTTGCTTCCCTGCCTCTTCACTGAGGAGAGGAATGCTATCTCCTAGGCGTTCTTAGAGGAGGAGGTTTGTCAAGAAGTTCTCTCTTGCAGAGGACCGAGCTCTTGGGCCGGATGGCTTCCTTTTGATTTTGTTGCAGAAGTGCTGGGACGCCATCAAAGTTGACCTTTTAGCAGCTGTGAGGGCATTTTAGGAGGGAGGGCAAACTTGGGAGGGATCAATAAAACCTTTATAGTGCTAATCCCCAAGAAGCCAGGTGCACAAGAGTTCTGCGATTTCAGGCCCATCATTCTACTTAATGGCTCTTACAAGATCATCACTAAGGTGCTGGCGGGGAGGTTGGCTGGGGTGATGGAGAGGTTGATCAGTAGCTTCCAAGAAGCTTTCATCAATAGAAGGCATATCCAAGATAACTTTTTGGTGGCCCATGCGTGTTTATTTTTGCTATGAAGACTCTGCGAAAAAGAGGGTGGTATTCAAGCTAGACTTCGAGAAGGCCTATGTTGGCAGTGTCTGTTTGATGTGTTGGAGAAGATGGGCTTTGGGGAGATATGGATTGGTTGGACCAGGGCTTGCATTTCTTCAGTCTCCTTTGCGGTTCTTGTGAATGGGAAGCTGTCGTTCTTTTTCTTCAGTGGGAGGGGGCTCTGTCAGGGAGACCCTATATCTCCCCTTCTCTTTGTCCCGGTGGCTAATGTGTTAAGCAGTGTGTGACAGAGAGCATAAGCAGTTGATATGATTAGAGGGTTTCAGGTTGACAGAGGGGGGCGTACTCTTTCTCACTTGTAGTATGCATATGACACCATCCTATTCCTAGCTAAGGGAGAGCAGCAGCTCTATACGGTTAGGCTCTTGTTGGAGCTGTTGGAGGAGGTGACTGGCCTTAAAGACAACTTCAACAAGAGCCAGTTAGTGGGGCTAAGTATGGAAGAGTGGCCTCTCCAGAGGGTAACATGCATCTTGGGGTGCAAGGTAGGAGAGTTCCCTATCTCCTACTTGGGCCTCCTCTTGTCTCTAGGTGTTCTTTACTGTGCAGATTGGCTTTTGATTGTTTAGAGATATGAGTCCAGGTTGGCAGGGTGGAAGGTTGGGCTACTTTCTTATGAGGGCAGACTTGTCTTGTATAGATCTGTTTTAGATAGCCTTCCTATCCATTTCCTCTCCATTTTTTAGATCCTGAAGACAGTGGCCAAGAAGATTGAGTCGATTCAGGGGAGGTTCTTCTGGCATGGTAGTGGAGGGAGATGTAGGGGTTGGCATGACATTGCTTGGGGGAGGGTGGCTAAGGACAATGGAGTGGGTGGATTGGGGATTAGAAATGTGAGGGATTCAATCTTGCCCTCTTGTGTAAATGGCTGTGAAGGCTAGGGGTAGGAGAGGACAGGATGTGGGCACAAGTGATTAGGTAGAGATACTACTCTAGGAGGGGAGTTTGGGACTTGGGCCTTACTCTGCATCACATGACTTCCCCCCTTTGGTGTGATATTTTGACTTGTAGGGATGTCATCTCCTCCGGCGTTAGAGTTCGGTGAGGAAGAGGCGACCGAACTCTCTTCTGGAAAGGCAGATGGTGTGGGGACTTCACCTTGGAGGTTTTCTTCCCCCGTCTCTTTGCTATTTCTAACTCCCCCTTAGGGACTGTTTCCCAGGCATTTGACTCCCATCTGTCAGGGGACACTTGGGTATCGACCTTCAGGAGGGACCTCAGGGACGACAAGGTCGTGCAGCTCCAAGACTTTCTCTCCCTCCTCCCACTTCGTCCTCGACCTGCCAGAGAGGATGAATGGTCATGGAGGTGGGGAAAGGACGACGTTTTCTCGGTCAACTCTGCCTACACTATTATTTCAGATCGTGGTGTCCGTCATGTCTTCTACTCTCAGGTCTGGGGTCCAAAGAGCTCACTAAAAGTGAAGCTACTTACTTGAGGATCTCTCATGAGAGGTTACTTGGGACAAATTGAATCGGTTTCTTCTGAGGGTCCAGTCGGCTTGCTACTTGTGTGAAGTGGACGTTGAGACCCTGGACCACCTGTTTGTAGGTTGCTCCTACTCTCAGAAGGTGTGGGGAGAACTTGCTATGAGGACTCATAATGGCGTCGGTCAGTACAGCCAGGTGTATCATTTGATGGGGCATTGGGCAGGAGATGGACCTTTAGAGGTGACAAGGTTGTGTGGTGGCTCATTCTTCGCGTCACCCTATGTACGTTTTGGGGGGAGCGCAACAATCGAATTTTTAGGAGGGAGTCCAAGGCAGAGGATTCAGTGGTCTCTTTTGTCTGTGATAGAGTGAGAGAATGGGTTGAGTTCTGTTGTAATGTTAATTCTCTCGACTCATCTATTTTGGTCTTATTGGGGGGTAGAGTTTTCCACACCGTCTGTGTCGCTTTTTGTATAGGGATTTTTTTGGGAGTTCTCTGCTTCTACTTGTAAATCCTATCATTTAATACAACAGTGGTACCACTCATCTTAAAAAAAAATTATATGCAATATGCAACATCAATTGATTGGTAGGTAAAGCACGATTGTCCATGATTTTTTCAAAAGAAACATTGTCTAAAATTAGGAATTCAAATTTCTATACAATTTGATTATTTTTTCTATTTGGATATAAGTTGTGAGTACCTGACGAGAAAAGCTAGATCTAGACAGAAGCTTTTGGAATTAAAACAAACAAAGGCTTCTTCCTGATCAAGGCTTCATCAGTATTCATGGAAGTGAAATGATTCATCCCTGACAAAGGGTGAAAGCTAGTTGGAAGTCTGAATCTAGTGATTCTTAATCATTCCCAAATATTTAAAGCAAAAATGAATTGACATCTTGATAATAATTAATGTCAAAACTACTGACCACATATATGTTGAAAGGTACAACTATCCACTTTCAACAAGCCCAATACACTTATACCTTTCCTTTGGGTGGATTTACTGGTCTTCCTTAGCTATTTTTCATCTTTTTGGTAGGGAATGCTGATGGCAAGGGGAACATCCGAACGGAGGAGCTTTATCGGGCATGTGCAATCCTCAGGGTGACTATACATTTTCATTGCAGTATATGAAATTTGGCAATTGATCATTTAAGGGATGAGATTGGGTTGCTACATGTAGCATTTATTTGCAGATTCCTCTCCAACAGATTAAAATACTAGATCATCCAAAGTTACAGGTCAGTCCATTACTCAGAAGCACAGTTTTTTTTTTATTATTACATAACTTACTTGCCTTGTCACATGTATAACTTAGAAGTGCATGTTTGCTTCTAAATTTCCAGGATGGATTTAATGAACCGTGGGATCATGAGTTATTGGCAACCATAATTGCAGAGGAAATCAAAGCGCATGAAATCAACATAGTAATATATATATTTGCAAATATGATGGTCATCCTTTTGTGCTTTTCCCAATTTCCTTTGGTGTTGCGAAGCTCTGTTTGACATTTAAATGCTTTGAGAACTCTATCTTCCCCCATTTTGTTGATTACTCATTGTATTTTGCAATATCTTGTTACTTTATTGCTATCTTCTTCCTTTGGTATTTGGTATTGTTCCTGCACTCTCATTAGTGGAGCTAATGTTTCTGATTCACCTTCGGTCCAACAATGTAAATATTACCATGTCTCATGTTGAATGTTTATGTTGAAGTTATTAGATTGGGCCATCAAACTCAAAACTTTGAGGTGTTGAATGGAGAGGTTTCCACTATTTTAGGCACATTTAACTTTGTCCCTTTTCCAATGGGGACTATTCTAACACGCCCCTTTGCGTGCATGCTGATTTAGGTTCTATCATGTGCACCATGACAAACATGGGGTGTGCGACTGTTTACCTCGCGGAAATAAATAAATAAATAGATAAATAAATAAGTGTTTTTTCTTTGAAGAAGAAAATGCACATTAGTGGCTACTTAGGTAGCATATGTATTATTATTTCCGTGGATTTATGTTTATCAGACGATTTAGGTTCGAGTACGGGACATTTTCCCATTGACCGCAGTCAATGTTTATTTACATCGACGTAAAGTTCGAATATCCTCGATTAACTATCAAAGATACCATTTTCAACTTCTACAATATCCACTGTGATATTGGGAATTTCACCTAATGGATTTGATCGAAGAGACACCCATTAGAAATATACATTTGCAGGAGAAAATTAGGCACTTCATTCTTTGGATTCATTTTTACAAAGTACATGAAATCTCGCTGACATAGTCGGGTCATTTGATTTACATTTGGCCTGCATTCCACCACTGGAACAGACTATTGGATTTGAGTTTCATAGAGATCAAACTCTATTTTGGGTGTATTTGCAGTTTCTGACCCATCCTGGGTATCTCTGCAATTTGGACCATTTTTAGGTATTTCTGTAGTTTCTGACCCTTGAGGGGTATTTCTGCCGTTTTCGGCTCCTTCCAAGGTATTTTGTCAAATTTCACCCCTTCTAGGATGTTTTTATAGTTTTGACCCTTCTAGGATATTTTGACAATTTTTGACCCCTTAGGATATTTCTACAAAATTTTTTTTTTCAGTTGGAGATTTGTCCGCAATTTTCCGTCAATCGGGGGTTTATCCGCAATTTTCCCTCAATTGGGGAGTTTATATGCAATTCTCCTTCAATTGGGGGTATTTCCACAATTTTTCATCAATTGGCGGTTTATCTGTAATTTTTTCTCAATTTGGGGTTTATTTGTAATTTTTGAGAATTTGGGGGTATTTGCATAATTTCGGACAGACTTAGAATATTTTTGTAATATCTGGATTGAACATGAGTTTTTGTGTAAACTTGACATGAGGCACAAGTCCCTCCTTGGTGGAGGTGCGTCGGCCCAAAAGACTCTCGGGAGATCACTCCTCATTCTCGAGCTCTTCATGCACCCATCGGCGCAATGTCAAGGATCGACCTGCCCGGTTAAGTCGTGGGGGGTTGTTTACACGCGGAAAAAATATAAAATGGCATAGTTCCGATTTATCGGAAGGAAATCACATGCATATTTGTTTTGGATTTTTGAATACTTGCATATTGTAATTTCCGCACGCGTGTTTAATCAGACGATTTAAGAGTTCGTGTACTGGACTCTTCCCCACTGACCGGAGTCGGTGTTAATTTACATCGGATAAATCCGAACACCCTTGATTAAAACTGCTAAAGATGTTTTCTTGCCCTCATAATGTTGACCCTTTTGTCTGAAATATTAGTTCGAGAGAAAACATTTCTTTTTGCCCCAAGATAGGGCATCTTTGCAATTATCCCTCCCTACGAGGGTTTATTTGTAATTTTCTCCTTTGGGGGGTTTATATGCAATTTTTTTTTCTTTGGAGGGGTTTATATGCAATCTTTGGAGTTTTGCATGGTCTTCCGAAAGATTTGTATCTGATCACTAGTTTTGATCGTGCTTAGACAAACTTTAATCTTCCCCATGAGAACTTTTTGAACTTTGAAATCTTCGCACTCTTTGGATGACATATTTGCCATTTTAGAAAACATGGGGGTGAAACTGCAATTTCCTACCCATGTAGGGATTTCCTTGTAGTCTTGAACATAAAATGAAATCTCAAATCCTTGTGTGATCAGCATGACCACTTTTCCTGGCTTGAATACATTTATTTTCCAAGATACATGTGCACTCACTTAAGGTATTTCAGTCAAATACCCCTTTAAGTGTAGTCTTGTATAAAGACAGATTTTTTTATCATAAAAGAACACCCATTGGAGAGGGCCGCTACCTGCTTGCTACTGCTCCTTATGCTGCTCTTGCCGTGTTGCTGTCTTCTTGCTGTTGTCACTGCTTGTCTTGCTGTGTGTTCTCTTCCTTTGGTGCTTGGTTGAGGCTTCTTTATATAGTTGCTTGGAGGAGGGGCGGAGGAGCTCCATTTCACTCTCCTCCGGTGGGATTTGAAGAGGCAACCCTTGAACTTCCTACTCCCTGCCTTTTCCTATTCTTTTACTGCAGTTTTATTTCTTTCTCTCCCTCTTTCTCTCTTTTTTTTTTAGTAACCGCAAGGGCCATGGGCGGAGGGAGTTCCTCCAGCCTGCAGCAGGGCGGAGGGACCTCCTCCGGCCTGCAGCAGGGCGGAGGGGCCTCCTCCGGCCTGCACAGGGCCAGCAGGGCGGAGGAGGTTTCCCTCCGGCCTGCAGCAGGGCGGAGGGGTTTCCTCCGGCCTGCACAGGGCGGAGGGACCTCCTCCGGCCTGCACAGGGCGGAGGGACCTCCTCCGGCCTGCACAGGGCCAGCAGGGCGGAGGAGGTTTCCCTCCGGCCTGCAGCAGGGCGGAGGGGTTTCCTCCGGCCTGCACAGGGCGGAGGGGCCTCCTCCGGCCTGCTGCAGGGCGGAGAAGCCTTCTCCGGCCTGCAGCAGGGCGGAGGAGGGGTTCCTCCGGCCTGCGCAGGGCGGAGGGGCTCCCTCCGGCCTGCACAGGGCCAGCAGGGCGGAGGGGCCTCCCTCCGGCCTGTGCAGGGCGGAGGGACCTCCCTCCGGCCTAGCAGGTCCGGAGGGGCCCCTTTTCTGGCTTCCTTCTATTTTAAAAAGAGTGTGTACAGCCTAAAAAATTTCACTTCATCATGTGGTGCTTCCCTCTGCACTTTTGGCTTGTAGAAAGATCTTCTTCTTGACTTTTTCTTGTGAATCCATGTGGGTGTTGACACTTGTCACTTCTTCCAATAGACATATATACATATGCATATACATTTCCAAGACACTTAATTTCAACCCCTTCATACTTGAAGAATAGTGCAAAGTCACTTCCTTTTGGACCTCTGTCACCTTATAGAATGATGTATAAGCATATCTTCCATTCATAAGTCCAACAGTGAAGCATACATAACCTGCCACTGCACCACAAATGGCACTATGAGCCAGAAGTATGCAGTAGCCATTGTCAGATATACCGCTTGGAGTTGCATGAACCATATATGTTAGATCTCTGTATTCTAGGTTTATCACCATCTTTCCAACATCATAGAAGAGCTCATTTCTCTTGAACTCTTGTCCATTATATGTACTTTTCTTCTCCCGAATAATTTCTGAATATCTGAATTCTAAGAAAATATTTTATGTGGTCAACAAATGCCACCCACGGGAGGTCCGTCGGAGCCGAGGGTGACGACGGGCGTCCCGTGCATTCCCCGATTTAGCCAACTTGTGGCTTCATTGCATAACGCCATTGCTTTTAATTTGGGACTGATCAGTCATCTTTTCTTTTTGTTGTTGTTTTGTAGCTTCAAGAATGAGGATTACAACCATTCTCATTATTTTCCTTTCTTTTCCCTTCTTTTTTTTTTTGACAATTTTTTCCAAGGCAACTCTCGTGCAGATGGCTGGCTTCTCCTTTCATAAATTTCATTTAGGAGCCACAGAATGGCTGGCGGGCGTACTTCATCATTATAGTCGGCTTCTAGACCTCATTGGCATTCGACATGCAGTCACAGCAGCATTATACAGATACCCGTGTCATGCTGAGTTGCTTCAGGCTTTGGCAGAGCGCTTCAACCGCTGCTACAATACTTTTGCTACTGCTGAGGGTGAAACCTTCCTGGATTTGTGGAGTTTGTACAGGATCTCAGGTTTACCCATCTCGGGACGGTCTTATGATGACTTGCATAGGAACTTCTCCACGGGACTGGGAGAGTATGGTTTATCCTTTAGCTTTCGATGCTTGATGAAGGTATGGCGACAGTGGATAGTGCTTGGCAAGAATTTCAGCAGCTATATGAAGCCTCAAATTGGAAAGCCCAAGAGTTAAGGATCAAGCAGCTGGAGGATGAAATAAAAGTAATATGTGACCAGGTCCGCGAGAGGAGATCCCAGGCTGAAAGGGTTCGAGAGCGCCGCAGCTCCCTTGAGACTGCCATTGCTGAGTGCAAGAGTCAGGCTGCCTCACTTCAGGAGACCATGCGGAGCATTTTGCAGAGAATCGCGGCCTTGGAAACTTCAGCTGAAACGAGTGTCAAAGCAGTTCAGTGGGCGCGGGCTGAGGAGAGTTCCCTTACTATAGAGTGCTCAGACATGGAGGAGACCGCTGGCATGAAGCAGAAGCCCTCCCATCTCTGGGGCTGTATATTTCTTTTCTTCAGCCCATTATCAGCTTCATGTTCTTTTCTTTCATTATTGCAGCCATCGCCAGGGGCTTGTCTTGGGCTCCAATTTTGCAGATGAATAGTGGAATTGCTTATACAGTGACGAAGCATGAATTGCTTTACTCTGACTCTTGATGATTTTTTTTTCTTCCTTTTTTTTAACACTAGCTTTAGCGCCCTTTCGGGTTTTCACCAAAACTAGCCCCCTTTAGCTTTTTCCAACGCGCCTTTTCGGGTTTTCACGCTGAGGGGTTACCCATTTTTGCCTAAGGCGCCCTTTCGGGTTTTCACCTTAGCCGGGCTTCTTAGGCCTTTTTGCCCTCAACCACCCCTGTAATGGGAATGGCTAAGTCCGCCGGGGCACCTCTATTTTAAGTCCCTTTTTTCTTCTTCTTCTTTTTTTTTTTTTTTGAGGACCAGTGACATGGTGTGAAACGTATGAATCGCGAGGCTCACCCTAAACGAAGTTTGGGGAGCAGAAAGGAGTGCGGTCTGGGGCTGACCAACAATGTTGGGGAGCCAAAATATTGGGATTTGGGACTGACCAACGCTGTTGGGAAGCCGAAAACTTGGGATTTGGGGCTGACCAACGAGGTTGGGAAGTCGAAAACTTGGGATTTGGGGCTGACCAACGCAGTTGGGAAGTTAAAAATTTAGGATTTGGGGCTGACCAACGATGTTGGGAAGCCGAAAACTTGGGATTTGGGGCCGACCAACGAGGTTGGGAAGCTGAAAAACTTGAGATTTGGGGCCGACCAACGAGGTTGGGAAGCAGAAAACTTGAGATTTGGGGTTGACCAACGAGGTTGGGAAGCCGAAAAACTTTGAGATTTGGGGCTGACCAAGGATGTTGGGAAGCCGAAAACTTGTGATTAATTTGAGATTTTGGGCTGACCAACGATGTTGGGAAGCCGAAAACTTGAGATTTGGGGCTGACCAACGAGGTTGGGAAGCCGAAAAATTTGAGATTTGGGGCCGACCAACGAGGTTGGGAAGCCGAAAAACTTGAGATTTGGGGCCGACCAACGAGGTTGGGAAGCCGAAAAACTTGAGATTTGGGACCGACCAACGAGGTTGGGAGGCCGAAAACTTGAGATTTGGGGATGACCAACGAGGTTGGGAAGCCGAAAAACTTGAGATTTGGGGCCGACCAACGAGGTTGGGAAGCCGAAAAACTTGGGATTTGGGGCCGACCAACGAGGTTGGGAAGTCGAAAACTTGGGATTTGGGGTTGACCAACGAGGTTGGGAAGCTGAAAAACTTTGAGATTTGGGGCTGACCAAGGATGTTGGGAAGCCGAAAACTTGTGATTAATTTGAGATTTTGGGCTGACCAACGATGTTGGGAAGCCGAAAACTTGAGATTTGGGGCTGACCAACGAGGTTGGGAAGCCGAAAAACTTGAGATTTGGGGCCGACCGACGAGGTTGGGAAGTCGAAAAACTTGAGATTTGGGACCGACCAACGTGGTTGGGAGGCCGAAAACTTGAGATTTGGGGATGACCAACGAGGTTGGGAAGCCGAAAAACTTGGGATTTGGGACTGACCAACGAGGTTGGGAAGTCGAAAAACTTGAGATTTGGGGCCGACCAACGAGGTTGGGAAGCCGAAAAATTTGGGATTTGGGGCTGACCAACGATGTTGGGAAGCCGAAAATCTTGAGATTTGGGGCCGTCCAACGAGGTTGGGAAGCCGAAAATTTGGGATTTGGGGCTGACCAACGAGGTTGGGAAGCCGAAAAACTTGAGATTTAAGATTTGGCGCGGTGGGACATGAACGAGAACCGTTCAAAGCAACCGTGACTTTTGGATTTTCTTGGGAGGTATCTCCCTTGCTTTCCCTTACTCCTCTGCAACGGAGGGAAGGTCTTGTGTAGGTTGCTGCTTGAATTCTTGTTCAGGAGTGTAGTATAACTTTAAATGCTTCCCTTTTAGTGGTGAGAATGACACCTCCCCTTTGTGATCAACGACTGCATATGCGCCTCCTTCATAGGCTTTTATGATGAAGTAGGGCCCACGCTAGTTGGGCTGTAGTTTGCCGCTGGATTTGCCTGCCATGACTTCTCTTTCTTTAACCATGACAAGATCGCCCTTTTTAAATGCTCTTTGCTTTACTAGCTTGTCATAGGCTTGTGTCATGCGCCTTTGGGTTTCTTTAACTGGTTTGGCTGTGGGGAGTATTGCTAGCTTATGTTTCGCCATGGAGGGTTCTAGCCCGGGCATTTCGTTGTAAACCCAGGCGAAACAAGCTTTAAGCTCTGGCAAAAGCTGCTTATACCCTTCCCTTTCCTCCTTATTCAGGAGAGCGCCAATGAAGATTGGTCGGGGATTGTCAGAATCCCCGAGGTTGAGCTCAACCAACTCGTCTACAGTTACTTGTCCGTCGTCTTCTAGTTCTTGCGGAGCTGGCTGTAGGCCGACGTACTCCTATTCGTTGCCAGGCATAGCGGCGTGTGCGCCGTAGCACTCTAAGTCCTTGAGAGTGGACGAGGGTGATAACTCGTCTGATTCTGGAAGTACCCCTTCTTTTTGCGATTGCTCTGAAGGGTAGGTAGTCTCTTTATCAAAGGATGACTTGCTACATGAGGGCGAGAGCCCTAGGGTATTGACCGAACGGTGAACTTCCATATTTGCCCCTTCTTGGCTGAGGGCACGGCGCCTTGCTTCCCTTGCCCCAAACTTAGGCAATGCAGGGGCAGCCGCAGTAAGAATTTCCCTAGTCGAGGATTTCGGCCGATCCCATGGGTGAGGTTGTGGGGGAGACACCCGATGATTTTGAATTTGAATAACTCCAGACTGTATCAAGCCTTCGACCTCGTCTTTGAAGACATAGCAATTCTCCGTAGTATGGCCGGTCATTCGGTGGTACCGACAAAAGGTGAAGTCCTTGCTCTTGTTTTCTTTAGTCGGCTTGCGAGACTCTGGCAATGTTATAAGATTTCGTGCCATGCAGAATTCGAACAATGGCTCGGTGTGTGCTTTGATGAATGAGTATGGCGTCTCCATTCGCCTTGCCAATGTCATCACATGGGTTTTTCCCTTAATCGCCTCACGGGCGCTGGTCGAACCAACTCTTCCCTGGGAGTGAACACCCACAGAAGGGGAGCCTAGAATACTTGCTCTCTCTTTGGCGGCAGAATGAGCCTTAGTGATTTCAGGCTTACTGGCGGGCGTTCCGGCCACCATTATTGGAAGGCTATTATTCAGCATGATCCCAGGCTGGGCAACAGAGTCCGGTGGAAGCGTACGATGCCTAAGTAGAACATCTCGCTCCCGTAATAACTCCTGCACTAGAGATTTTAAGGCCTGATTTTCCTGCCTCAATCCTTCTAGCGTGTTAGCTTCTTTTTCTGGCTGACTATTGACTGGGACATTGGCAATGGCCAAGATGGAGTCTTGCAGATCACCAACGTTAAGTCCTGTTAGTTGGCCTAAAGCTGATTTTCCCATCTCTCCCAGCTGTCGGTAGGTGGGTTGTAGTGGGGTGACATGTCCTTCACCGGGAGGATTGGCAGGGTGAATGCCTAGGCTGCCTATATCAGGCAACTGCAGTTGGAGACTATGACTTCCAGGTGCAAGTTCTTCTTGAGGTTCTGTCATGTCGAGGTTACCCATCTGAAGGGAACTTGGGTCGCCAACTGAGGATAAGGACCCTATGGTATTGACGGCATAATAGATTTTGAAGTCCACATTGGGATCATAGTCTGGCCCTCTTTTGTCATTTTTGGAGATGGGGGCATTTGAACAGGCAAGCCTGTTGATCCTTTCGATAGCCGTCCACTGGTCCTCGGCCGCCTCCTAGGCTCCACTGTGGCTTCTGAGTGAAAGGAAACTGGAGCGGATTCTCCAGTTGTAGGCGTCGGGGTCATGGCCGTCAAGCGGTCATCCATACGCCTCATGAGCTGTAGTAGGTCCTCCTGATCATGTCGGAGACGCCTAACTTCTTTTCTAAGCTTTCGAACGGCCTTCTGAATGGCCAGGCATTCGGACATTAGGAAGTAGCCCCCTGCTAGAGAGGCGCCTTGCAGGGCGGGGGTTGAGTCCAGACCCTTTGGCACATCCCTCGCTTGACTTTTCCCTGAGGTTTTATGAAGGACATTGATTGAAAATCTTAATCCTTGATGGATGTGAGATTGAGGGGGATGTTTCTTGGTGCTATTGCTTTCATTTAGAATTCGCCCAGCGGCCTCATGAAGCCTTCTTCTTACCATGCTCTCTCTTTGAGTATCGATCTCTCCCCTTTGGACGAGGATCTCGATACAATCTTGCAGCTCCTCGTACTCTCGGGTGGGGTGCGAAATCACAGCATGGTACTCACAATATTTTTGATGAGCTTTCTCAATCTTAGTGTTGGTAGTAGGGGGGTCGTGCACCATAATGCGACCTTCCTCTAGAAGAATATCAAATATCTTCTTCGTGTTTTTCTTGGGAAAAGAGCACTGGTGGGAAGCCCTCCATCCTGGATACCACAAGGTGGGTTTTGTTCCACTGGGACGTGCTTCTTCTGCCCCCGGATCGGGGAATGTGAAGGCTGCCATTTGATAAATTTGCCGAGTTGGCCGATGGCTGATGACATTAGCCGAATGGGTCGCTCGGTCCCAAACGTGGGGTTGAGGAGGGTCAACCCGAGTCCCCCTCATTGTGATGAGCTGGTTTTGTATCATTTCCTCCAGCTCATCTTTGAAGACATAGCAATTTTCAATAGTGTGTCCCAATAAACGATGATATGGGCAGTAATTGGGGTCATCTGTTCTGCCGACCTCTTCTGGCTTGTTGGGCTCTGGTAGAGTTATCAGCTTATTCTTTATACAAAGGTTGAACAATTTGCGAGTATGCTCCTTCTTAAAAGAGTAAGGAGTCTTCAAGCGGTCGGCCAACCTCATGTTCCGTGCCTTCCTTTCAGACCTTTTTTCGGAATCACCGGGCAATGTTGCTTCGCCGGTTTCAGTGGTGAGAGAGAAGTCCACCGCATTTGCCTCTCTTCCTGTCGTAGGATGCTCCTTGGACGTCTTAAGCTTTGAGGGAACGAAAGTGGGATTATCTGCGAAGAACATTTCGATCTCCGCGACCGCGGAATTTAATTGGTCGAATCCCTTGATATTTGCCCCCAGAAGTCGCTCACTGACTTCGGGTGAAAGTCCTCTTCGGCAGATTGTTATAGCATCATCTTGTGTCGGAGGATTGTCACACCTCATACTATAGTCCCTCCATCTTTTAATAAAATCTAGTGCGGTTTCTCCTCGCCTTTGCTTGAGCGAGCACAGTTCGGCGAGAGACACCTTCCTCTCGGCTAGCTGGAAGCGGTCAATGAACTTCTTTTGCAAGTCAGCCCAATCGACCACTGAATTTGGTTTCAGCCTGGAGTACCATTGAAAGGCGCTACCAGTAAGAGAGGTTGCAAAGTATCGGAGGAGATACGACTCGTCAAGCGCGAGCTCACCCATGGCCGTTACATAGTAGGCCAGGTGTTCATGAGGCGATCCCTGCCCATTGAACTTTTGGAGTTTTGGCGCCTTTGGACAATCTAGTGGGAGTTTTTTAAATTGATGGTGAATAGGGTAAGGCACACTATATAAGTCAACAGTGGCCACCCCTTCGCCATGCTGGGCAAACTTATCTTCATTAATTTTTTCTATCATACGCCTTTGAGCGATGACTTCTTTAGCTCCCGGGGCCCAAGAGGATTGAGCATTAGGCAGGACCCTTGGCTCCTTAGCTATCGCCTCGGTCTGTAGGTCATAGGGAGGTACAGCCTGTCTGCCGACCCCAACAGGGTTAGGCACCCGTTGCTCCCGCCGAGGGTCTTGATTAAGCATCGGCGTTTGAGGTCTTTGAGCATTCAGGTTCATGTGCCTCTTCATTTCAAGCATGAGATTGGTCATTTCAATGTGCCATCTCTGCATGGTTTCAAATTTGGCGTCATCAGACATCGCCTGGAAGGCGGCCTTTGACGGTGGCTCAAAAGCCAGATTGGGATAGGCATCATCATGAATGCTCATAACATCGTCAGCATCTGCTTCCACTCGGGGTGGCTTTTCGCCTTGGTTTTGAGGGAGTTCCTGGGCAAGAATTTCTTGGTGCTGCTCTTGGGAGGAAGTTGCCGCTTGACCACTGAGTTGGACTTGCAGACTCCTTCTAGCAGCGTTACGAGTATTGCGGTATACCGCATCTGTATCTATCGCCAAATTTGGCGCATTCACCTCGGCGGGGTCATTCGGATTGGCAGGATTGCCAATTTATTTCATATGTTGCCTTCCGGAGGCGTAACAAGTGTAGATTTTCATACGCCCACTTGTCTCTGTCATTTGGACGACCCTCCGTCTCTTCGGAACGTGGGCAGCATGTCGAAGGGATGCCCCCAGTCTGTCAAAGACGGAGGTCCTTGTAGGAAGGGTCTCTGTTAGCCTTTCAAAGATGGAAACCCGCGGCAGGGGTGTCTGGGCACAGTTGCTCACTTTAGCTCGGATAGATCCAGAGCTTTGGGATATGAAGTTGGGCTTGCGATAAGCCCCCTTCCTCTTCCGCCCTTGCGTAGCGCCGGATGATGCCATGTCGGCTTGGGGCTGGGTCCGCGCAGGCTTGGTGGCCCTGGCCTGCTTAATTGCCTGGGCCTCCCGCTTGGTAACCCAAATTTGTTTGACCTTGCGGGGACGCCGCTCAGAGGCCTTATTGCTATCATTGGATTTGATTTTCTTTTTGAAATCCAGTCCATCCTCTCGCATTTTATGTAAGAGCGAGAAGCGATTGGAAGTGGATATATTGGGGACACATCGGTCCCGTGGAACCCTCGGTTCGGTGCCGTCGAGCCGAACACGTAGATCCCCGACAAGTATGGACTTGCCGGACCTTGAGGTCTTGGCTGCTGGCCTCCTATTCTGGCGGCGGCGATGCTGCCCCCATTTGGTAGGGACGACATCAGCAGTGAGCGTGTTCACAGAGAATACGCGAGTTTGGACCGGACGGAGCTTGTTGCCCCCAGCAACAGCAGATGGGGCTGAAGAAGGTACCTCTTGTTGGACGGCAGGGCTCACCCCCAAGAAGAAGGGGGAACCCACAACTGCCGGGAAATCCCCAAACACAAGGGGGACAGTGAGGTAGCCATGGCTCGCATGGCTGGCGACGGCGAACGGGCCGTAGGCAACTGCCGCCATTACCAGACTTTCCTTTGCTTTTGAATTGCTTCCTGTTTCCTCCTTCCTCCTTCCTCCTGCTCAATAGGGAAGAAGAGTTAAGGTCTTTGTAAGGGCATTGAAAGAACTTTAGCAGTTAAATGAAGGGCGGGAAGTGTCCCACCGGGCGTGCCAGTCTGTTTACACGCGGAAAAAATATAAAATGGCATAGTTTCGATTTATCGGAAGGAAATCACATGCATATTTGTTTTGGATTTTTGAATACTTGCATATTGTAATTTCCGCACGCGTGTTTAATCAGACGATTTAAGAGTTCGTGTACTGGACTCTTCCCCACCGACCGGAGTCGGTGTTAATTTACATCGGATAAATCCGAACACCCTTGATTAAAACTGCTAAAGATGTTTTCTTGCCCTCATAATGTTGACCCTTTTGTCTGAAATATTAGTTCGAGAGAAAATATTTCCTTTTGCCCCAAGATAGGGCATCTTTGCAATTATCCCTCCCTACGAGGGTTTATTTGTAATTTTCTCCTTTGGGGGGTTTATATGCAATTTTTTTTCTTTGGAGGGGTTTATATGCAATCTTTGGAGTTTTGCATGGTCTTCCGAAAGATTTGTATCTGATCACTAGTTTTGATCGTGCTTAGACAAACTTTAATCTTCCCCATGAGAACTTTTTGAACTTTGAAATCTTCGCACTCTTTGGATGACATATTTGCCATTTTAGAAAACATGGGGGTGAAACTGCAATTTCCTACCCATGTAGGGATTTCCTTGTAGTCTTGAACATAAAATGAAATCTCAAATCCTTGTGTGATCAGCATGACCACTTTTCCTGGCTTGAATACATTTATTTTCCAAGATACATGTGCACTCACTTAAGGTATTTCAGTCAAATACCTCTTTAAGTGTAGTCTTGTATAAAGACAGATTTTTTTATCATAAAAGAACACCCATTGGAGAGGGCCGTGACCTGCTTGCTACTGCTCCTTATGCTGCTCTTGCCGTGTTGCTGTCTTCTTGCTGTTGTCACTGCTTGTCTTGCTGTGTGTTCTCTTCCTTTGGTGCTTGGTTGAGGCTTCTTTATATAGTTGCTTGGAGGAGGGGCGGAGGAGCTCCATTTCACTCTCCTCCGGTGGGATTTGAAGAGGCAACCCTTGAACTTCCTCCTCCCTGCCTTTTCCTATTCTTTTACTGCAGTTTTATTTCTTTCTCTCCCTCTTTCTCTCTTTTTTTTTTAGTAACCGCAAGGGCCATGGGCGGAGGGAGTTCCTCCAGCCTGCAGCAGGGCAGAGGGACCTCCTCCGGCCTGCAGCAGGGCGGAGGGGCCTCCTCCGGCCTGCACAGGGCCAGCAGGGCGGAGGAGGTTTCCCTCCGGCCTGCGGCAGGGCGGAGGGGTTTCCTCCAGCCTGCACAGGGCGGAGGGACCTCCTCCGGCCTGCACAGGGCCAGCAGGGCGGAGGAGGTTTCCCTCCGGCCTGCGGCAGGGCGGAGGGGTTTCCTCCGGCCTGCACAGGGCGGAGGGACCTCCTCCGGCCTGCACAGGGCCAGCAGGGCGGAGGAGGTTTCCCTCCGGCCTGCAGCAGGGCGGAGGGGTTTCCTCCGGCCTGCACAGGGCGGAGGGGCCTCCTCCGGCCTGCTGCAGGGCGGAGAAGCCTTCTCCGGCCTGCAGCAGGGCGGAGGAGGGGTTCCTCCGGCCTGCGCAGGGCGGAGGGGCTCCCTCCGGCCTGCACAGGGCCAGCAGGGCGGAGGGGCCTCCCTTCGGCCTAGCAGGTCCGGAGGGGCCCCTTTTCTGGCTTCCTTCTATTTTAAAAAGAGTGTGTACAGCCTAAAAAATTTCACTTCATCATGTGGTGCTTCCCTCTGGACTTTTGGCTTGTAGAAAGATCTTCTTCTTGACTTTTTCTTGTGAATCCATGTGGGTGTTGACACTTGTCACTTCTTCCAATAGACATATATACATATGCATATACATTTCCAAGACACTTAATTTCAACCCCTTCATACTTGAAGAATAGTGCAAAGTCACTTCCTTTTGGACCTCTGTCACCTTATAGAATGATGTATAAGCATATCTTCCATTCATAAGTCCAACAGTGAAGCATACATAACCTGCCACTGCACCACAAATGGCACTATGAGCCAGAAGTATGCAGTAGCCATTGTCAGATATACCGCTTGGAGTTGCATGAACCATATATGTTAGATCTCTGTATTCTAGGTTTATCACCATCTTTCCAACATCATAGAAGAGCTCATTTCTCTTGAACTCTTGTCCATTATATGTACTTTTCTTCTCCCGAATAATTTCTGAATATCTGAATTCTAAGAAAATATTTTATGGGGTCAACAGGGGTCAAGGGGGCAACGCCCCTTGCGAGGGGTTTCCGAGGGGGACGGAGCCCCCCGAAAGAAAAATTTCCCTTGTTCATAATCATAGAGTTTTTTTTCCGACAGATTTTAGGCTGTACATGATTCCTTATTCATAGACAATCAGGGCTTATACAAATTTCTCGGACATACCCCGGGTGTTTACATAATTACAAGACTCGGAATAATTAGGATTCCGAGGGGGGCATGGTCTCATTTCCCCAAAGAGAGACATGGATTACAAGTTTCCTGAACACACCCCGGGTGTTTACTCAATTATAAGACTTATACGAGCCTTCTCATGAGGTTAGGATTTCGAGAGGGGGGGCATAATCTCATTTCCCCAAAGAGATACATCAAGTTTCCCGGACACACCCCAGGTGTTTACACAAATACAAGTCTCTCCTGGCCCCGTTCCCTCGTTGTTTGTGTTCAAACGAGGGTCCCACTGGGATATTTGTAGAGCCCCAAGGGAGTCCTGGCGGTTACACCCTCCATCCGGGCCAAAATGGGGGATTTAGACTTGATCCGGACTAAACCCCTAGGTTGAAGAGTTCTTCATGGGCCAAAACCCCATAGAAAGGATGGATCCGAGCCAAACCCCATGTGGGAGGGTGGAACCGGACTAAAACGCCCATATGGGGGTGGACCCGGTCCAAAACCCCCCAATATGAGGTGGAACCGGACCAAAACCCCCATATGGGGGGTGGACTCGGTCCAAACCCCTCATATGGGGGCGGAACCAGTCCAAAACCCCCCAATATGGGGTGGACCTGGGACAAAACCCCCATATGGGAGTGGACCAGGGGCAAAGCTCCCCATATGGGGTGGACTCGGATCAAAACCCCCATATGGGGGTGGAACCGGTCCAAACCCCCATATGGGGTGGACCTGGGGCATAACCCCCCATAACCGGGGCAAAACCCCCATATGGGGTGGACCCGGGGCAAAACCCCCCATAACCCTCATATGGGGGTGGGCCGGTGGACCCGGGGCAAAACCCCCATATGGGGAGTAGACCGGGGCATAACCCCCGTATGGGGGTGGACCCGGTCCAAAAAACCCCTCTAGGGGAGGATTAAGAGGGGGGCGGCCTCTATATATATTAGTTTTTGTTTTTATTTTTTTTGGATCAATTTTGGGCTTCAACAGTGGCCGAGAACATAACCTGGGCTCTGATACAATATTGAACTTTATTCGATTGGGCCATCCAACTCAAAATCTCAAGATGTTTAGTGGAGAGGGCGGCACTATTTTAAACACATTTGACTTGCCCCTTTTCCAATATTTTAGATCTATCATGGCCAACTACCCAGTTCACAAATCTGTGGACATGCTGGGCATACTCTTCTTCCTCTTAACCTGTAACTTTCTTGATAAAGTATTCAAGAGATGCTGATGTTCCCTCTTAATCCTTTTTCATATCTTCCCCTTGCACATTTTCTCTCTCGGTCTACAGATCATATGTTCTTCTCCATGCTCGAGCAGGATCTGCAGTTTGACACTTCATTTTATATGTCCTTGGGTGACATCAGGCTGATAGGATAGCAGGTCACTATCCATTCTATACCTTTTAATATCTCTGATCTAGCTGATCTCAGATTGATGGGATGTCTTAAAATTGGTTCATTCTTTATCCATACTTTATTTTAATGTTTTTGATTTTCCAGGTTCAGATAAAGCTTTACAGTAAGACCATCCTTTGTGTACCATTGGTTGTGGAAAGCCTTCCTTGTATCATACTTTTATATTTATTTTTTAGATGGTTGAAACTGGAAAGTCATTTGAATAGAATTTGCAAATGTTATCTTCTGCCGAGGTCACACTGTTATGTAATAATAGTGTAGCGTTAGAGGTAATTTTTTTCCTTTGGATAGAGGTTTTGGGCCTCTGATGTTTCTGGCTTCCAGTAATTTAGGTGGTATCTTTTTCTTAATTAAGGTAACCGCTGTGTTGTTCCTGTTCTTGAAGTACATTTGACGCCTTTGGCCTCATTTTAAATCAATCTGCAAAGGAAATGACTATCTTGCTGCTGAAGGAATTCTTTCTTTAACATTTACTGCTTATCTATTATGGGCTTCATAAGATGTATTGTTGGCCATTTTGACGCAGAATATCATGTTCTTTTTTATGCATGTTTCATCTTTGGACTTTTGCAAATTTCTTGTATATAATTCTTGTTATTCCATGCATTTTCAGATAATCACATTTGACAGATATGGAATTTCTGGTCATCCAAATCACCGTGATGTACACTATGGATTATGGTTAGTTTTGCTTTTCCTCTGTTCAAATTATTGATGGACAATTTAAATCCGAGTAGGCTGAAAGTAATGGAAATTGGATGGTTGAGATTCTGTTCCTGTGATTCTAACAAGACTTGGTTGAATGCATTCTGGTCCAAACTGGACCTGCAAGCTACTTTTCCGCAGCCAATTCTGTTCTATAAGACCAGGATATTATATTTATCATTAAACGTACCATTGAAATCATTGGATGTTTGTAATGCACGATGAGAAATAAAGCAATATTCTGAATTCATTGTCATGAATCTGTGTCCCATTAACCTGTGGTTGGGTTAGGACATAAAGGACCAAATCCGAAGTATTCAAACCCCCTTTTTTCATTCAACTGTCAACCTGATGTCCCAAAATCCCAGATTATTGTGCCAGGACCTGAAATGTGCCATGTGGGCAGACCGGCAGAGGAGGATTGCCTTTATATGATGCAGGAACCTTAGCTGACTCTAGCTGGTTGATAGTGACATCTAATGATAAATAGACTTTGGACCTAATATCAGATGTGTTGGATTGATGACCCATAAAATTTATCTTTGCATGAGGAGATTTATGCTGCAGCAAGGGAAGAAAATTCTTTTGTACCTTAAAGAAATTAAGAAATAGTGAAACATGTATTGTTCATGACACTTTCTTTATTGACACAAGAAATGTGGAAAATGCAGAGCTTGTGGTTGGAAAATTGAGGCGATGGGTCCTATGGGTGGGGGTTAGATTCCTAGTATATCGATGTATTTCATATAAGACAGGATAATAATTGACATGATATATTCTTTTTTACCGAAGAATAGAGAAAAGATGCTGTTGAACACGGAATAAATTTAAAGAAAAGTTCATTTGTTGAACATCGATGCACATTTGTTAGCTATTTAAATAGCATTTGCGTTGTTAATTCCGTGGATTGGGTTTATTAGACATTTAGGATTTGGGTACTGGACAATTCTCCACCGATTGCAGTCGGTGTTTATTTACATCGATACAAAGCCCGAATACCCTTGATTAACTGTCAAAGAAAATCGCTGACCAATACAACATTAGTCGTGATGCCAAAGGCATACTTGTGGATACTGTATAACATCTCTTGGGAGAGTGAGGCGTTATGCAATTTTCAGGAAGACTAGAGATATCTTGCGGTTTTGCTGGTTTGTTTGGGATGTTTGAGCAAGCCAGGATACTTTGCAATCCCTAGGCTTGTCGGGGGTACATATGCAATTTATAGATAGGCCAAGACGTTTTTATAACCTTTGGGCTAAGCAGGGGTGTGTACCTCATTTTGGGATAGGCTAGGTCACTCTTGCAATGTCCAGGCTGGGTGGACATGTTCAAGTAATTTTGGGAAGTTTAGAGTTTATTTGCAATTTGTCCTCTTATCAAGGTTTAATTGCAGCTTAGTGTTGACTGGGGGTTGAATCAGGGTTCAGTACCAACTAAGGTTTGATGGCAACTTAGTGTTGTCTAGGGTTTAGTTTTTTTTTGGGGTAACTTCGACCCTCCGTCGGCCAGTCAAACTAGCGTAAGTCGGAAGGTTTCCCTTTTATCGGCACCGTTGAGTTGATTTCGAACTTCGTCTTTATTTGATCACACCATAAAACACATCCGTAATGTAAAAGCATTTTATGAGGACATTTGTGCAATTTATGAAAATCCGAGGGGTCTTGTAGGTGTGGGACATTTCTATACATTCTCCAAGAGAATACAAGGCATTGCTATAGCATTTGCAATTTCAAGACCTTTTTGACGAATTTTGAACTTTTACAGGACCTTTTCTACACGTGTAGGACTTGTACACTGTTCGCGGTGATGTCCAGGACTTTTACACAATGACAGGACTTTTCAGACCTTTTGTAGAGGTTGGGGTGCTTCTGGCATTCCTGATTATTTCATAGAATCACATTATTTTCCCCCAAAAACATTTACAATGGGATCACATTAATCACAACACAAGCACATATGTGCAGACTCAAGGAGAGACATACTTTACTCTGAGCCCTTTCAAGCACAAAGCACAAAGCACAAGTCTTCCAAGGCACAAGTCTTCAAAGCACAAGGCACAAGCTTGCTCTCCGCGTGTCTTTCTTCTATCTTTGAGTCACAAAGCACAAGGCACAAGGCACAGTTATGGGGTTTATTCGGTGGAAAGGGGCCCAGCGAGGGCTTTACACAGTCCAAACTCCCAGATTTGGGGAGTTTAACCGGGCCAAACCCCTTTAGTGAGGGTTTAACCGGATTAAATCCCCTTAGTGGAGTTTAACTGGACCAAACTCCCCCCTTGGGGGGTTTATCCATTCCCAACCCCCCACTTGGGGGGTTTAACCGGTTCAAACCCTCAAGGGGAGGGTTTATCTGGTCCAAACCCCCCATTTGGGGTTTACCCGGTCCAAACCCCCCACTTGAGGGGTTTAACTGGTCCAAACCCCTCAAGTGGGGGTTTATCCGGTACAAACCCCCATTTTGAGGGAAGGGAGGGGCCAGCCCCTATAAAATCCACTTTTTTCTATTCATTCCTTGGTTTTTTGTGCTTGTTCCACGTGGGAGAAGGGAAAACGACATTTCCCTCGTGCTTTGTGCCTTCATTTGGTATCTTCTTGCGCCGCTTGCTGCTTAAGGTGGTCTGCTTTTCTGGAATTATTTCCCATTCGAGTCTTTGACATCTTGTAAGATGAGTGAAAATTTCCCTTCGACCCTTGCTTGCTGTGAGGCCCTTTTTCTTTTAGGCCGTCCACTCGGCAAGAGTTTCCAAGACCCTTTTTGAATCTGTAGTTAGGACGACCCGTACTTGGCATCACCTTGTGACTGTCGTCTGATTTATTTACTCTTCATATTCCTCGGTTGACCCGAGAAACCTTTTTTTTTGGCATGGATCTGACCTGTTAATATGCTCCTTGGTTTGGCACTCTCTGATTTTTGATCTCAGTCTAATTTTGAGAAGGTACATTCTTCATCACCAGCCACAAAAATCACATGAATGCTGATCTTATTGTCAGATGTCAAAAAGGAAGATCTTGTTGGCTCCATATGCTATTATTCATGAGAAATGGGACACCCATCTTTCTTGCAGTAGGTTACCTATCAACTTCTTGAATCCTTTTCATTAGCGCACATGGATTGCAGAATCGGCTGATCCAGATCGGGATCGACTGATTTGACTCGGAATCACCGGATGGCAATCTATGTTGGGAGAGGGGGTACAGGCTGGGTTCTATGGAGTCTGGCTGGAATCGCCCCGAATCGGGTAGGTCAATCTGAGATGCGAAGCTAGGTCAAAGGTAGATTGGGCTCTAGACACTCCTTCAACACTGCCCTTAATTCATCATGTTCAAATTTTGTGAAAGGGTAATTACAAGTGTTTTAATGATCTGTACTGCTCTTTATGATGTAAGTGCATGATATGTAGTATTTTTAATTATATTTTTGTCTAAATACATACCTAGAATTTTTCTATGTTTTTTCTGATTTTCTGATTTTCCCATTTTCTGTTAATTTTTTAATCAGGCCCATCCAGGATTGGCCTGAGTTCATGTGAATTGGCCGATCTGTCTGATACGATCCGGATTGGGATTGGCCATGCCCGATCCAGGGACCCCATATGAGTCCACTTTCTTTGTTAGAGCAAGCATCATTTGTTAAAATGGCTACAAGTTTTTTTCATGCTTTTAGCATAAACTGCATACCTCATTCCCTCTGAAGAAATATACTGTCTAATGAACATTTTGGGAAACAAAAAAGTTCTCAACCTATTGTGGTACATTGTTTTGTTTTGTCCTCACAATGATTGCTCACTTCTTTATAGGACTAACTTTATTTTCTTAAGTGACTTCTGAACAGCATGTGCCTACGTGGGAAATCGCAAAAGCCTGAAGCTTGGGAAATTGTATGTCTCTGTTCCTTACAATGTTTGATTTTATATTCTATTCCTCCTCTTTTCTCTTCATGTTCCTACTCTTTTCTCTTCATTTTTTTTGGAAGGTGACCTGGAGACCACAATACATTATAGAAACAGAAAGTACACAGGATTAAGTCCATACAAAACCGAAAGAGAAAAAGAGGCCATCTACCAAGATGGTAGTGCCTTACCCAAACTCAAAAGACCCATGAACCCAAATAAACCCGATGCAATTACACAATGAATTTAGTCCATCCTTCTAATCTAGACAAAAGAAAAGATTGCTGAATATATGACCCACCCTCACTTACTCTTTTCTCTTCATATAAATGCAGTTTTCCATGTACAATCATAAATGCATTTCTGTTTGATAGTAATCAAGATGTTAGTCCTTTGAGATTCTTAGAGAGATGCATTCGTTGCATTGAATCTACAGATGCCTGTGCAGTGATAACTTGCCATGGGGGATCCTATGCCCCTGCACCTATTTGTGCTGGTGTCACATGTCATGAGTTGTATGTGGACGAGAGCAATCCAGATGCATTGGATTTTGGGATTCGGGATTATGCACTTGCAGTATGCTGATAAAATACCTTTTCTCCTCAGGGAAACATTCGGGAGGCAAGAACCATGAGACTCCTATTGCTTTTAGGGAAGTTTATAGGTTTTGTACAGGTTTTAAGGGTTAACTTTTCGAACAGCGCCCTTACTAGTATCATGGTAGAAGGGGAGATGGCTTACTTATGGGCTCAAGTTTTGGTTGTTAAAAAATCGGAGTACCTGTAGAGATGGACAAATAACAGAGGAGGAAGAAGAAAGGGGGAAGAAAAGATCAAGCCACAAGAACACCGAGATTTACGTGGTTCGGAGGCGATGTGCCTTCCTACATCCACGGCCGCAGCAGAGTTTCCTCTATGAAAACAACACACCCAGAACCATACAAAGAGAGAGTTCGCAGCCCTTTTATACAAGGAGATTAGGGCGCCCAACAGTCAGGGTACAAAAGACAACAATGCCCCTGCTATAAACATAAATTCTGACCGCGCAGGTCGATCCGCGTGCGAGGGCGCACGATGGCGAGTTCCGACTCCACAATCTAACATTGGTCGTGGACCTCGTGGTTGATCTCATTATATGGCCATACCTTGGCTTGTCTTTGTCTGATTAGGCCATCCATTTTAGGGACTGGGATGCCATTGTGAACATGTTTGAGCAGAGGTTAATCACTTGGATGGGAAGGCTGGTCTCTTTGGTGGAAGCCTCACCTTCTACCAGGCAGTTTTGGCCAGCCTTCCTACTTACTTTCTATCCCTCTTCAAGATCCTGAGAGAATGTGGATCAAAAGCTGTGGTATTCAGTGCTGCTTCCTTAGGAGTGAGGATGAGTCAAGGAGAAGTACCATGCCATGAAATGGGGAGTGGTGTGCCAGGAGAAAGAATGGGGAGGAGTTGGGTGTGCAAATGTGTGGGCCATGAACCTTGCCCTCCTCTGAAAGTGGTTAAAGAGGTTGGGGTGAGGTGAGGCTAGACTCTGGGAGGTGGTACTGAAAGAAAAGTATTACAGGAGAGCAAGAGTGTGGGAGGGCCTGTTTATAGCATTTTGGGGAGCTGAAGGGGCTTGTTTCTGGATGCCTATCATGTATACCTGTACGTACCTTATCGGTGGCACCAACAGCATTCGGGGAGAAAAACCTTGATCGTTCTCCCTGCTCATGACAAAAAATGGTTACCACCACATAGGCATATCAGAGACTACAAAATATTTGTCTCTTTGCTCCTTATCTTCTAATTGCACAGAAATACTATTGATTTAGGATTATGAACTAGTCCTATCATTCTTGATTCCTTATTTGAAAAACCACCAATTTTCATTACAATAAAAAGAGCGTGATAAGGCTACGTGTTTAGTAGCTCAACAAACATGGAAACAGGCAATGGGTCTTTAGGCATCATTTGAGTCAATGCTATTTGGATTTTTCTTTGGCTCCAGGATTGGAATCTTTATTTTCTGATGCCCTTTTGAACTGATCTTTCAATATTTGAATTTTCACAAGGTAGAGAAAACAACAATGATATGAACTTGCCATGTTATCATCCTGTGTCAAAGTACCTTGAATACAAAGCCATTTCATGTATTTCATATTTCACCTTCTGTAAAGTGAGTGTAAGAATGCTACTGATAAAGTTTAGAATAGATTCTTTTCTGAGTTGAAACCTTTTAGTTCTCAGCATTCTAACAAATTCAAAAAGCAGAACGTCATCCTTCAATTTTGCCTTTTGGTCACTTGTCATGATTTGGCATCATCCCTCCTCTTGAGGTACTTGCTATTTCCATAGGAACTTGGAGGTTTGCTTTATGATGGCATGAGCTTACTCTGCAGAACTTAAGATGGTCTTTCGATCCTGTAGGCCTTAATTTTTTGGTTTATAGGCTTAGTATCAATTAAAATTGGTTACCTTCAAGTTGATTTGAAGATTTTCTCAGAAATGTTTTATGCACTATAATTTAGTCATAACAGCTGATCTCTGATACATGGTGTAATGTTCACTGATTGGGTTATACTAATTATTCTGAAGACCGAGTGTTGCACCCGGGATTCATTCCAACCAAAATTGGCATGGCTGCCATGTCAGCCTCGCATTGCCCGAGGTCTACAAATATTTGGCGTATCGCCTTTTCATGGAGTATCTCCACGCACGGGTTTAACGCGTATCGCCTCTCCCATGGAGTAGCTCCATACATTTAAGGCTTCATAGCCTACCTATTACTGCGATTACAGGCCTCTTGCAGCAATACGGGGTGATCGAGACCCGGATTAAATCCACACGATTGTCAGGATCGCGTGGTTCTGAGAAAATCCCTAGTGGATTAAATCTCCCACCTTTGGACGTATATTTACGGATGAAGGAAACTCCTACAAAAAGACGGAGAGCAGAAACGAAAGTCTACGCACCGCCAAAAAAGTCTTTCGCACGTTTATCACGGAGCACGGACAATATCAAGTCTCCCCTCCGCGACCTACGGCACGAGGAAGACAACAAACGAACAAGGAGGCGCTTCCTCTCGCTCTTCTCCATGAGACACGGCGAGAAAACGAGGCTTCAAAGCCCCCAAGGCCCTCCTTTTATTGAAACTAGGTGAAGAAAAGACTTGTCCGGGGGCGGGGGGGACCCGTACGGGGTCGCCCGCACCCTGGCGGGTCCACGCGGCCGCGGCCAGACCCGCGCGGGTTCGCGTAGGGCCAAGCGGGCCCGGGCGGACCTGCCCGGGGTCGAACGACCCCGAGGATACCCCCCGGGGCCGCTCGACCCCGGGGAGGTCCTCCCAGGGCCGCGCGACCCCGGGTGGGGCCCGGGGGACCTCCCACCCCGGGGAGGTCATTCCTCCCGTGCGATCAACTAAAAAAATTTGAAAAAATGACCTCCCCGGGGTCATTTTCCTCCCGTTTAACCCGTACGGGTCCAAATGACCCCGGGGAGGTTCCTACTTCTATAAATAGACCCCCAGGGTCCAGAAGGAGGGACATCTAGACACAGAGAGGAGCTACGGACTACGCACTTGGAGCATCCAGCACACTTGGAGTTTTTTGTTCGTTGTTTTGACCCGCGAGGGGTAAGTCCCCGGGTCTTGTGTATATGCCCTTAAGGGGTATTTTTGTAATTTTACCCCTCAGTGGGCCATCTTTGTAAGTTTCTACGTCCTGGGGCGACTAAATTAAGTAGTTCCACCCACATAATGGGGAATTACAAAAATATCCTCTCCGGGGCCCGAGAAACAAAAATGTCATGTTCTTTGCAGTTCTACCCTGCACTTTTCTGTAATTAGGGCTATGTCCCTACTTCCCGTGTTGGTGCGGATCTTTGTATAGTCGACAACTCGCCGACAACCCTTGTACTCATTTGGGCCATAAATATATTCAATGTACACTCATCAGGGAAAATTACAAGAAAACCCTCGGCTTTCCAAAAATTGTACATATGCCCCTCCTTTGGCGAACTTGACACACATGAGTCTTCTATGGAGCTATCGTCACTCCTTCAGTCGGGGAGCATTGTTAGTTCAGTCCGACGCCCAGATATCACCTCAACCCCAGGTCTATGTAGGGTAGGGTAAAATTATCAAAATACCCCTGTGACCTAGAAATGGCCTAGTAGCCCCTAAGATCCTCTAGAAAGAGCCTCAACGCCTTGGGAAGTCAGGAACCCGGTCTCACTTCCGTTCCAACTCTGAAATTTCAGAAGTGCCCCTGGGGTGGTTAAATTACAGAAATACCCCCGGGGCCCAGAAAACCTTCCTTCCCTTCAAAAATGCCTACGGCTTCCGCACATTTGCATTTCTATTCCTAAATCTTAGAGTTTTGCTCAGACCTAGCCCCAATTCAATTGTTTCTGTTGGTCGGTGGTGAGTGAGTAGACATCGTGAGTTCTTCAAAAGAGTTTGCCCTCAACATCAGAACCCCATAGAAGACTTTTGGGATTTCTTTGACAGTCAAACAAAGGTGTTCGGATGTTAGGCCGATGTAAATCAACACTGACTACGGTCAGTGGGGAGAGGTCCAGCACTCGAACCCAAATCGTCTGATATGATGCGCACCCACGGAATCACCCTCTACACTTAATGTTTCTTTTCAAAAAGAACAAAATCTATATTTTTATCCACGATAAAAAAATAGATTAGATTTTTCCGTGTCTCACAGACTAGCACGCACGGTGGGACGTTTCCTGCCTTCTTTCTGTCAAAGTTAGTCCCTAAAACCTTCTTCAAGGTTCTGACTGCCCCTCTTCCTCTTACAGGACGGGAAGAGGAGGGCACATTTCTCTGTTCATTTGAGAGTTCTTCGTGCATCTGCACGCCACTCCTTTCGTGCTACGCACCACCACCACCACCAACTACAGCAGCGATGGCCGCCGTTACTTACGGCCCTGAGATCGTCGCCAACCACGTCAGGCTCGGATACCTGGCGACACCGCTCGTTTTCGGCGACTTCCCACCAGTCGTCGGCTCGCCCTTCTTCTTGGGCGTGGTACCCGTGGTTGAGGCCAGCACAGCCACGCCTACAGCAGCCACTACTGAGGGTGTCAGCCCCTCCACTGTAGCAGCCGGCCGGGTTTCCCCGGTCAACAAGACCACCATTGGGGGTGTCAGGCCCTCAACCTCAATAGTTGGCCGAGTTCCCTCGGCCGATACGGCAACTGGCGGGTGCGTCAGACCCTCTGCTTCATCAATTGGCCGGGTCCGCCCGATCAAGAAGACAACCGTCGGGGGTGTTAGCCCCTCGGCCCCAGCAGTCGGCCTGGTCCGCCCGGTCAACAAGGCCACCGTTGAGGGTGTCAGGCCCTCAACCTTCTCGGTCAATCAAATCACTGCAGGCGTCGCTCCTGCTCAACGGGGGCAACGCCGCTGCGGCACCGGCACCAAATCTACTGCGGCCACCCTCAGAGGTACTGCCCCTGCTTAACGGGGGCAGCGCCGCCGCCGTAACGACGTCGTGCCTACGGTAGGCGTCACCAGCGCTGCTCCTGCTTAACGGGGGCAATGTTGTAGCCGCAAGGGTACAAAGCCTGCAGCGGCGGCATCTCGCTCCGGCAAAACTGTAATTGTCGGAGACATCCGCATCCGGCTCGATGGAGGCGAGTTGATCTTGCCACGGGACATCCACGTCCCGATTGTTTCTACCTCCAACCGCTTCGAGCTTCTTCGGCAAGTCCGGGACAAGGATGGCAATATCGGTTTCGGTACCGGTTTCGACCGGTACCGAAACCGATACGTACCAGTTTGGGTATCGGTTTCGGCCGAAACCGGTTGAAACCATTAAAAAAATTAAAAAAATAGTAATTCTCTCTGGTTTCGGCCGAAACTGGACGGTTTCGGACCGAAACTGGACGGTTTCGGACCGAAACTGGACGGTTTCGGACCGAAACAGGTCAGTTTCGGCCGAAACCTTTAATGGTTTCGTCCGAAACCATTAAAAAATTATTATTTAATAGGTTTCAGACCTGCTACAGCGTTAGGGTCCGGTTTCGGATCGGTACCGGCCGAGACCGATACGTTTCGGCCGAAACGTATCGGTTTCGGCCGATACTGTCAACCATGGTCCGGGAGGACGAAGCGAAAAAGAAGAAGCCTGCTGTATCGGTGGCGAATCAAGGCCCAGTACGACTTCCCGAACCACCCGCTCCCCGACTGCGGTCAGGGGGCAACCCAATTGAGGAGCGTCAGCTCCGCCTGAAGAAAATCTGGGTCACCAAGGAGGAGGCTCGAGCTATAAGGCGCGCGAGGGCGGAGGAGCCTTTCCGTACGTCGGATCTGCAACATATGCGGAGTCCAACAAGCATTGAAGTCTCGGCCTCCCTGAGGTCTACAAATCATCCCCTACGAGGGCAAAGGCGCCGAGGAACCGGCAAGAAGGTGCGGCCGACCTCCCCGTGGGCCAGTTCTACGCACACGGAGGAGGATCGTTTCCCTCAAGCTTCTACATCCCCAGTGTCTGTCTTTGACAGACTCGGGTGGCCGCCCAAGCCGGATCGACAACCACCTAGGAAGAAGCGGGTGGTCCAGGTGACCAATGACACTGTCAAAGTGTTCACCTGTTACGCCACTTCTGGCGACAAACGGCCCGAGGACACCTCGGGAGAGCTCAACCAACCTCTCCAATATTTGAGGAGGTCAAGGCCGGTCTCCCGGATTCTGGCGCAGACGCAGCCGGCGCCGGTCGCTGGGACATCTCCGCCCGAACCGGCACGGCAAGAAGAGCGCAAAGAGGACGTCCACAACGTCGATGGGGACAGCCACCCCCGGCACGAGGAAGATCTGGGGGAAGAGACACACTCCCGCGTTGGAAGAACTCCGATGCGAGAACCAGGAACTTAAGAACCTCTTGCAAGCGCTATTGCGTGAAAAGGAGGTTCATGCCCCGCCTCAAGCTGCGCCAACGGGAGTGGAACCACGGCCCCCTCCCATTCCAGTCGCGGCCAATGCCTCCGTCACGGCGGCAAAATTACCATTGGCCGTGGAGTTGGAAGTCCCATAGCCTGAAGTCAATGCGCGATCATCGGCCACTTCTGCTACAGAAAGCCTCGTGGCGCAGAAGCAGATGATTGAGCGAATCGTGGAGGCGAAGTTTGCCCAACATGGTGAGGGTGTGGCTACCGTTGATTTGTACAGCGTGCCATATCCCCTCCACCATCAATTCAAGAAGCTTCCACCAGATTGCCCAAAGGCCCCGAAACTTCAGAAGTTCAACGGGCATGGCTCCCCACATGAACACCTGGCCTATTACATGACGGCCATGGGTGAATTGGCGCTGGAGGAGGCATATTTGCTGCGATACTTTGTCACGTCATTGACTGGCACCGCCTTCTAGTGGTACTCCAGTCTAAAGCCCAATTTTGTTGCTGATTGGGCGGATATGCAGAAGAAGTTCGTCGACCGTTTCCAGATGGTCGAACGCAAAATCTCCCTGGTGGAGCTCCGTGCCCTCCGTCAGAAGAAAGGCGAAATAACGTTGGACTTCATCAAGCGATGGAGGGACGTCAGCATGCGCTGCGATAATCCTCCGACGCCTCGGCAGAAGTCAGTGAAAAGCTCTTGGGCTCCAATATCAGGGGCTTCGACCAGCTCAACACGGTGGTGGCAGAAATTGAGATGTTCTTCGCCGATCACCCTGTCCAAGCTTCTGCAAAAGGTAAATCCTCCAAAGACCGTCTGGCTAGCGGCAAGGAGGTAAATACTGTGGACTTCTCCCCGACGAATGGAGAAAATGGGGAAGGAAAATCCAAAGGTAATGGCAAGAAGCCTGATGCCAAAGCAAGCGCGTCTCGGTTGGCGGAGAACATGAAGACACCCTATTCCTTCAGGAAGGAGCATACCAAAATGCTCTTCGATCTTTGCATGAAAGAGCAGCTCATCACCCTGCCGGATCCGCAGAAGCCCGCGGAGGTGGATAAGACAGAGGACCCTACCTATTGTGTGTATCACCGAAGGTTGGGTCACACCATCGGGGATTGCTATGTTTTCAAGAATATAGCAGAAGAGCTCATTCAAAAGGGCCTGGTAAATATGCTGGGCCATGCAGTCGACCCACCCCAGCCTCATGCCTGGAGCCGATCAAACCGGTCGGCTAATGTGGTCCATATGGTGGCGGCGATGGTTTCAAGCTCTAATGCCTCCGAAGCCGGACCCTCTAATCAACAGCCCAATGGCGGTCCTGGAGCCGCTCCTCCTTCACTTCCTGAGTGCTTGGCATTGCGGAGAACTATTCGGAATATCCGAGGAGAAATCTGGCAATTGCAACTGGAACAGAGGTGTCTGCTGCAGTTTCTGGAGAGCATTGATCAGCAGTTGGCCACCTTCCCCTTTGGCCTATTTGTCAAGGGGTTAGCTCCAGCCCACATAAGGGAGGCGAGTGTATCACCTACTGGCCGGGCTCCGCTCAGGGGCTGGCTCTCTGAAGAATCCTCAGATTCATTTGAAGACGAGGAGGACTCACTGGAAGGCGAGGAGGCTCCACTTCAACTCGAGTTGCCAGAAAAGCTATACTCCTTCCCTTGCGAGAAGACTTCAAACATCTTCTTTGCATGCCGGCGGGCGGGACTGATTAGCCCGTCACCCATGGAGCAAACACCAGGTGCTGCGTTTCATCAGGGCTATTGCCCTTACCACGAGGTGGTAGGCCATATCATCAATAACTGTGAATCATTCAAAGACCTCGCCGAAGACTTGATCAGGCGAGGAAAGGTTAATATGGGTGAATTCCTGGTCGACCCACCGCAGCCGCATGTACGGGAGAGTCTTCACTTCTCCGTCAACGTCATACATGCTGCGGCAGCTTTCCAGCTTCCGGAGACGCAGGAAGAGGGAGCCAGTTCCCAGCCACCTAAATCTACACTCTGGTATCCAGGGTGGCGATCCTCTCATCAGTGTTCTTTCCCCAAGGAGGACACTGAGAAAATCTTTGACAAGCTCTTGGAAGACGGTTGGGTGCTGACGCACGAGCCGCCATCCTACTACAATGAGACGGCCAAGAGTCACCCCCGTTACTGCAAATATCATGCTAGGGTGTCTCACCCCACCCGGCAATGCCCAGAAGTCCAAGACTGCATTGAAGTCCTCATTCAAAGAGGGGAGATCGATGCTCAAGGGAACTCTATGACAATGCGGCGTCTTAAAGAGGCCGTCAAGAAGACCCTCCAACAAGCTCGGCAAGAGGCTGAGATTTTCTTTAAATTAGCTTTGACTGGAACCTGCGGAGGGCGGTAAACCGCAACAAGACCCCAAAGGCAAGGCTAGGTGCGAGGGGCCTAAGGCCCAGGGTCCAAAAAGCCAAGCCGAAGGGGAAGGTTCCAAACCTCTGCCCAGGCCGGGTCAACCCGACATCGTCATAAGGGGAAACCCTCTGCCAGACGATAAAGGCAAGGCCAAGGTGAGGGAGCCTCAGACCAAAGCTCCTGCCAAAGCTCCTGTCGAGCCAATAAGGTCGTCAATTGAAGAAAGACCTAAACAACTCGAACAAGTAAAGCCGCCAGTCCAAGCAAAAGTGGTGGAGTCACAAAGCCCCCAGGGCTCCCACTGCGGACTGGCAGAGTTCCAGGAGTTGCCTCCTAAAATAATTGCTCAGGCAATCAATGCCACCTTCCAGGCTCAGCCAGAGGAGGCTAATTGGATCAGGGTTGCCCCCAGTAAAAGCCGCTGCAGTAAGGCCCCTAAGGGGCCAGCCCGGAGCAAAAAGCAAAATTCTGGGGGCAAACAAGTCCCACTTCCGAAGCAAAGTCCACTTTCTTCTCAAGAGGCGACACGCCAAAAGAAGCAGGAGAAGAATCGTAGGAAGAATTTGAAGAGGAGGTTGAAGAAGCAAGCCGAGCAAGCAGCTGTTATGGAGGCTCCTAAGGAGCCAACTCCTCTACAAAGACTTCAAAAGCTCGTAGATGAGCTGGAGGAGTACACTCCCCCTCGTCCCACCAGGGTCGTCACTCTAGACGAATATATTCCCTGGGACAAGCTTGGGCGCAAGGCCCGCCTTCTGCAATGGCTCCGGGAAATGGTTCACCGTCTTGAAGAAGGTGAAGACTTTCCAATCCCAGAGGAGCTCTCCTTATTTTACAAGGACGAGGAGCTCACCGTCGAGATACTCGAGGAAATGTTGCAAGAGCTCTCCTACAACATGGTGCCAATCCCACCACCCGACAATATTAATTCTCCCGCGGCTGATAGCACTGGAGGCAAGGCTCCTATGGCAACATATCAACGTCGCTCGGCAAGAAATGGCCGGGGACGTGGCCGGGGTCGTGGCCGAGGACGTGGACGTGAAGGTCCCTTGGCCCTCGACCGGGTCATAATATTTAGAGGGGAGAAGCTGGGTCCCGTCCCAGAAACTCAAGTTCGGGGAATCCCTTTTATCCTCAGCCCCTCAGAGGGTTCGAGCCCCGTCTCAGCGGCTAAACCGGGCGGTGTCCCTTTTATAATCGCCTCTTCCGATGAAGAAGAGGAGCCAGCCAAGTCGTCAGCACGCGAGGAGGCGTCAGAGCAGGCTTGTCCCTCCAACAAGGTTGAGCCCACAAGCCCGGCCGGGCCTTCTAATGAAGGCCAACATGATGAGCCTTTGCCACCTCCGGAGGAGTCTTTGGCTCCACTATTCGAAGAAAATGCGGAGGGTCAGAATGAGGAGCGCCCTTCTAAGCGGGAGAAGCCTCGTCAGGCGCCGAAGACTCTGGCGGAGATCATCCCGCCATTTGACAAGACTCGTGCTCGGGCGGACCGCAAAATCATTCACCATATGAAGCGGTTTCCTACAAATGTCACTATTTGGGAAGCTATCGCCTGAAGCAAGGATCTCAGGGAGGCTCTTGTCAAGATACTCCAAGACTCAGAGGCCTATGAAGCCCATGTTGCAGAACTGCAGGCTCAGGCGTACGAGGCACTCACAGCCAACATCTCCTTCACGGACAAAGACATGTTGCTGTCCTCTTCGTGCCACAATCGCCCCTTATATATGAGGGGGACGATTAATGGGCATGACGTGAATCACATTCTGGTTGATGCCAGAGCAGCCGTTAACATCATGCCCTTGAAGACTTTCAAGTCTCTATACTTGACACCTTATTTACAAAAGGTGACCGCGGTCAAGATCTCGGGATTCAATCAGGGTTCCGAGGAGGCGCTTGGTCGGGTTGAGGATAAACTAGCCTTGGGCGATTTTGTCACCCAAGCGACATTCTATATTATCAACTCCGACACATCTTACAAGGTGCTACTTGGAAGGCCCTGGCTCCACGAAAACTGGGTTGTCCCTTCAACTATGCACTAGTGCATTAAATATGCTAAGGAAGGGGAGCAACATACTGTCTTTGCAGATCAGGCTCCATTCCACCCCAATGAGTGCCATCTGGCCGATGCTTCACTATATTTTGGGAAGCCCACTTTAACAATCCCCGAGCCTTTAAAAGACAAGGGGAAGCAAAAGGTGAACCATGAAGTCGAGGAAGGGCAGCTCTTCACTGTTAACCAAGACATGGTAAAGCTGCACAGGCTGAGCCTCTGTGCCGCCTCCAAGCCTGCTCAACCAGAAAGGCGAAGCATTGACTTTGAAGCCAACCTCATCAGTCGGGTTATTGACGGGAGTATCTTCTTACTGCCCAAGTGCCTCCAGCTCTCGTCCCAACGGGAAGAGTATGAGGTGGAGCAGTTGAAGACCTTCACAGTCTCCTATCAACGGAGAAGGAGACGTAACAAGGGTAAAGGGGGTAAGTTGATCATCTTTTACAAAGGTGATTTAGTCCCACCGTGCCCTCCTGAAGATTACTTCGGTTGGGATATTCTCGCCGATGTGGTGCCAGAGCCAGTTCAGGAGATGGATGATATGCCCAACTACATTAAGGAAATGTGTAAAAAGCAGCACATCCCGCAGACTCTGGACCCCACGCAAGCAGCATATTTCCATCTGTTGTGGAACCCTCCGCAGGTCCGTGGGCAGCCTCCCTTCTCCCGCAAAGACACACTGGGACTTAGGCTATGACCAGGAGAGGGACTTCGAGGTCCACTTCGCAATCAACACCGTAGGACTGCTATCTCCCCCTCATGGGCAAACTGAAGTTGAGCCCAAAATTAATGACTCTGTAAGGGAGTCCGGTGAGATGTCGATGACACCATCACCTTCATCGGGAGTCAATAACGATCACCCCTCAGAGAGAGGAGCAGCCCAGCCTGCTAACCATCAGCAAGACAAAGCAAGTCCTTCGACCTCAAGCCACGAGCAAGGGTGCTTCGAAGAATTTGAAGTCTATGAAGCAAACACTGATGATGAGGGAGACTTCGTCGACCTCCAGCTAGCTCCACCGGAGCTGGAAGACGGTGGCCAAGCAACTGTGGACGAGTTGATTGAGATCAATCTCGGAAGCAAAGATAACTACCGTCCCACCTTCATAAGTGCTCTCCTCAATGAGGAAGAAAGACAGTCGTATTGGCAGCTCCTAGAAGAGTTCAGGGATTGTTTCGCTTGGACTTATAAAAAAATGCCCGGGCTCGATCCTTCTGTGGTTGAACATGAGCTGGCAATACTTTCAACAGTCAAGCCAGTCAAGCAAGCTCAAAGGCGTATGCACCACGAGCTAGAATTAAAAGGCAATGCTGAGGTTGACAAGATGCTCAACGTGGACTTCATAGAGCCTTGCATGTATCCTGTCTGGCTCGCCAACATAGTCCCTGTCAAGAAGAAGAACGGCCAAGTCCGAGTCTGCATCGACTTCAGGGATTTGAACAAAGCATGTCCAAAGGACGATTTCCCTGTCCCAATCATTGAGACAATGGTTGACATGACCACCAGTCACGAAGCCTTGTCTTTTCTGGACGGGTCGTCGGGCTAAAATCAAATCCGCATGATCGTCAAAGACAAAGACCACACGGCCTTCCGATCTCCTAAGGGGATCTTCAACTACAAAAGGATGCCGTTTGGCCTAAAGAATGTCGTCGCAACCTATCAAAGAGCAATGACCAAGATCTTCGACGAGATACTGCATGACCTTGTCGAATGCTATGTCGATGACTTGGTCGTCAAGACAAAAAGGCGGGAAGATCACCTGTCCGATTTGCGTAGAGTCTTCGAAAGGCTTCGACAGTACCAACTCAAGATGAATCCCATGAAGTGTGCCTTCGGCGTCTCCAGCGGCAAGTTCCTTGGCTTTATCGTCAGATATCGAGGCATAGAAATCGATCCTGACAAAATCAAGGCCATAAGAGGGCTGCCTCCGCCCAAGAACTTGACAGAGCTCATATTTCTTCAAGGAAGACTCGCCTATATTAGGCGATTTATTTCTAATCTCTCAGGGAGATGTCTACCTTTCGGCAAGCTGATGAAGAAAGGGGCACCCTTCATATGGGACAAAGGTTGTCAGAAAGCCTTCGAGCAAATTAAGGAGTATCTACTAACTCCTCCCGTTCTAGGGGCACCCGTCAGAGGGAAGCCCCTTATCCTCTACATTGCTGCCATAGATGCCTCTTTGGGGGCTCTGCTAGCCCAGATTAATGACGAGGGCAAAGAGCAGCCATTGTATTACCTCAGCCGGAAGTTGATAGGGCCTGAGCACCGATATACACCTATGGAAAAGGTGTGCCTGGCATTGGTATTTGTTGTCAAGTAACTCAGGCATTACCTCCTAGCTCACCGGTTGGACCTCATCTCAAAATGTGATCCGCTCAAATTCCTGCTCAACCAGCCCGTCCTCTCCGTTAGGCTCGGCAAGTGGGCGCTTATCCTGATGGAGTTTGACGTCACCTTCGTCCCACGCAAGGCGATCAAGGGACAAGTAATGGCAGAGTTCTTAGCAGCGCACCCCGTGCCAGAAGATTCGCCACTCAACTTCGAGCTACCCGATGAAGAGGTGTTAGTGCCTTCTCAAGAAAATGGGGCGCATTCTGAAAAAGTCCCATGACAGATGGAGCCGGGTGTTCTCACCCTTGACCTCCCACACTGGGAGTTGTATTTTGATGGTGCTTCCCGGACAATCAAAAGGGCTGGCGGCCTCACAGACTATGTCTCCGGCGCGGGAGTAGTCTTTGTATCTCCACAAGGTGGCATCCTCCACAACTCTTGCGCTCTCATGAAGTCCCCGACTAATAATAGGGCAGAGTATGAAGCGCTGATTATTGGGCTTCAACTGGCACTAGAGATTGACATTAAGTGCATCAAAGTCTACGTGGATTCTCAGCTCGTCATCCGACAGGTCCTGGGCGTCTATGACGTCCGGAAGGAGGAGCTCATCCCCTACCATGCAGCCGTCATGAGGCTCAGAGAAAAATTCTACCTATTTGAAATAGGTCATGTCCCCAGAGGCAGCAACTCCCAGGCTGATGCTCTTGCAAAGTTGGCAACGGCCTTAAAACTCCCACCCAAGGGAGAATTAAATATCACTGTCAGACACCGAAGGCTCATGCCAAGCGTGCTCGATGAAGAATCCTGCCTCACTGTTTATGAGGTCGACAATATTCAAGAGGAGAATACTCCCGAAGAAGAGGATTGGCGTGAGCCGATCATAAAGATAAAGAACGGCTGGCTTCCTCCTGATCGGGCTCAGAGGGTGCAACTGTTACGCAGGGCGACGTCCTACCAGCTGATTGACGGTTTGCTCTTCAGGCTCGTCCATGAAAAAGACCGATCGGTCCTCCTCCGTTGTCTTTCATCCAAGGAGGCCAAGACTGTTATGCATGAGGTTCACTCCGGATTGTGTGGAGCTCACCAAGCAGGAGCCAAGATGAAAAATAGCATCAAGCTCAAGGGGTTCTATTGGCCCACCATGTACGAAGATTGTAACCAATACGCTCGTACATGTCACCAATGCCAAGCATTCGGCCCAGTCCCTCGGCGACCGCCTAACCCACTCCATCCGACAGCGCCTACTTGGCCATTTGCAGAGTGGGGCATTGACATTGTGGGACCATTCCCACCATCATCTCAATGTCACAAGTTCATATTGACCGCCATCGATTACTTCTCCAGATGGGCAGAAGCCGTCCCGCTACGGGAAGTTACGGGAGAGATAGTTGTCCGCTTTGTGAGGCACTATATCATATACAGATTCGACATTCCTAGTCGGATTATATCCGATAATGGCACGCCTTTCAGGAACAAGATCATTTATGCTTTGGCATCTAAGTTCCATATTGATTGGAGGACGTCATCAGTCTACAACCCCCAAGCCAATGGGTTGGCCGAAGCCTTCAACAAGACCCTCTGCAAGCTGCTGTCCAAGATAGTAGGTGGCCGTAAACGGGATTGGGGCGAGAAGGTCCACGAAGTCCTATGGGCCTATCGGATTATTTACAAAACCCCTACGGGATGCTCCCCATTCTCCCTGGTCTACGGAGCCGAGACGGTGGTCCTTGTGGAGATCGAGCTGGCATCTTACCGCGTTGCTGTGCACGTCGGATTGCCAGGCCAAGACCAATTTGAAATTGAAAGAAGGCTCGAAGAGTTGTCCAACCCTGAAGGTGAAAGACTCAAAGCCTACAAGCACTTACAAGTGTATCAAGTCCGCATAACACGTGCCTATGATAAGCTGGTCAAACACATGTCGTTCAAGAAATGCGACCTCGTCATGATTAAAGAAAAGGAGGTTCTCGCGGGAAGATCCAGCGGCAAACTCCAGCCTAATTGGCGGGGACCTTATGTCATCCAGAAAGTCTACGAAGGAGAGGCCTATACGGTCCTCGACCACAAGGGGGACAATCCGTTCCCTCCTCTCAACGGCAAGCATATGAAGCTCTACCATGCGCCACCGCAAGAGTTTCTACAACAGTCCTCACAGGACAGTACCTCTCTTCAGTGAAGGTTCAAAAAAAAAATTGGGGTTAAAAATACTGATACCCCGGTGGACTTAGTCATCCTTCAACGGTTGGCTAAGGGCAAAAAGGCCATAGACCCGGTCGAGGTGAAAATCCGAAAGGGCGCCTTGGGCAAAAATGGGCAACCCCTCGGTGTGAAAACCCGTAAGGGCGCACTGGAAAAAGCTAAAGGGGGCCAGTCCCGGCGAAAACCCGAAAGGGCGGTGAGGTTGGTAATGTGAAAAAAATACTCTCTCTGCTTATTCTATGGGTGGCTCTAAGTCTACGACTCCACCCCATCATGGCCTAAACCAAGGATGGCAAACTCGGTTTCGGTCTCGGTTTCGCCCGGGTCCGAAACCGAGTTGACTCGGTTTCGGTTTCGGTTTCGGCCGAAACCGGCCGAAACCCATATAAAAGGTCAAAAAAATTAAATTAATTCTAAAAAATATGATAAAAAATCATAAAAAATATTAATAATCACTTAAAATCACAAAAATCATTACACATGCATTTGACTGAATAAGTTAGTGCAATAACTTTGAAGTAGACAACTACAAAAATTGAACTTCAAACAATGAACATGTGATAGTTAAAGTAATATTCCATTGTACATTAATACAAGCAGTACAAAATTAGACAAAATAGATAAAATAATTGTTACAAAAATTCATTGATTCTTACCTAATATGGATAATAATTATTAGAAGAACCTTCTCCCTCATCGTCTGGCCCTTGATGTTGATACCCATAACCATGTTGCATGTATGGTCTATATTCACTATAACCAAACAATGAGGTAGCCAAGTCCTGCATCCCTCTTTGGATCCCTCTTGGAGTGTTTGGTTGGCTTGAGCCGAATCCAGTATCAGCATAAGAATCTTGAGGAAGAGAAGAGGAACTGGCCGGATGGAAGTTGAATGATGGTTCATAACCCCACGACCGATAAATCGCTGCCTCCTGTTGGCCACCTCCATAACCTGATGGATGCCCATATTGACTCTGTGACTCATGTCCTCCCTCACCCTGACTGTATCCTCTGCCTGTGTCTGCGTGGAAGGAGGAAGGACCACCAGCATCCCCACCGCCAGTAGTAGCACCTGTAGCACCTGGCACATACGAAAATATATAATTTATCTCCTACCAAAACCTTTTCTGATTCGAACTGATAATAAGAATTTAAGTTACTTTCCAAAATAAAAAATCAAAGGATCACGAAACCTGCAGTCTCCAGTCGCCTTTTGGCCTTTGGGGATGCTTTTTTCTGTGCCGGTGTGCTTTCTTCTTGCACCCTTGACATGAATCCTGTTCCCCTTGGCGTGTGCCTCAAATAAATCTGCTTTAACTGTTCAATTGCCGGGTCCTCTCGAGCAGCAATATTTGTTCTCTCAGTTTGCCCATGCACTGATGTACTTCTTCTTAAGGATGTAGGTGCCTTGCCCATTCTAGGAGTGACTGGCCTGCTATCTGAGTCGGAGTGTCTAGCTGGCTGAAAATCATGTTGCTCCTCAGTGTCCTCAACAACCCTAGACATGTGGGCATGAGTATCTCTGGCCCTCTTTGATTTTCTTCTTAATTCGGGATCCCTTTGCTCATCTTCATCTAGTATGCCCTCTGCCCATCTTCTATCATCATCATCAAAAACGGGCTCATCAACCTGCTCTCGTGTCTCCACCCAAGACTGCAACGGATTCTCATCATCAAATAAGGCATCCACATCAATTTCTGCGGCGGCATCCCCGGCGGCGCGTTTGTCTCGCAGCTGTTGTCTCAACCTCATATTCTTTATTCTCAACCTCATATTGTAGTGGCAGTACACTAATTTCTCTAACCGTTCAGCCTTTAGCCGATTGCGAACCTTTGAGTGTATAAGGCTAAACGTGCTCCAATTTCTTTCACATTGACTTGCTGATGTTGTTTGACTGAGCACCCTAATTGCAATGAAAGCCAATGCATTGCTACCCATATCTCGGTTGTTAACCATTATCCACCAGTCAGCTGTTCCACCAACCATAAAAAAATGCATTTTAGTTGTAAAAATATATATTCATCAGGTTAAGAAATCCAAAAAATAAAATATACCTGGGCTCACTCTTCCCACAGCGTATTGCAATTGGGAGTCAGCATATGTCTCAGTCCTCATTCTGTAATGGTTCATCTACAAACATAAAGTAATAGATTAACATAACTACTTAAATAAATTCTATACATGTTATTGACAGTATCAAATAAAGGCGAACCTCTACTTCGGCCTCTAGTCTCTTTTCTGGATTCCTCGATAAACGACCAATGACTTTTAAAGTCCCTTGAAGCACCTCGCCATCAACATGTGCATCGGCACCGTACATAAATCGAGGGTTGAAGAAATAACCTGTATTTGTGTATAATTAACTAAATAAAATTTATAAAATAACATAAAGGCATTACCTCAATTTCAGTACAATTAATCACTCACCAGCTGCATGCAAGTCATGGTGTAATGTGTTGTCCCATCTCTGGTCAATAATTTTCCACCATTTTGCATAATGTCTGGGAAGGGAATGCTGCAACTCCAATTTGGCACGGTCCATGGCCTCGTATAGATAGCCCATATCATTCTTCTCATCGCCATCCACCATTCTTAGGACCTTCACGAGAGGTGTGACTACTTTCAAGTACCGTGACACCCTGTCCCAGAATTTGTTGTCGTCCACGACGTGGCAGACATCCAGATAATCCATCTGTGTATCAACATTGCCCTTGTCGATGTATTCCCGCAGGGCATTGTGGTACATGAAAGCTTTCAGCTCATTCTTGTACCTGTGCAGATAAATGAAAATTGAAGCTGCATCAACTGCTACATATCAGTAAGGATAAAGTATCAAGAATTGAGATCAATCTTATACCTGTGCAAAGACTCCAAAGAAATAAAATTGGAAGCAAATCTGTTTGGGCCTGCACGGATGATATCTCGCCCTCCACTGGCATGCGCCCTGAACATATTTAGTATCCTAGGATGGCCATAGATATACTGTGTGACTTTTTGTGCCTTGTCAATTGTCTTCTTCACATGCTTTTCCTTCCCTATGTCTTCAAGCATCAGATCAAGACAATGTGCTGCACATGGGAGCCAATATAAATGACTGCGCTTTTGCATCAATTTCTTCCCTGCAGCCTTGTAACTGGCTTCATTATCAGTCACCACCTGCACAACATTCTCCTCTCCAATTTGTTCTACCATGCCATCCATCAAATGAAACAAATAATTTGCATTCTTTTCATAATCTGATGCATCAACTGATTTCACAAACACTGTACCGCTGATGCAATACACCAAAAAGTTTATCATGGACTTTTTCGTGGTACCAGTCCAACCATCACACATGATGGTGCATCCTCTCTCCACCCATATATGCTTGAAGCTTTCAACCCAATCATGGAGCTCCTCAACCTCTCCCTCAAGGCCACGCCCGTATATGTCTCGACATGAGGGGGCTTGCAAGCCAGGGCCAGCATCTGCTATGGCATCTATCATAGGTTGGAAATATTCACTTGAAGCTGCATGTGCAGGGACACCTGCATGAAAAAACTATTTGCAAATAGATTTAAATGCATGCCCTGCAACTTCTGCTGATTTTTTGACCCCTCTCATTGCTTGCTTGATTTTAGGTTGTGTAGCTTGGGGCCTTCTGTGCAGATAGCTGTCCATGGGACCTGTTCCCTGCGTATGTGGGGCAGCACCAACGTCAGGACGTCGTGCAGCTGTACTCTCATAGGTCCCTGATCCCATGGCTCCCTTCCCTTTCCTTCGAGCGGCTTGTTCACGCTCCCTTGCTTCAGTCAGCTCTGGATCAGAATCCTCAGTGCCTTCCTCATCATCATCCCTTCTAACCCTTCTGCCAGAAATCTCCTCAGCAATTTCAGCCTCATCCTCAGCCCTTTGTTGCACCCTCTCCCTTTTCCCCAGAAGGCATTGGCGCATCTCTTCTCGCACCTCTCGGGGACAGTTGTCACATTGTCTGACCTCTCCTCTTACCCCTGCCAAATGTTGTTTTCCTCTGGTAATTCCGCCATACATTTCCTTACTACAGTAATTGCATTTCACCTTTCTTCTCTTAGCATCTATTAAAGACATGTGGGTCCACCCCGGATCCTCCTGCCCTTGCTGCTCCTGTGTTTGCTGACGTCTAGGCATGATGCTGCATTAAGACAGTGACACACAAAAAGGTATAAGTACAATTAAAAACTTAACCCTTAATTAGCAAGTAACCCTTAATCACCCTTGCAAAAAATCAATTACCAGTATGATCCCACCCCAAAATCTTCAATGTAGTTTAATTGAGCTTCAATTTAGCCTAAGCAAACTGACTTAGACAAAAGCCCCAAATTTTATATACTAATTAACCGTTAATTATCATTTACCCCTTAATCACCTTTTGAAAAAATCAATTGTCAGCATGATCCCACCCCAAAATCTTCAATGAAGCTTAATTGAACTTCAATTTAGCCTAAACAAACCGATTTAGACAAAAGCCCCAATTTTTATGAACTAATTAACCCTTAATTAGCAATTAACTCTTAATCACCCTTCGAATTAATTAACTACCAGCATGCTCCCGCTTCAAATTAGTCAATGAAACTTAATTGCGCCCTAATTGACCCTTACTAAACCTAATTAAAGAAAAGCCCCAAATATAAACTTCTAATTAGGGTTTAATTAGAAGTGTTAAAAATCTAATCATGGTTTTAAATTAACCTACAATACAACATTTAACCTACAACAAAAAAAAATTCAACAACTCAACCAAAAAAACACAAAACATAAAAAACCCTAAATTTACCTCCACAAAATTTACCTCCGCAGTAGCAGTCGGACGGTCGATGTGGACGTGTGGAGTGTGGAGTGTGGACAGCCCCCTGCCCCCTAAAGGCCTAAACAAGCACAGCAGCAGCAGCCGGCAGCGCACAGCAGCTCCACACTCCACAGGCAGGGAGGCCCGGCAGCAGCAGCAACAGCCAGCAGCTTCAGCAGGCAGGGAGGCAGCAGCAGCACCGCAGCAGGCAGCAGCTTGGTGCCTTGGTCGCAGGCCCACCTCGCAGGCAGCAGGCTCGCACGGGCCGCAGCCGGCCAGCCGCAGCCGCAGCAGGCAGGAGGCAGCAGCTGCAGCACAGCAGCAGCCGCAGCAGCCAGCAGTGCAGCACGGCAGCAGCAGCAGAGCGGCGGCAGCAGCAGCACCCGGCAGCAGCAGCACCCGGCAGCAGCACAGCACGGCGGGGGGGAGGGTTTCGGCCGAAACCGTTGCAGCAGCGGCGGAACTTCTGCGGAAGTGGGGTTTCGGGAGGGAGGCGAAAGGAATATCACAAGTTTCGGCCGAAACTAACAGGTTTCGGGCCGAAACCGACCGGGCTCGGGCGAAACCAGTATCGGTTTCGCCCGAAACCGATATCTCACTTACGTTTCGGGTTGCTACAGTTATTAGGCCCGTTTTCGTATCGGTTATGGCCGAAACCGATACGTTTCGGCCGAAACGTATCGGTTTCGGCCGAAACCGCCAACCATGGCCTAAACATCATATTGATGCCATGGCTACGCCTTATATGTCATCCTATGACACCTAGTCCCACCAGGGCGTCCCGACATTGTCATACTCTGTCCCATCGGGATTCCCCATGTTTTGGACTTCCCAGGTTCGGATCCCGTGTCTCTCCGGGCTATCCAATCTGTCCTTCTAGTCCCATCGGGCTCGGCCTTCGCATGCCCCTTTCGGGCTGCCGGCCCATTTCACCTACCGGCTTCCGGGTTTAGCTCATATGTCTCGTTCGGGTGCAGTTAAACCCACTTACCCTTTTGTCCCACTGCGTTTGGCCTCAGTATGCTCTCTCGGGCTGCCAACCCATCACGCCTCTCGGCTCATTTTGCATTTGTCAAACTGGCCTCAATATGCTCTCTCGGGCTGCCAACTCATCATGCCTTTCGGCTCATTTTTCCTTCTGGGATTGGCCTCAGTATGCCCTCTCTGGCTGCTAACCCATCATGCCTTCTGGCACATGTCCCACCGGGTTTGGCCTCAGTATGCCCTCTCGGGCTGCCAACCCATCATGCCTTCTGGCATATGTCCCACCGGGTCTGGTCTCAGTATGCCCTCTCGGGCTGCCAACCCATCACGCATTTCGGCACTTTTTCCTTCTAGGGATTGGCCTCGGTACGCCCTCTCGGGCAGCCAACCCACATCATGCCTCTCGGCTCATTTTGCATTTGTCAAACTGGCCTCGGTATGCTCTCTCGGGCTGCCAACTCATCATGCCTTTCGGCTCATTTTTCCTTCTGGGGTTGGCCTCAGTATGCCCTCTCGGGCTGTCAACCCATCATGCCTTCTGGCACATGTCCCGCTGGGTCTGGCCGCAGTATACCCTCTCGGGCTGTCAACCCATCTCGCCTCTTGGCCTTAAACTTAACTCATATATCCCACTGGGGTCGCCAAGTCTATTCTCTTGTCCCTACGGGCTTGGCCTCCGCATGCCCTTGTCGGGCTGCCAACTCTATTTGCCTATCGGCTCACGGATTTGACTCATACGTCCCACCCGGGCTGTCAAATCTCCTCCTTTCATCGTTTCGGGTCTGGCCTATGTATGCTCTCTTGGGCTGCCAACTCATCCCGTCTATCGGCCTCCAGGTTTAACCCGCATGTCCCTTTCGGACTGTTAAACCTACTCCTTTGCTCTCCCAACCGGGCTTGGCACACGCACACCCCTTTCAGGTTGCCAACCCGTTCAACCTTCGGCTTTTGGATTTGACTAATTGCGTCCCACTAGGGCAGTCGAATCCATCCATTTTGTCCCACTCTTGCGGCACACATCCCTACAGGAGTGCCATCTTCTCCGTGCCTTCTGACTTTATAGGTTCAAAAAAAAGGGTTAAAAAATATTGATGTCTCAGCGGACTTGGTTGTTTCTGTTAGGGGAACAATTAAGGGCAAGAAGGCTTAACCCGGCTAAGGTGAAAACCCGAAAGGGCGTTTTAGGCAAAAATGGGTACCCCTCAGTGTGAAAACTCGAAAGGGCGCACTGGAAAAAGTTAAAGGGGGCCAGTCCTGGCGAAAATCCGAAAGGGCGGTAGGGTTGGTAAAGTGATAAAAAAATAAAAAAAAAATAAAGGAAGGAGCATACATGCAAAAGGATGGAATCAAAAGCTGTTGGATTCTGTCCTCTATTTATCAATGCTATCCATGGAGCCCGAGACAAGCCCTCGGGGGTAACTCAAAAGGAAAATGGGGGCACGAAGGCCCTATTTACAAAAGGGTATCAAACACCAGACGCGCTCCTCTTCAGGTCAGCAAGGCGAGTCTCGCTCTCAAAAATCTCCTCCTGGAGCTCTCCAACCCGATGGCGGGATGTCTCCACCACAGCCTGTGTGCTCAACTGCTCCATCTCGGTAGCTCGAAGATCCCGCCGCAGCTCCTCAACTCGAAGGCAGATCCTCCGACTACACTTCTCGTCTCTCTCAACCTGAAGGCTCGCCTCAGCCTGGGCCGCTCGGAGCCTGTTAAGTCGCTCCTCTTCCTGCTGGATCATCAGTCGAATTTGCCGCCTCTGCTCCTGTGCTATATAAAGGCGGGTGAATTCACTCCATATGGCTCCCAGCTTCGCGACCCATATGTCCTGCGGGAGACCCATCATGTGATAACCCCGGGTGAAAGTCTCCAAGCTGCTCCTCAAAGCCTCCACCGTCGGCAAGGGGTCAACCTGAACCAGGCGATCAAGGCCCTGAAGGAGGTGGTCAGCCATGATGGCATCCAACACTGCTACAGGCGCAGGGGTGTCAGGCCACTCCACTCCAAGAACAGGAAAGTCCACGGGCACTACAGCCGCCCCTCCTGCCGGTCCTGAATTAAAAACATATATGTGAGTGTACCACCACAATGAAGCCATCAGGGTAAAAGTCCAAAGTTGCAAACCATAGTGACTCTTACCTGAGACAGCTGGGCCCGTATGGCTGGGCCCAAGAGAAAACCCCACTTCTGGGGCTGGAGGGGAGCTATCGACCAACGCCAGTTCTTGACTTATAGGCGGTGCCGACGTAGCTGATCTTCCTGCAAATCAGGCAAGGCATAAAAAAAAAGGGGAGTCTTAGTACTTTACCAACCCCAACTGCCAACCTGAATACTTCATAGTGGCAAGGACTTACCAGTCTCTACAAGTGGCCCCTCTTCGGCCACCATGGTGCTGGTCTCCGTCGTCGGCTCCGTCGAAGGAGAAGTAGCTGAAAGAAGACACTAGCCCATAAAATGGTGATCAATATCACAGAGAAAGGATGTCTTGTTGAATGAATGGCGCAAGTTCCTAGTTCAACAACATACCTGGAGCTGATGGCTCAGTGGAGGCCGCGGCCTCGACCTCAGTGTCTCCCTTCTCTGTGAGCGTCTGGCCCGAGCCTGCCGTCATGTCAACCCCTGTGGGCTGGTGGGAACGCCTCTCCTCGAGAGGATCGTCAGCTGTTCGAAACAAGGGCATTATAAAATGTCAACATGCAGCAAGGCATGGCGGAGGGATTGCACAAAATATTTTGTGCATACCTGAAGCCGGCACCTCACCAGACTCCCCAGCATCGGCAGTACCTGCTGATAGCCCCATGGCTAGGGAGGCGACTCCCCCATCAGAGACTTCGACCCTGGCAATCGGAGCCCTCACATCCTTGTCATAAGCTGGCAGGTCAGCGGAGGACCCTGTTTCCATGAGCCTAGAGAGCTCATCCAAGGAGGAGGTCGTCTGTGCGGCTATATAATAAAAAAGGGGGGTCAGAAGGAGAATTTCATAATTCTATGCATGAAGAAAATCTGGCCTTAAATTACCTGGGCTCATCCTGATCTCTCCTTCCTCGGAAGAACTCGAGGAAGAGGAAGAAGAACCCCCCCTAGAGGAGGTGCTAGAATACCCAGAAGACCTTGTACCTGATGAAGTGTCAGAGCTTCCCCCGCTAGAAGAACCTGATGGCGAAGAAGTCTCCTCGCGGCCAGGAGACTTTCCCCCTTCTTTGGCGACGGAGAGAGTAGGCTGAGCCCTGGGAGTCTCTGTAACAAGCAATGCTATATTAGCCAAAGCACATATTTTCTTCTATTTGAAAGAGAGTGGAAGAAGGGTTATGTAGGGAAAGCATTTACCTGAATCCTGAATAATGGAAGTCCCTCCCACATCAAGCGCGGGAGAGTCGCCGGTCACAGGCGTATAGTCATCGGCTAGAGGGTCCAACCCCTCAATGTCCACACTAACATCAGGAACGGACTCGTCCACCTCTAACCCCGCCTCCGTGAACTCATTCCTGGGGCGGGGAGAAAAGCTCATGGCAGCCCTTACTCAGGAGGAGCTGCATCAAAAAATAGAAGGAGGGGAAAACAGTCAGGCTACAATATTACATAGACGAGTTGTAGTACTGATTTGGAAATAACAATTTTCCTCGCCCTTATTGGAAGCTTCTGCTGGGGTAGGAGATGCTTCCTCAGAACGCAGACGGGAGGTAGGCCGCGGGTCACTCTCTCGATCTCCAGCTCGGGGCCTCTTCTCACGAGCATGAGCCTCAGAACCACTAGTGTGCTCTGCGGGTGATAAAAGATTGCATGAAGTCAGTGTCTTCAAGGGCAAGAAAAAAAAAGGGGGAAGGGACAGGGCTAAATAATTTAGCATATACCTGGCTCCCCGATAATCCTCCTGGGTTTCAGAATAATCTGCTCAGATCTCAAGCCAAGAGTCCGAGCAACCTTATTCACAATTGCCAAGATGGTATTGGGGGTGGCAGCCACCTCCAAATCTGAGATATCTTCCAAAGGACCAGCACAGCCTACGGCATTGATGATGTGGGCCCTCCAGTCAGTGAAGGCACTACCTGCAAACGCCCCCTCTGGAACAGCCTCAGATAGCTGGGACTTGGTCTTCAGACCGCAAGAGGCCTTCAAATCCTCCCACTAGGAATAGGGTGCTGAAGGCCCAGGGGCTACTCCTCGGCGAGCAGACCTAGAGGTACAAGCTGCGGTGAGTGTACTCCTCAAGGGCTTCAAAGCCCCCGTGTACTGGCTCCTGTCAACGGGAACGGGGAGCCCATGCTCTCTACAACGGGTCTCTATCTCATGAATAGCTCTAGCAGCTCTAGAAAAATGAGATCTGATGAACTCAGGAGCTAGTGACAAGGGGGGCAAGTCTTCTTTTCTCAAGCGTTGCTCCTCAGCAGCTCGGGCCGTATGCATACAACCCAATCGGCCAGTGCGTGGAGGGAAGGCAAGGCCCAGGAAGACAACTTGCAAACAACAGTGTCACCCTGCCGCTCTGAGTAGGGACGATATGAGCGAGAGCTGTGATCAAACTCCAGACTCTCATCCCTCCTAGTATGGAGGAAAGACAAAGCACGGCGGGTGCTGGCAAACTGTAAAACTGCATTTTGGTCCGGGTGACCCGCAAAAGCAAAAACCAGTGGTGCAGTTGGATTGTCTATCGGCGTCCTCTGTGATAATTCTGGCAACAACAAGCCGGCCCATGCACTCAGGTAATGGGTAGGCATCGAGATGTGCTTGTCTCTGGGTGATGCATGTGAAGTCAGAGCTCCAAAGCAATGGTAAATATTCGCCAGCGCGGCCGGAGCAATAGCAACCCTACGTCCACAAGCTAACAAACACGCCGGGTAGATCACCTCCGCCCGTAGAACTCCCTCCTCTCCATGAGGGATCACAAAGCTGGCCAACCAATAGGCCAAGTAGGCCGCCAAGTATGTCAATGGCGGCAAATCCCTCGAGTTCCACCCCCGCATCGGAGCAGGCAGGTGGCGAGGATGTGAAGCAAATCGGAGCTCTACCTCTCGGCACTGCTCCCAAATCATACCTGAGGAAGCAAACTCCTCGTAAAAGCAATAAGGACCACTGTAAAAGTGTGTGACCCAAGCATTCACGGTCACCCTCCGTGTCCGCGCAGCTTTCTCTTTGCCCACAAGGGCCAAATCTCTCCAGGTCTTCATCAAGTACCTGAAGCAGTAGGGCAGCAAATATCGACCTGTGCCGTCTGAAGCACTCAGATGCATGTCGTCCAGGGATAACTCCTCGTATGGCTGTCCGCAGACAGGGAGGCTAGAAATCCTGTGGAAAGCCCACAGGTCCAGTGAAGTCTCTCCCTTTGCAGTCATAAAGGTGTTCCAGCGCCTATTGAACCTCTCGGCTAAGGCCTGGATCAGTCCCGCATGGCAAGGATATGAGTACAAAGCTGTTGTCACTGCATGGCGTATACCTGCCCTGTCAAGTACTGCTTTGTAGACTGTCAGTACACCCCACAGCCACTCTGTGGCGCCACGACGGTAGCAGTGGGAAGGAGTGACAGACCACCTCCCATACCAGCTGGGGGCCTTCTGGGAACAATCATGGTCATAATCATCATGAGCAAAAGCTGCGCCGGAGGGAGTCAAAAACATCCCGTCGATGGAGACGTCCGCGGCCCTATGATGCCAGGCCAGATGCCAAACGGCTGGTGAAGATGGCACCGCTCGGACGGTGAAACTGTCAAACTCCCTCAAGAAACCCAGACTCCTTTGATCAGGGTACTGCTCCTGCCGCACAAAACCCCCTGGGAAGCTGGGATAGGAGAAACTGCAAGTGCCATGCATGCTGTCCCTGCCAAGCAATATGGCCCGCTCAAGACGGCGCCTCTCTCCCGGCAGTCGGGAGTCGTCGGCCTCTACTCCGGGTGGCACAAAACCCTGGATGAAAGGTAGGAGATGACGATCTAGTGAGAAATGTGACGGATAACCGCCTGAGCGATCATAAAAATAGCCTCCGTGCCGCCGCGTAATCCCGGAGATGTCAACAGCGCCCTTAGCGGTGGCAGTCTCTCCTATCGGGCCCTCAGCGACCAAGGTAAACCCGCGGTCCAATGCATCGAAACTCTCTGAAGTGATGTTGCGAAGAGGGAATGGTGGCATAGGCCTATCCGTCCTCCGCACATAGTGGTCGTCAGAACCGCTGGCCCTGGACCTCCGGGAGGTCTCTCTACTTCGGCTAGGGAGGGCCATGTCTGCAAAAGCTGCAAAGCCAATATTGGAAAGACACAGGTCAGCAATGAAGCTCAGTCAACAGTTAAATCAGTCAAAGGACAACAATAAAATTACTAAGTAGTCCTACAAGACCCTTCGTTCCGTCAGGGAACTCGAAGATAAGCAAAATTCATGGGAGACACGGGCCACCCGCCCCCCTGCCTCCGGCGTTGACGGATGTCCTGTGGGGGGCATTTGTTGCACCTGGGATTCATTCCAACCAAAATTGGCATGGCTGCCATGTCAGCCTCGCATTGCCCGAGGTCTACAAATATTTGGCGTATCGCCTTTTCATGGAGTATCTTCACGCACGGGTTTAACATGGGGCGTATCGCCTCTCCCATGGAGTAGCTCCATACATTTAAGGCTTCATAGCCTACCTATTACTGCGATTACAGGCCTCTTGCAGCAATACGGGGTGATCGAGACCCGGATTAAATCCACACGATTGTCAGGATCGCGTGGTTCTGAGAAAATCCCTAGTGGATTAAATCTCCCACCTTTGGACGTATATTTACGGATGAAGGAAACTGCTACAAAAAGACGGAGAGCAGGAACGAAAGTCTACGCACCGCCAAAAAAGTGTCTCGCACGTGTATCACGGAGCACGAACAATATCAAGTCTCCCCTCCGCGGCCTACGGCACGAGGAAGACAACAAACGAACAAGGAGGTGCTTCCTCTTGCTCTTCTCCACGAGGCACGGCGAGAAAACGAGGCTTCAAAGCCCCCAAGGCCCTCCTTTTATTGAAACCGGGCGAAGAAAAGACCCGTCTGGGTCGGGGGGACCCGTACGGGGTCGCCCGCACCCGAGCGGGTCCGCGCGGCCGCGGCCAGACCCGCACAGGGCCAAGCGGGACCTGCCCGGGGTCATTCCACCCCGGGCAGGTCCTACCCGGGGTTGAATGACCCCGGGGAGCCCCCCCCCCCCCCCCCCCCCCCCACCCCCCCCCACGCGACCCAGGGTGGGGCTCGGGGGACCTCCCACCCCGGGGAGGTCATTCCTCCCGCGCGATCAACTAAAAAATTTTTAAAAAATGACCGCCCTGGGGTCATTTACCTCCCGTTTAACCCGTACGGGTCCAAATGACCCCGGGGAGGTTCCTACTTCTATAAATAGACCCCCAGGGTCCAGAAGGAGGGACATCTAGACACAGAGAGGCGCTACGGACTACGCACTTGGAGCATCCAGCACACTTGGAGTTTTTTGTTCGTTATTTTGACCCGCGAGGGGTAAGTCCCCGGGTCTTGTGTATATGCCCCTAAGGGGTATTTTTATAATTTTGCCCCTCGGTGGGCGATGTTTGTAAGTTTCTACGTCTCGAGGCGACTAAATTAAGTAGTTCCACCCACATAACGGGGAATTATAAAAATGTCCTCTCCGGGGCCCGAGAAACAAAAATGTCCGGTTCTTTGCAGTTCTACCCTGCACGTTTCTGTAATTAGGGTTATGTCCCTACTTCCCGTGTTGGTGCAGATCTTTGTGTAGTCGACAACTCGCCGACAACTCTTGTACTCATTTGAGCTATAAATATATTCAATGTACACCCATCGGGGAAAATTACAAGAAAACCCTCGGCTTTCCAAAAATTGTACATATGCCCCTCCTTTGGCGAACTTGACACACGAGTCTTCTATGGAGCTATCGTCATTCCTTCAGTCGGGGAACATTGTTAGTTCAGTCCGACGCCTAGATATCACCCCAACCCCAGGTCTATGTAGGGTAGGGTAAAATTATCAAAATACCCCTGTGACCTAGAAATGGCCTAGTAGCCCATAAAACTCTCCAGAAAGAGCCTCAGCGCCTTGGGAAGTCAGGAACCCGGTCTCACTTCCGTTCCAACTCAGAAATTTCAGAAGTGCCCCTGGGGTGGTTAAATTATAGAAATACCCCCGGGGCCCAGAAAACCTTCCTTCCCTTCAAAAATGCCTACGGCTTCCGCACATTTGCATTTCTATTCCTAAATCTTAGAGTTTTACTCAGACCTAGCCCCAATTCAATTGTTTCTGTTGGTCGGTGGTGAGTGAGTGGATATCGTGAGCTCTTCAAAAGAGTTTGCTCTCAACATCATAACCCCCATAGAAGACTTTTGGGATTTCTTTGACAGTCAAACAAAGGTGTTCGGACGTTAGGCCGATGTAAATCAACACTGACCACGGTCAGTGGGGAGAGGTCCAGCACTCGAACCCAAATCGTATGATATGATGCGCACTCACGAAATCACCCTCTACACTTAGGGGGGGATGTTTCTTTTCAAAAAGAACAAAATCTATATTTTTATCCACGATAAAAAAATAGATTAGATTTTTCCGTGTCTCACACCAAGGTGCTTCGAACCATATATGAGAACTAGATGACCATCTACGATTTAAGAAATTAACTCAATATAGAGCTAAAATTTATTTGTTTTATCATTATATGAAATAATTGTCTTTTTATGTGCAGTATACCTTGTTATCTGATATTTAGTTAATAGTGAACGCACTTTCAAAATTGTGGACTTGTTTATGCAACAGGCTACTGTTTTCCATAAAGTGTATCTTGGATAAGATCACTAGGTCATTTGGGATCGAGTTAATAACAATATAGTCATCTTATTCTTTTTTTTCCAAGTTGTTTTTATTGTTTCTTGGAAAAGCTGAAGATGAACTTTTATCATATATGCACTTATTTTCTGCACATTAGGTTTTTCTATAAATTGTATGATGCTTAAGCTAGATCAAAATTGAGCTGATGGGCTATGATAAGACTAGAAATTTATTTGGACTAAGATGAAATGAAAATGTTAGATGTAAGAAGAATAGCGTGGTTGTTGAAACAATGTTAAGGACAAGTTTAATTCCTACAGGCTCTTGCAAATCGTATCAGATCTTGAGGAATCTGGATCATGATGCATTTTTGAGTTGCCAATATATTTACACTGATACATTGATATGATTTCTAATGGCTTGCCAACTGACGCCATGAAGTATAGCTGAGTGGTTAGATTGATGGCATCAGATAAACGATGATATAGATGGGAATCCTGCCTTCAGTTTGTGGGCTTGGTGGGCATGTATGCATGACCACAGAAAGTTGAGGAAGACAGGGAGACTGATTACACTTGGGGTGTACATGAAGAAACAACTGTGATTTTTTTCTTCACTCGGTGAAATACTTTCCTCCGCCCTTGCCGGGGTGTGTCCTACCAGTTGGGCTTTCCATCCAGCTAGACATAATAGCCTTTTCCTCCACATTAGATAAAAAGTCCATTTGTTTTTACTTTTTCGATTTTATCATCCTTGAGTTTTTTTAAATTTTTAAAATTTTTTTGTTTAGAACAAGCTATGAGGACTTGCTGGCTTCTTTTAGCATATTGCTCAAGCTTGTGAAGTATGGCAAAGACAATGGCGCTGTTTGGTAACACTACTACCTTAAAATTTTATGGCACAAGAGGTGGGTCCTAAAAGGGGACAGAATCATCTAGTGGCTCATCCTTCACACTACTTTATGGGCCTTGTGGGCGAAAGGAACAGAAGAATTTTCAGAGGGGAAACTAGGGTGGAGGAGAGCATCGTGTCTTTTATTTGTAAGAGTGTGTGTGAGTGGGCAAAGCATCTTTGTAAAGTGGAGTCCCATAAATCTCCACTTTTCCTTTTGTTGGTGGGTAGATAGGGCCTGCCGTTTTCGCTGGGACTTTTGTACAGGGATTTTTTTGGGAGCTGACTGTTTGCACTTGTAAATCCTTTTTTTACATTTAATATTACTATCCACTTTTCCCAAAAAGAAGTTTAGGGATAACCCTGGAATGAATAGTGAAAAAGTTGGAATAGATAGTGAAAACTTGGTATAGGGATATATGTTACCAAATGAGATTGTATAATCATAATTATCCTTTTGCGCATTTTAGGCTTCTTGCTAATGTGAAGGACGTGTGACAGCTTTTGGTGGGTTCCACCTGAGTACCAAGCTTGATTCTCCCATAATCTAAACCTTTTCAGACTGTGGGAGAATCTTCTGATGTTTCATCTTCGGTTTCTTTTTTTTGCTTGTGGTAGGTCTTTGTGGGTTTGGGTGTGGATGAAGAGGAAAGTGGTTTCATGGGAGATCTCAGCTTTCATGTGTTCACTGACTTGTGACATAATTTAAGACTTTTATGAGGTATACTTGATCCAAGTTGTCATTTCTCTAGGCGAGTGCTGCTCCTTGCAGCATTACAGAATTTTGTGATCTTCAGTTTTTCACACTGTTATTGTGTCACATTATGTTGGTAACTGGACCTTTGTCTATCTTCAACTTTTCATTCATTTGTTTGATTTTGCTTATTAAGTAACGTTTTATTGTATGGTAATGGGAATTTTTTCGGGTGCTGTGATTTTCATATTTTGCTTTTTGTTATTCCTGTTTGAATGATGAAGAATTGCGTTTAAATTCTGAAGTTCATGCTTTTGTATAACCAAATTCATCTTTAAAGCATTTAACCTTTCTTCATGGGATGCTGTTTACTTGATAATGCTAGATAATTTGACCCACATATCATTAGATTTTTCCAAAGTTTTTTCCTTGATGGTTTTTTTCCTTTTTTATTTTTAACAACTGCTCAGATCAGTCGGAGCATTCTTTGCAAGTACAGTGGACCCTTGGATGTCTGGTTGTCAATTTGCTTGTCCCTGTGTGACCGTCAGGGACGGACTTGCTGCTTGCTAAATAGTCATCCTTACAAGAGCTATCGTGCAATGGCTGAACATGAAAGCCAGTGGGTATGGTATGTATTTTCTTTCATTATTGTAGTAATGTCAAAATATCCATCTACATGTGAAGGCATCAATAGTTTTTTTTTGAAAGTGGATAGTACCACTGTGTGTATTGACTGAAAAGGAAGAAGTACAAGTGTAGTAAAAAATCTCTCAAAAAGAGACCCTGTACAAAAAAACCACACCAAGGTGGTGTGGGGCGGTCTACCCCCTAACAAATGAAAAAGTGGTGAGTTTGGGGGCATTCACATCACATAACTCCACCCGTTCCCTCACTCTAGTACAAATGAAAGAAATAAGGGAGTCTTCCACTGTAGCCTCCCTCTTGAAGATCCTGCTATTCCTTTCACACCATAGGGACCAAAGGGTGGCATACAAGATGAGTCACCAAACCGCATGATCACCTCTGAGGGGCAAACTCCTACCATCCTACGCCAAGACCCAATGAAGGGCTGCACGTCAGTCTGCCGGCTAAGAACACACCGGACTCTCATAGCCACACCCTCTCACACTGCTTGCGAGTAGGGGTGGCCTACAAATAAGTGGTCCACGGACTCGTCCTCCAAGCCACACAAGAAACAAGTTGGCTGGATACTCGGTAGGAAGCAGAGGAGCTTGAATCTGGTGGGGAGCCTCTCGTGTGAAATCCTCTAGGTCAGAAGTTTCACCTTCAGTGGGATCCTCGATCTCCAGATGTGGGGAGCTAGGCTGTGCCGCACCCTACCATCAGAGATGATGGAGTAGGTAGACCTAAGAGAAAAGGTTCTCTCCCAATCCCACCTCCAAATCCACACATCCTCTCTGAGAGGGTGCGGGGAAAAGCCAAGGAGGGTTAGGAGGAGGTCCTGGAACTACTCCAACTTGGCACTCTTGAGGTCCCTCTTGCATGTCGGCGCCCAGGTGTCCCCAGAAAAGTGTGGATCAAATGCCCGAGCAACCAACCCCAAAGGATCAGCCGAGATTGCGAACATATTAGGGAAGGAGGCCTCCAAAGTAAAGTCACCGCACCATTTGTCCTTCCAGAAAAGGCAGTGGTTGTCTTTCCCTAGACAGACCCGAATCCCGGAAGAGATGAAGTCCCTGCAAGAGAAGATGTCACGTCAAATAGGAGATGTCTAGGCTAGAGTTGGAAAGTCTAAGTCCCAAATTCTCCTTCTACTGAAGTACGTTTGCTTGATGAGCTGTGCCCAAAGACCTTCATCCCCTGCTCCCAACCTTCATAATCACTTACTCAAGAGGGCCACATTGAAGTCACCTACATTCTTGATCCCAATACTCTCTTGTTCCTTGGGAGCAGCCACCCTCCCCCACCTGATATCGTGTCAACCCCTACACCTCCCTCCACTCCTACTAGAAGAACCATCCCTGAATGGTCTGGCTCTTCTTCACCACCGTCTTCGGGATGCGAAACACAGAGAGATCTATGTGGTCTGAGGCGTGAGGCGAGCGAGGTGACCAGGGGGTCGCCTCACGCCTTAAAGGCCTAGGCGATGGTCGAGACGTTGGAGACGAGATATTATTAAATAATTATATATAATTTAAAATTAAATTATATGTCAAAATATCACAAAAATATATTTTTTTGAATAGTAAATATCATAAAATTGCATATACACTAAACAAGAATAACAACTAACAAGTGCAATATTATAACAAAACAAAAATAGTTAAACAACCAAACAAGTTAATTACATAATCCCATAACACAAAGTGTTTCAAATCTCTCTCAACTCTCAAGCCTCCTCATCACTCATAAAAGAGGAGTTCCTATCACTTGGAAGCTCATTCTTATTCTCTGATTGTGTCCCCTCGGAGTCAACATCTCCCACATTTATGAAGTGAGATGTGACAATGCCTTCTCCCTTTCCTAGATGACACTTTTTGGTTGCCGCCCTTGTGCTTGGTTCTTCCTCTTCATTAACACCGGCAGCGATTTCAACATCTAGCCATGTGAGATCTTCCCCTTCATCCACAAAATCTTCATTTTCTGGAGGATTAGCTATCCACTCATTGCAATCATCAATGTCATCCAAAGAAATAGGATCATAGTCACTTTGCTGAAGACGCAAATGACGAGCATGGAGACGTTGATTATAGTGCACAAAAACGAGATCGTTCAGCTTCTTTTGCTCAAACTTATTCCTTTTCTGTGTGCACATACAAGTATATTACTTGCAATCAATTAAACATAAAAAAGAACACTAAAGGAGCACTTTTTATGTACTTGAATATGGAATTATTCATCTAACCTGCTCAAATATATTCCAATTGCGCTCACAACTAGATGCACTATATGTCAAACTTAATATCCGAATGACTATCTTTTGAAGGTTTGGTGTGGCAGTACCAAAGTTCAACCACCAAGTAGCTACACTACAAAGAAATTATAATTCACAATAATTCTTACTCCACGATTGCAATGAAAATTAGACAAGAAATTGAGAAAAGTATCAATACCTGGAACCATAGAAGTGCGTTGCCTAATGGCCATTTCTCTCCCAAATAGCCCTTGGGCATACTGACAAGCTGCAAGCTCCTTGAAAATTGCATCTTGGACTGAGACTTCTAGAGCTAGCTTTTCAATGCAATCATATAGCCTTTGCTTAACTTCTTGATCATACTCAATTTTTGAATTAGAGAAATAAAGAGCTAGATTAAGATAAAGGCCAGCTGCATGTAAAGGACGGTGCATTTGAAAGTCCCACCATCTATCAATGATTTCTCAAATTAGATCATATTTGTCAAGCTTTTCATTTAATGCACTCTTAATACTCTCCTTTGCACGATCCATTGCCTCATAAATATAGCCCATCGTTGACTTTTCTCCATCAACCAGCCGTAAAACCATAACAAGGGGCTTGTATATTTGCAATGAATATGCCACACCATTCCAAAAAGAAGTGTTTAAGATTATGCCCTCTACCTTCTTCCCTTCATTTTTTTGGGCCCACCGATTTAGTAAGCCAATCAGCAGATGTAAACATCCTTCTCAAGCTATCTTTGCAATCAAGCAGACTTTGTAAATTTAAGTAGTTGGTGGCAAAGCGAGTGACAGCTGCACGTGCAAGATTCTTGTCATTTGTATACTTTCTCATCATAGCAAGAATCCTTGTGTGTCCATAAATAAATGTAGTCACCAATTTGGCTCTACGAATGGTTTCTTTCATTGGAGACAATTTGGAAATGTCCTCAAACATCAAGTCTAAACAATGGGCAGCACATGGTGTCCAGAATAAATGAGGACGGGCTGACATCAACATTTTCCCGGTTGCCACATAACTAGACTCATTGTCTGTCACAATTTGGATGACATGCTTAACACCAACTTCGTTAATAACCTTGTCCAATAAATCTACCAACAATTTGTCATCTTTCACATGTGCAGAAGCATCAATTGATTTCAAGAAAACAGTCCCACCTAGAGAAAGAGAGTAAGACAGAATGACAGTGAGAGACAGAGAAAGAAAAAATAGAAAATATATTGAAAGTTGATAGTGAGAGACAGAAAGAAAAATCCCACCTTGAGAGTTCACAAGAAAGTTGATCAGTGTTCGCCCCTTCACATCTGTCCATGCATCGGACATGATGCTGCAATCATATCTCACCCAATTTTCTTTTTGGGCATTCACCAACTCTTGAGTTGATTTTATCTCTTTATGTAAAATAGTCTCACGAATCTCATGATAGCTAGGCCCTTTAAATCCCGAACCGTATTGTCTTACAGCTTCCAACATTGTTTGAAAGCTAGGTAGACGCACAATATTGAATGAGATGTCAGCTTCATAAAACCATCTACCTACATATTGGAGAACCCTATCACGATGTTCCTTTTCTCATTTTTTATCTCTTACTGCCTTAGCTTGTTTTGGATCAGGAGTGCAGAACTGTCCATTGGACCCTTCATCCGTGGTGGCTTTGAAATAATGTCATCAAGTATATTAACTTGATAGACATCCACCGATTGAGATTGACATGAATCCTTCAACAAATTATCTCTACCTTTCGTCTCCCTCACAATTTATAACTTCTCAGTTCTAGCTTTCTTGACATTTTGCATATATTCTCAGATTTCTATCTTCACATCCACGGAAATCTTCTGAAAAACTGTCACATTTGTACTTAGGCCGGCTAAATATTGCTTCAGCCAGTAAATCCCCCCTTTACTCATTTTTTTACAAAAATTACATGTTATCTCATCTCTATTTTGTGGATTGGCAGAGATTCAATATTTCCACCCAATGTCTTTTGGTCTGCCCTTTTTTACATTGGGCCCTTGAGTGCTTGTATTTGACGATGCACCACCAGAAATAGACACAGAAGTAGGTGGTGTAGGCATATACATCTTAAAAAAATCAAACAACAAATTTAAATCATATTACAAAAATGAATCAAATAAAAAATTTAAATCATATCACAAAAATAAATCAAAAAATAAATGTAATTTTTTTTTATTGACTGTTTATTGCCGATGTCAATTGCCCTGCACGATTGATCGTCACTGTGGTCTGTGAGAGACAAAGAGAGAGGGTGAGATAGAGTGACTAGTGAGAGAGGAGATTAGCCCCTCTAACTGTGCATGCGTGTGTGTTTGTGTGAGAGAGAGCGGGAGGCAGAGAGTGAGAGAACAGAGAGAGTGAGCGGGAGACAGAGAGTTGAGAGAACAGAGAGAGTGAATGAGAGATAGAGAGTGGGAGAGCGGGAGACAGAGAGTTGAGAGAATAGAGAGCGAGCAGGAGACAGAGTGAGAGAACAGAGAGAGACATAGTGAAGGTGACGGAGAGAGAGAGTAAGAGAGGGAGACTGAGTGAGAGAGAGGGAGACAGAGAGGGGCTCTGCCCCTCCCTCTCACTGTGAGGGAGATAGAGAGGGGAGAGAGCGAGAGTGGCGGGGGGAGAGAGAGTGACATGGTGGGACTGTGGGAGAGGGGCGAGAGGGGCTCGGCCTCTCCCTCTCACTGTGACGGAGATAGAGAGGGGGGAGAGAGAGTGGCAGGGTGGGAGAGGGGGTGAGCTCCTCTCGGTGTGTGCCTGCGTGAGAGAGAGAGAGAGTGGAAGACAGAGACTCGGAGAGAGAGGGAGATGGAGATGGCGAGAGGGGCTCGACCCCTCCCTCTCACAGTGAGGGAGATAGAGAGGGGAGAGAGCGAGAGTGGCAGGGGGAGAGAGAGTGACAGGGTGGGACTATGGGAGAGGGGCTGAGCCCTCCTCCGTGTGTGCCTGCATGAGAGAGAGAGGGAGTGGAAGACAGAGAGAGAGGGAGATGGAGACGACGAGAGGGAGATTATCGGACGTCGCTTGGTCGCTCGCCGCTTGTCGGACGTCGCTCGCCGCTCGCCACTTGGTCGCTGCTCGCCGGACGCCGCTCGTCGATCGCCACAAGCTGCCTCCGCCGTTGGAGAGGGAAGCGATTGGCCGCGGGGTGGGAAGCGAGCGAGGTTAACGGGTAATGTTACCCGATACGTGGATCCGGTTCGGGCGAAGCGGGCGAGGCGGGCTGCGGCGAGCGAGGCGCGTGTGAGACGTTCGCCTCGACGAACCGCGACGGTGTGAGGCGGGCTGTCGTCGCCTCGCCCCGCCTTAGCGCCTAGGCGAGCGCTTAGGCGGTCGCGGGATTTTGACTACACAAAGAGAGATAGTAGATAGGTAAACTATCTAACACCGATCTGCACAAGACTAATCTGCCGCCATAGGATAGCATCCTCGCCTTCCAACCAGTTAGTCTAGCCTCATACCTCTAGATGATAGGAAGCCAATCAACACATCGAAAATTCCCTGTAGTGAGAGGGAGACCCAAGTAAGAAATAGGGAAAGTCCTTATCTGACAACCCAAGATGCGAGTGGTCCTATGAGGTGGTCTAGCCTCCATGTTAACCTCAACAATTAAACTCTTGTTGAAGTTAACCCTCAAGTAGTCTCCTCGAACAGCTCTGCCAAGATTCTTGTCACGTACACTTGCCTCTCATCCTTTGCCAGGAACAAGATGGTATCATCGACATATTGCAATTGGGTGGCTGATAGACCACCTCTCCCAATCTAGAATCCCTTGATCAAACATGCAAACTCTTCTCTCTGCCAAACACTGTTTAAAACATTTGTCACAAGCACAAAAGGAGAGGAGACGTAGGATCTCTCTGCCTGACCCCCTTGCCACTGAGAAAGAAAGAGGTCGGCTTCCCATTAATAAGAATCACAAATTATGTAGAGATGTAAGACCTGATCCAGTCAATCCATCTATCCCCAAAACCCATCTTCTCCAGCACATCAAACAAACAAGACCAGTTGACCCTATTATTGGCCTTTTCAAAATTCAGCTTCAAGACCGCCCCTCTTTCTTTGGGTCTTCATGATGTATATGCACTCATAGGCCACCAAAAAATTGTCCTGAATATGACGTCCCTTGATAAAGGTTCCTTGGAAGCAACTGACCACCCTATCCATAACTCTTTCCATTCTCCCTGCTAGCAAGTTGGTGATGATCTTGTAAGTACCATTCAACAAACTTATAGGCCTTAAGTGTGCCCACCCCTTATGAAATTCCCTAACTGCTATCAAGATCAGATTTGTGACATCCCAACACTACTGAAAGAAAGCCAAAGGGAATCTATCTGGACCTGGAACTCTATCCCCTGCAAGAGAAAAAGTTGTCTGTCGGACCTTGCCCTCAGTGAAGCTCTATGATATGACATCCCTCTCCTCTTGAGAAAGCTTTGGAAGAAGGTTATTAACAATCCTCGGTCTAAAGTGGTCCTCCTCTGTAAACAACATGGAATAGAAGTCCCTCGCCAGACCCCTGATCTGCTCATCCGAAGAGATGGAGAGTTCACCTACCTGAATGTAGGTAATGGTATTCACTCTCCTCCTCTCCGATGCTATGCGTTGAAGTAAGCGGTGTTTTTGTCCCCATCTTTGATCCATCTATCTCTCGATCTTTGTCTCCAATAAATCTCTTTGGAGAGGATCTCATCGAACTGACACCTCAGAGTGTCTCTCAGCCTCCTGTCCTCTGCATCCATAAGTCCTACCTCTTCCATGCTATCAATAGTTATTTAAGTGTCAGTAGGAATGAGTCTTGGATGAGTGCCTAACTGTTCTGCTTTGAAACTTTCCAGTGCTCAATCACGTTATGCTGATATAACATGTAATGTCAGGGCATATGTTGAGTGAGAAGAGTGGGATAAGTCCTAGTACACCTTTATTCACATATATACACGAGGAGGGGCTTAATGAATGACAAAGATGATCTTTTTGCCATCCGTAATGGTGGAACCAGAATTCTTCTGTTTCATTTAACAAACTTAGCTGCATCGATTGTTGTAATGACTGTTGTGATATTTCTTATAATGTGCGCTAAAACAGCTTATTCTTTTTGTTAGTTTCTGCTTTCAGATGAGTCTTCACTCCAGATAGGCCAATCTGAAAATTTAAACTTTTAGGTGTAAAGGTACATTTCTTTTTGAGAGAACGGGGGAAAACCTTCCTAATTACTTGCCAAATATGATCATGGGGGTCTTTCCCTTATCTCAGTTGTGCAAGAGTGAGCTTCTTAACACACCTGACTCCATTCTAGATGGGGATGTTGTGAGTGGCAATTCTGACGGGCTCAGTTGTGCAAGAGTGAACTTCTAAACACACCTTGACTGCATTCTCGATGCGGATGTTGTGTAGTATACAAAGAGCATGTGATATTTGAAAACTCCATGTGACATGCGACAAGGTGCATCCATGTGGAATTGTGGATCTACACATGATATCTTCTGAAGCAGAATCAGAAAACCCAAGTCTGATGCAGATCAAGTTGGCCATTATGAGAATTTAAAGGGTAAGTGTCCCCACCCACTAGATCCACCCGTCAGAAACTTTTTTTTTGGAAACTGAGCCAAGGTCAAGGATATTTAACTATGAAAAGGAGTGGAGTACAAACATGGTGGAACCTCTCCCGGATCCCAATGAGGGTTACAAGAAAGAGTTTTTGCAAAGGAATCGAACCTATGGGCCACTACATTAGCTGATCAAGGAATAGCCTGAATAGAGATGAGGCTGCTGTTGCAGAGAAGTGACTTGCAGTCACTGATGATACTCCAGATTTTCCATGGCATGGATGGCAGTATCGGCCGAAACCGATACGTTTCGGCCGAAACGTATCGGTTTCGGCCGGCCCCGATACGATTCCGGGCGTGTTCACTGTAGCGGTCCGATTTCGGGTATAGAGTATCGGTTTCGGGCGAAACCGATACCAGTTTCGCCCGAAACCCACGTGAACTCCAAAAGGAGTTCACGTGAACTACCCTTCCCCCCGATCCCGAACCCTTCCCCCGTGCAGCCGACCGAAACCCTCCCCGCCCCTGCCTTGCTGCTGCTCCGCGCGCGCCGGCCTCCTGTCCGCCTGCAGCCAGCCCCGACCGCCGCTGCAGCCGCCCCCGCCGTGACCCTTTGCAGCCCCGCCCACCCTGCGCGCGACTCGCCTGCAGGCTGCAGCACGCCAGCAAGCACGCACGCCCAGCAGCCGCTGCAGCCCCGCGCGGCCGGCCCCGCCCGCCCTGCTTGCCTGCGGTCCCGCCGCGCCCGCCAACAGCCGCTGCAGCAGTGCAGCCCCGCCAACCCCGCCAGCCCCTGCGTGCGCAGCCCGCCAGCCGGCCCAGCCAGCCCCAGTGCCACTGCCAGCCAGCCCCGCCACCCTAATTAGCTATAATTAGGGCTAAGTAAGATTTTTTGGATGCTTATTTTGTTAAATAATTTTTCTAATTAAGTGATTAGACTAAATATGTTAGTTAAGCCCTAATTACACTAGTAAATTTAGGACTTTCTTCTAATTAGGTTTAGTAAGGGTCAATTGAAGTTCAATTAAGCTTCATTGATTAATTTTAACCTCTTTCATGCTGGTAATTAATTTTTTTCAAGGGTGATTAAGCTAAAATTATAAATTAAGCTCTAATTAGACTATTAAATTTGGGGCTTTCCTCTAATTAGGCTTAGTAATGTTCAATTGAAGTTCAATTAAGTTTCATTGATTAATTTTAACCTCTATCATGCTGGTAATTAATTTTTTTCAAGGTTGATTAGGCTAAAATTGTAAATTAAGCCCTAATTAGACTATTAAATTTGGGGCTTTCCTCTATTAGGCTTAGTAATGTTCAATTAAATCTCAATTAAGTTTCATTGACTAATTTGAAGCTCTATCATGATGGTATGCAATTCTTATGAAGGGTGATTAGGCTAAATGTGTTAATTAAGCCCTAATTACACCCTTAAATTTGGGACTTTCTTCTAATTAGGCATAGTAAAGTTCAACTGAAGCTCAATTAAGCTTCATTGACTAAATTTAAGCGGGAACATGTTAGTAATTAATTCTTATGAAGGGTGATCATGATAAAAATGTTAATTAAGCCCTAATTATATTTTTAAATTTGGGGCTTTCCTCTAATTAGGTTTAGTAAAGTTCAATTGTAGCTCAATTAAGATTCATTGACTAAATTTAACCTCTTTCATGACATTATCTTTTTTTCATTGTACTTACAAGACATTGTCTTTTACTGTCTTGATGCAGCATCACGTCTAGACGTCAACAAACACAGGAGCAACAAGGGCAGGAGGATCCGGGGTGGGCCCACCTGTCCTTAGTTGATGCTAAGAGAAGAAAGGTTAAATGTAATTATTGTGGTAGAGAGATGCATGGTGGAATTACCAGAGGAAAGCAACATTTGGCAGGGGTATGGGGAGAGGTGAGACAATGTGACCACTGTCTACGAGAGGTGCGAGAGGAGATGCACCAGTGCCTTCTGGGCAAAAAGGAGAGGATGCAACAAAGGGCTGAGGATGAGGAGGAAATTGCTGAGGAGATTTCTGGCAGAAGGGTTAGGAGGGATGATGATGAGGAAGGCACTGAAGATTCTGATCCGGAGCTGACTGAAGCAAGGGAGCGTGAAGAAGCCGCTCGAAGAAAAGGCACCCATGGGTTCAGGAGGTACCTACTCCAGTACAGCTGCACAACATCCTGACGTTGGTGTTGCCCCTCTCCCGCAGACGCAGAGAACAGGCCCCATGGACAGTTATCTCCACAGAAGGCCCCAGGCTACACAACCTAAGATCAAAAGTGCATTGAGAGGGGTCAAAAAATCTGCAGAAGTTGCAGGGCATGCATTTAAAAGCATATGTAAATGATTTTTTCATGCAGGTGTCCCTGCACATGCTGCTGAAAGTGAATATTTTTAACCTATGTTGGATGCCATAGCAGATGCTGGCCCTGACTTGAAGGCGCCGTCACGTCGGGACATATACGGGCGTGGGCTTGAGGCAGAGGTTGAGGAGCTCCATGACTGGGTTGAAAGTTTCAAGCATATATGGATGGAGAGAGGATGCACTATTATGTGTGATGGTTGGACTGGTACCACAAAAAAGTCCATGATTAACTTTTTGGTCTATTGCATTGAAGGTACAGTATTTGTAAAATCTGTAGATGCATCAAATTTTGAAAAAACTGCCAATTATTTGTTTCATTTGATGGACAACATGGTAGACGAAATTGGTGAAGAAAATATTGTACAAGTTGTGATTGATAATGAAGCCAGTTATAAGGCTGCAGGGAGGAAATTGATGCATAAGCGCATGCATTTATATTGGCTCCCATGCGTCGCACATTGTCTAGATCTCATACTTGAAGACATAGGGAAGGACAAACATGTGAAGAAGTCGGTTGAAAGGGTACAAAAGATTACCCAGTATATTTATGGCCATCCTAGGATATTGAACATGTTCAGGGAGCATGCAAGTGGAGGCCGAGATATCATCCGTGCAGGGTCAACCAGATTTGTTTCAAATTTCATTTCTTTGGAGTCTCTGCATAGGTATAACGTTGAGCTCAATTATTACTTCTTTATCCTTATAGTTATGATTCGTATTTGATTCAAATTTTATTTCTTTGCACAGGTATACGAATGAGTTGAAAGCTTTCATGTATCACAATACCCTGCGGGAATACATCGACAAGGGCAATGTTGATGCTCAGATGGATTATTTGGATGTCTGTCACATCGTAGACGACAACAAATTCTGGGGCAGAGTAACACGATACATGAAAATAGTCACCCCCCTCGTGAAGGTCCTAAGATTGGTGGATGGTGATGACAAGAATGATATGGGATATCTGTATGAGGCCATGGACTGTGCGAAATTGGAGTTGCAGGAGTCCCTTCCCAAAGAATATGCAAAGTGGTGGAAGATTATTGACCATAGATGGGACACCACATTACACCACGACTTGCATGCAGCTGGTGAGTGATTATTTGTATTCATACATTATTCTTTAGGTTATTTTATATATAACATTTAGTTAATTATATACAAATGCAAGTTATTTCCTGAACCCTCGATTCATGTACGATGCCAATGCACATGTTGATGCCGAGGTGCTTTAAGGCACTTTAAAAGTTATTGGTCGTTTATCGAGGACACCGGATAAGAGGCTTCAGGCGGAAGTAGAGGTTGGCCTGTTTGATTTCATGAATAAGAGGTATAGAATTTACTTAAGTAGTTATGCTAATCTATTATGTAATTTTTGTAGATGAACAACTATAGAATGAGAACTGGGACGTATTCTGACTCCCAATTGCTATACGCAGTGGGAAGAGTGAGCCCAGGCATACTTCATCTTTGTGCTTTCTTTGCAATTATATCTTCCTTAATTGATTTTTATTTACAACTTATATTTATTTGTTTATGGTTAGTTGGTGTAACAGCTGACTGGTGGATCATGGTGCACAATAGACAATTGGGCAGTTCTGCATTAGCTTTCATTGCAATCAGGGTGTTGAGTCAAACCACATTAGCAAGCCAATGTGAAAGAAATTGGAGCACGTTCAGCCTTATATACTCAAAGGTTCGCAATCGGCTAAAGGCTGATCGGTTAGAGAAATTAGTGTACTGCCACTACAATATGAGGTTGAGAATAAAGAATATGAGGTTGAGACAACAGCTGCGAGACAAACGCGTCGCCGAGGATGCCGCCGCAGAAATTGATGTGGATGCCTTATTTGATGATGATAATCCCTTACAGTCTTGGGTGGAGACACGAGAGCAGGTTGATGAGCCCGTTTTTGATGTTGATGATAGAACATGGGCAGAGGGCATACTTGATGAAGATGAGCCAAGAGATCCCGAATTCAAAAGAAAATCAAAGAGGGCCAGAGATACTCATGCGCACCAGTCTAGGGTTGTTGATGACATTGAGGAGCAGTTCGAGTTCGAGCCAGCTAGACACTCAGATACAGATAGCAGGCCAGTCACTCCTAGAATGGTCAAGTCACCGGTCTCCTTAAGAAGAAGTACATCGGTGCATGGGCAGACTGAGAGGACAAATGCTGCTGCTCGAGAGGACCCGGCAATTGAGCAGTTGAAGCAGATTTATGTGAGACACACGTCAAGGGCAGGAGGATTCATGTCAAGGGTAGCTAAAGAAACCGAACCAAAAGAGAAAAAAGCATCCCCGAAGGTTAAAAAGCGACTGATTTCTTGTGGTGATGATGATGATGGTGATCATCCCGGAGGTGCTACAGGTGGTACATGTGATGCAGGTGATGCAGGTGCTGTAGGTGGTACTACTAGATACAGTCAAGGTCAGCGAGGATATGATTCACCAGGTTACGAAGGTGGCCAACAGGAAGCAGCTATTTATGGGTCGTGGAATTATGAACCATCATTCCAGTTCCATCCATATCCGACCAGTTCCTCTTCTCTTCCTCAAGGTTCTTATGCTGATACTGGATTCCAATCAAGTCAACCAAACATTCCAAGAGGGATCCAAAGAGAGATGCAGGACTTTGCTACCTCATTGTTTGGTTATTGTGAATATAGACCATACATGCAACCTGGTTATGGGTATCAACATCAAGGGCCAGACGATGAGGGAGAAGGTTCTTCTACTAATCATTATCCATATTAGGTAAGAATCAATGAATTTTTGTAACATTTATTTTTTTCTAATTTGATTTATTGTACTGCTTGTATTTAATGTACAATGGAATATTAGTTTAACTTTCACATGTTCAATGTTTGAAGTTCAATGCGTAGTTGTCTACTTCAAGGTTATTGCACTAACTTATACAGTCAAATGCATGTGTAATATTTTTTGTGATTTTAAGTGATTATTTATATTTTTATGATGTTTTTTTTAGATTTTTTAGAATTAATTTGATTTTTTAACCTTTTAACTGGGTTTCGGCCGGTTTCGGCCGAAACCGAAACCGATACCGAGTCGTATCGGTTTCGGACCCGGCCGAAACCGAGTCCGAAACCGAGTTTGCCATCCTTGCGGTGGCTTGCTCTTAGGGGACTCAAGGAACAAGGCCCTGGCGCTGGTGTCTACTTCAGCGATTGAGGGGCGGTTGATGGTGATAGCTAGCCAGATCCCCACTTTGAAGGCAAGGGCCTCAACAATGCTTGGGTGATGGGGAGGGAAACCATCTCACCGTGACGGTTTCTGCAGGTGATGCCCACAGCGCCTCTTGATGTTTTGCAGGTACCTGCATTCACGTTTTCAGGATACCGGAGCAGGAGTCCAGGCTACCGAGGAGGGAGCACGGGGGGTGTGGGGGAGTCGCTGATTGGTTTGGAAGGGAAGTCCAATTTGTTACTTGAAGCACCGTATTCTTCACAATAGAAAAGGGTATGGGGTTTTCTGGCAAACAATGAGGTCCAACGTGCTTTCCATAAGTTCTAGAGGGTGGCCAAGCAAAGCAGGACCGGTGGGGTGGAGCTTTTTTCGCGGGAGTTGAGGGATGCATTGGAGATATACCACTGGTTCCAGTCCCGGGCATTGCCGTTGGACTTGGCTGAGTAACTGCCAATGGGGACGGAAATCCATGAGGCCTGGGTGCATGGGCATTGTAAAAGTAAATGCTCAGCAGTTTCCGGTTCCAGTTCACAGGTGGGGCAGAGTGGATTAGCTTCGGGTAAATATCTGGCTCTCGAGGCATTAACAGGTAGTGCTCGTGCTAGGCAACTCTAGAGGAAAAGTTGAGCATTGGGGGGAATGCTATTGGCTAACTTGTGGTTTCACGATAAGTTCTTAATGGGATTTGGGCTTGAGGAGGAAGGGGTGGGTTTGAAGTAGCAATGAGGTGATAGGCTGACTGGGTAGAGAACTGTAATGTCCCGAGTCTTTCGGATCCTCGTTCGTGGGTCCCGGATCTGGTTTCTAGGAGCGTCCGACTCCGTTGTGTCTGAAATTTCGTTTCGGACATCTTTCGTGTTCGGATCGGCGCGATCCGGAGTCGTTTCGGAGGTCCGGAGGCGTTCCGCGGCTTTTTCCGTGTGTGTTTTTCGATTCCCGGCGTGGGTTTCGGCTTTCCCTTCGGAACCTCGTTGCGGGTGAACCGGGCCGTTCACCTAGGCGAGTGTGGTACCGTTGCGATCGGTGCGTCCCGAGGATCGCGAGGGTGTGATTTTCTTTTTTTTTGGGATTTTTTCGATTTTTCGGATTTTCCTATATATACCCCCACCCTCTCTCTTCCTCTCATTTCTCACTCTCACCCTCTCTCTCTTCTCCCACACTCTCCTCTCACTCTCTCCTCTCCGGTGGCCGACGGACCGAGGCGGGGACGGCGCGGGCGAGGCGCGGGCGAGGATGGATGAGGATGGAGGCGGTGGAGGCGTGGTGAAGCTCGGCCGTGAGTTCGTGGAACGGCGAGGCTTCAACGGCATTTTCTTCGTGGATCGGCGTCCACGGTGCACGAAATCTTCGGTGGAGGTAGGGTGATGGACCCCCAGCTCGTGCACTTCCTTTCCCGCAAGTTTCGTAGGCTACGGTGAGCCGAGCGGGCCAAACGGGGTGATTTGGGCAAAATCCATGTTTTAGGGCTTGTGGGCCGATCTCCCGTTTCATTGCGTTTTAGGCCGATCCGAGGCCATAGATGCATGCTAGGGGCTACTGGGGAGCTTCCCCTATGTTTTCCCCTTCATCCGTGGATGATTGGGGCGTGGCGTGGATTTTTGGGTGTTTTCCCGCCGTTCCCGATTTTCCGAAATGATCGCGGTCCACCAGTAACCGCGTTCACTGGTCGCGGTCGTGGGAGAACCGCCTTCATCCTTTGTGCTTTGGTCGAGGAGGCCTTCGAGCGTCGCGGTCGTGCGATAGACCGCCTTGGTCTAGTCGCGGTCATGGGATGACCGCTACTGTTTGGTCGCGGTCCTTGGGCGACCGCTACCATCAGGCTTGCGCGTGGCTGGTCGCGGTCGTGAGGTGACCGTGACAGCTTGGTCGCGGTCTCCGGTCGACCGCTACCATCTGGTCGCGGTCCCCGGTCGACCACTATCTGGTCGCGGTCACCAGGTGACCACTACCACGTTCTGGTTCCTGTTTGCGCTGTTTTGACCCCCGGTCGACCCGGTTGTGACCCAGTGGTTGACTTTAGGTCTCGTGAGTGTCTTGGACACCCCGTGGAGTTCCGTGACCATGTCTTTAGGTGTCCAGAGGTTGTCCCACTTACCTCGTTTTGCGTGCCGCGAGCTTAAGGGTCTAGGTGACCTTTTAGCGTTCCGATTGTGTTGTGTTGGTCTCCGGTCGACTCGGTTGTGACCCAGTGGTCGACCTCCGGCCTTGTGAGTATCCCGGACACCCCATGGGTTCTGTGTCCATGTTTTTGGGGTTTCGGGAGGGACCGTGTTGCCTCGATTAGCGTGCCCGTAGGTGTGGTGGGTCCGGGTGACCCCACATGTTCCGGGCTTTCGTGTTACGCTTGATCGAGTCACCGTGTATCGGTGTGCGTGCGGTGGGGTCTCCCCCGCATGTCGTGAGTTTCTTTGGAAGGCGATTCCCATGTGGGCCATGTGCTTGGCCTTGGACTGCGAGTCCAGTTGTCCGGCCTGGGGCTGGAGGTTTCCCGCTTGTTTCAAGATGAGAAATCGTCGTGGCGGCTTGTGTGCTGCCTAGGGGATCGTGCTTCTGTGTTTTTCCGTGTGGCCCGTGTGAGTGGCCTTAGTCCCTTGCGTTCCCTTCCCGAGGGAATGGTCTTGGCGACTCGTGTGTTGTCTCGGTACTCGTGCTACCGTGGTTTTAGACCTAGAGATTGGACTAGATTGACGGCCTTGTGCTGTCACGTGCAACGGTCTTGACCCCGAGTCTTGTGACTCAAGGACCGTTGGGTGTAGTGCGTTTAGAGGACTATCCAGAGTCCAGTGGCTTAGCGTCACTTGAGTTTTCTCGACTCTCGCGCACGGTGCGTGCGTGACCGTGGACTGCGAGTCTTGTGTCTTCTCCGTCTGTGGTCACCGTGTGACGGGGCCGGTACGTGGGGTGTCCCCCGTACGTCGTCGGATGCAGACGTTGTTTTCCGTTGAGAGTCTACTCCTTCAGTGACCCCTCCACTAGTCGTAGCCTACCAGTACGCGTGTGCTGGTCGCACCAGGGAGTGGTGTACGGACTTACCCAGAGGGCGGTTTTAGACTGGTTTCCGTCAGGGCCCCTCGTCGTAGCCAGAGTCCGGCTGCGGGGGAAAACCAGTCAGAGGGCCAGACCTAGGACGCGTGGTCTGTGTGTGCACACGTGGTTGGGGACTGTGGACGCACGTCGACGGGCGTGACCCCAACTAGTCACTTGTTAGTGGTTACTTGTACGGTGTTCGCGCCTCGGGTAGGACCTACCACGTCAGGCGGTTCACCTGCGGTGCGGTGTAAGACGTCAGGGGACGCTACCGGCTGTGCTTCTAGTGGGCGGTACTCCTGTCGAGTTGGGAGTGACAGACTACCAATTTTCGTGGTTTTGACCTTCGGGTTTTCGGTCGTGTCGACCGTTGAGTCCTTCGGCTGTTTTGCCGTGGCGCGTGTTGGTCTTCGCGTCGTGAGTCTAGCGCTAGTGGCTTTACCGAGGTTCCATCTTGTGGTGCGGTACCCGCGATCGGATGGTCGGGGTTGCACCTTGGACAGCGTGTCCAGGTCGGCTGTGTCCGGGGGACAGGCCTCTACGGCGTGGTTACCGTGTGTTGTTACTTCGGTAGGCGGTACTAGCGTGTTTTGGTAGCTTCGTCTGCGTGATCGAGGTGTACCTTCCGGTACAGTAGGAGTAGCTGTAGTGCCGAGTTTTTGACCGGCCACCGGTTTGCTGTTCCTGCTGTAGTTGTAGCTCTCCTTTCCGCTACCGCCGTTGTTTCTGGTTGGGGTTCCGCGGGATCCCTGCTGAGTCTCTGTTTTGGAGACTCATTCCCTACTTTTCAGGTGTGGCGGTTCTTCCGCGAGGTTCGTGGGTGCGGAGCGGAGGTTCTCAGTTGCCAGCTTGCCGGGCCGAGTGTTCACTTGGCATGTGGTACGTTTTACTGCTTTAGACTGTACTTTCTGTTGGATTGGACTCTGTTGTAGCTGTTGTTGTTCTTTCTTTCAGCTTGTTGTTGTTGGTTGTCCTGCTTTATTTCCTATTTCTTTGTGCCTCCACACTCCTTTTAGCCCTTCCGAGCCCTCCCGGCTCGTGGGCGGCGGTGCGAGTCTCGGGTTATCGGGCCTTCCCGGTAATCGGATTCTCGGGTCGTTACAAGAACTCTCCACTGGTGGTTCATTTCCAAATGAATTTATAGTAGTTGTTAGGGGGAGGAATGGCCAGGATTTTTTGGCCAATGTGATGTGGGAATGTGGATGAGATAAGCTGGTGGTTCCAGCCTAGATCATTGGGTAGGAGCAGGTCTGCTACAGTGAATGGTGGATTGGCGGGGTTCAAGGATGGGAAGGGAAGGTAGGCCTTGGGAACCCATGGGCATTTCCAAATGCCAATGGAGCGACTGGAACCCGGCAGCCAGTGACATCCTCGCTGCAGAAATTGGTGACGTAAGAGCATGCTGGCCCCTGACTCTGGATTGGCCTGGCCGATGGTGAGCTTCCCAAAAGAATTGATGGTGGAGGTATGTACCGGCCAAAAGGTGTGGCCAGAGAGCATCAGGCTGTTGAAGAAATCGCCAACAAGCTTGGTGAGTAATGCATTGTTGATAATCTCCAGATCTTTGATTCCCAATCCTCCAAGAGGATGAGGGAGCTGAACTCTTGGGTGTCGCGGCTGCTCTGTGTGAGGCTGTGAAAGTTCCAATTTCATAGGCAAGAAAATGTTGCCAGAAGCCTAGGGTCCAGTTAGCAGTTATGGAATATTAAATTGGAGGGATCCTGGTTGTTTGGATTCAGACATTCAATGTGGAGTCTAGACAAATATGAGATAAAGCAAAGCCTTGGGAGGTTATGACTATCTAAGATTATAGTGTATTCGGGACAAAGAAAAGCCACACCAAACCTCTTCTAGATTTATGATAAATTATGCTAGAAACAGTTTTTTTGAAGAACTCCTTTCTGGATAAAGGATCATAAGCTAGTAACTAGTGAGCTACCACAGTTTTGTTTCTCCTTTCTTTTCCTAATATCTCTACAACTTGAAAGCCCATGGTATGTTCATCAGGAAACAATCGTGTTCATGTGTTTGCGTATAACATCTCTGCAATCAGAACATATTTAAATATTTTCACAATTTTTTGGCCACATTTCTCAAACCTAGAATTGTCACAACAATAGAAGACCCCTGCCAAAGAAGCAGGAGGTCCCAGGTTCGATTCACCTTACCTGGTCACGTGCTCAATCCTCGAGGGGTGCGGGGCCTGAGATTTTCTGGTTCGTCAGGTTCCTCGTCACCAAAAAAATAGAATTGTCACCAAAGCCTTTGCCATTTTGTTTTGCTTAAATTGAGAAGAATATTAGCTTCCCATGCCTTCTATCATGATAGTGGAATTGCTAATTGCTATGGTTATTGCCTTAAAATTTATGATTGTGTATCATGCTGTGGAGTATTTAACAGAAAAACCCCTCAACATGCTTATTCTATTCGCCATGTGATTCTCCATTTGGCACCAGCTTAGCAATGCTGGAATGGCTTCTTTGGTTCAGAAGCATAAAAGATTGATATTTGTGTTTTTGAGCTATGTTTTATGTTCTTGTTGTCACTTACTAGTGTGGTTTTCCCACGCTTCTGCAGGTTCCGGAAGCTGTTTGTACTGTTCTCCAGTTACACTTATGTGAACACCCTTAGGAAGATAAACATTTAGTGGTTCACGCATGCTAGAATATAATGACATATGGTTCTTGCTTGCTGATTGTGGAACAAGATCGCAAGTCCTCTTCTTGTAGCGAAATAATGTTTGTGAAATTGTATTTGTGCATGATTCTAGTATTGCAAAGCAATGCTATTTCTAAATTTATGATTCACCCAGTTATTTCAATTTCCTTTGGGCTTTCACTATGCCTGTTTAAGCACATGGAGAGGCACTTAGTCTAATCACTAATTTGCGTCGGCAGAACATAAATGAGTGTATGAGACCAACATTTGGAACATAATGGCTTTTGCCCATCTCAGATTTACGCTTCACTCCTTTGCGGGTTCCAACGTTGAATAGATGTTTACATCTTTTTTCTTTGTAACTATCAATCGTACATGTTTCAGCTTGGTGATGTCAATGGGGTCAACCGTTGTAAACCAATTTACATTCGTTCAGACATTTTGTCAAACAGTTTGAAATTGAAATATCTGACTGCTTCAGACATAAGAGGATCATTCAGTGTTATCAATTAGAACCTTAAACTAGAGTTGAGGACAATGTTTGCAGGTTTTGCCTGTCAAGTTTTGATGCCTAGCAAAGCCAATTGGCGGAACCAAACGTTGGTCACTTGAGCCATGTGCTGATTGCTTCTTCGATTATGACTGTACTCTTGTTAGTTAAGAGCATAGAGAAAGGAAAAATATGAGACGCAGCCGATTCAATCTCATATAGGTCTCCACCCTCTAATTTGAGAGGTGAACCCTCTTTATTATTAGGTCTCCACCCTCTAAATCAGTTCAGATAGAGTAATGCTTAATGCACACTTGGGTTACTACATATATTGAGGGTGTGCACCAAGTTATTATTATTTTTTTAAATTTGTGACAAGGAGCAGAGCTCACTTCTCCCAACTTGTATAAGTCACATCTAAAAACTCAAAAAAAATTGGATCAAATGAATAGTGTTGAATTTATTTTTTTAATTTTTATATCGTTTGATGGAGACGTGATTTATACGCTAATTTAGGGAGATGTGAGTTTTTTTGTCACAATTATTTTTTAAAAATAATAATTTGATGCACCATGTGGGTGTGTAATAAACTAGGATGCGTAACTATGGATGTAAAAGGTTACCTCTCGGGTTGAATAGTATATATATCCTTATCTTTATCCTCTTAAAAAATCTACTATATCCTTGTTATTCTTATCCTTAAGATGTATTGGAAATGAAAACTTAAAAGCTAAATTATCGGACATCGGTACACTTAAGTTCCACGTAACTTAAGTTGGATGCCGCAATATGTTGGTTTGATCACATTGTCATCGTACATTTGGAAACGAAGGCAAACTAATATTTTCTTGTTACCAAAAAATATGTAAATGGACAAATGCAAACCATATGAAAAATAAGTTGTTGACAAACTTAATTAGGGGGTGCCAAGAGTTCACCTATTAACTATAAAACTTGATACAGATGGCAACTTAACATTATGAGATTAACTTATCATGAGCTAGCATCATAAGATCATCTTAGTATCAAAGACATTACCATAACAATACATGAAAACATGCAAACAACATATAAACTAAAAGGATAAATGGATAATCGGGTATCCGAGTAAGTGTTTCCGTATCCGAATCCAAACAGAAAAGAATACGGATACTATCCTGAATGTATCCGAACAGCTTTGGAGATGGAAGGATAACCGGAAAAAGGGAGTCCATTAACTTAATAAGCCCGTAACTGTAACAAATTGATAGGAAGACCCGGGCTTAGGCACTAAATTGAAAAGGAACCAACCAACCCAAAATGACTACTTACTTGGAGAGTCCAAATCCTCCACTATTATTAAGTCCCCACTCTCCACTTTCCATGAGATTATGTTGATGCTCATCTTGGCAACCATTTCTCACATAAACCTTAGCAAAAGAGTAATGATTAGTGCACATTCAGATGTAATTACACACCTGAGGTGTACACTAAGTAAATATTTTTTTTTAAATTTTTTTTTATATCATGAGATGCAAGTCACTCTAATTTATCGTATAATACACATCTCGATTAACACTCTAAAAAAGTTAAAATTAAAAAGACTGATTTTTGAGAAATTGAATCTAACACTGTTCAATTGATATGATTTTTTTAGATTTTTTTAAACAGTCAAACGAGAGTGAAATTTTATGTAAGTAAGAATGACTTGAGACCCACATTATTTAATCTTTAAAAAAAAACATTACTCAGTGCACACCAGAGGATTAACCCTAGTGTGCACACTAACCAGTTACTCGAAGTAGCAAAATATTATTAGTTAAAAGAGTGCAAAAGGGAAAGTGTCGATTAATGTCCATGGCGAGTAGAGGGTTGATGGCCTGTTCCTTGTTCCTTGATCGACCTGGGGACGGCCGTCCGTCCTCTAGCATTTGGATGCTTGCACCGGCGCAAGCATCATCCTCCACCGGTCATGAGCGCGTTTTGGACCAACAATGACAAACTAATTAATTGATCCATCCATGGCCTGCTGTTGCTATGTAGTCTAGCACGCCTGCCGCGCGCCAACATCCGGCAAGATGACATACTGCAGGTCACTCCTTTGCCGGCACCGCTAGCTCGATCCTCTCATCCGCCATGGCTCACCGCATGTCACCGGCCCCTGCCCGGCCAGCGTCTCCGTTCGGTGCCCTTGCCCACCCCTTCACTCCCGTCTCCATCCTCCTCCTGTTCTTCCTCGCCCCTCCGGCGAGCCCCGTTTCCTTCAACTTCTCCCGTTTCTCACAGAACATGCAGGATATCCTCTACTTCGGCGACGCCTTCTCCGCAGGCGGCGTGATCCAGCTCACTAAGAACCAGAGAGACACAGCCCTCACCAACAGTGCCGGCCGGGCCGCCTACGCCCACCCGGTGCGGCTCTGGGACCCGGCGTCCGGCCAGCTGACGGACTTCACCACTCACTTCACTTTTGTCATCAACGCCCTGAAGTACTCCACAGTCTCCGGCGACGGCTTGGCATTCTTCCTTGTCCCCGTCGGCTCGGAGCCCGTCCCGGCCAACTCCTTCGGCGGCTACCTGGGTCTCTTCAGCAACAGTTCCGCGGGCCTCTTCAACAAAAGTTCCACCGGGAGGTTGTCGAAGAACCGGATCGTGGCGGTGGAGTTCGACACCTTTAAGAACGACTGGGACCCGAACGCTGATCATGTGGGCATCGACGTCAACTCGATACGGTCGGCGGCGAGCTTGAAATGGACCAGCAGCATCAAGGACGGCACCACAGCTCATGCATGGGTGAACTACAACTCCACGAGCAAGAACCTGAGCGTCTTCCTGACGTATGCCGAGAATCCCGCCTTCCGTGGGGATTGGAGCCTCTGCTACACCGTGGACCTGAGAGAGATACTGCCGGAATGGGTCTCGGTCGGCTTCTCGGCCGCCACCGGTGCCTGGATCGAGGTGCACAACATCCTGACATGGGAGTTCAGCTCGACACTGGAGGCCAGCAAGAAGCGCAGGGTTGGATTAGTGGCCGGCACCGTCGCTGGGCTGGTGTTGGTGGCCGCTGCTGTGGCCTGCGGGTTGCTTATTGTGTGGAGGAAGAGAGCCCGCAGAAGAGAGGCGAAGGAAGACAAATCCGGCTTCGACATCTCCATCGACGGCGAGTTCGAGAAGGGGAGCGGGCCCAAGAGGTTCCCGTACCACCAACTGGCCGCTGCAACCAGGGACTTCTCCCAGGAGGGGAAGCTCGGGGAAGGTGGTTTTGGGTCGGTCTACAGAGGGTTTCTGAGTGACATGAAGGTGGATGTGGCCATCAAGAGGGTGTCCAGAGGATCCAAGCAAGGGAAGAAAGAGTACGTCTCGGAGGTGAAGACCATCAGCCGGCTGAGGCACCGGAACCTCGTCCAGCTGATCGGCTGGTGCCATGACCGCGGGGAGTTCCTGCTCGTCTACGAGTTCATGCCCAATGGCAGCTTGGACTCCCACCTCTTCAGCGGGAAGAGGCTGCTGCCATGGCCAACTCGGTACAAGATCACCCTCGGGCTCGCCTCGGCGCTGCTGTACCTGCACGAAGAGTGGGAGCAGTGCGTGGTTCACAGGGACGTCAAGGCCAGCAACGTGATGTTGGACTCCAGCTTCAACGCCAAGCTCGGGGACTTCGGCCTGGCCCGCCTGGTCGACCACGATCGGGCCTCCCAGACCACGGTGCTGGCCGGCACCATGGGCTACTTGGCGCCGGAGTGCCTCACCACCGGCAAGGCCAGCAAGGAGTCGGACGTGTACAGCTTCGGCGTGGTGGCGCTGGAGATGGCGTGCGGGCGGAGGGTGGTGGACCCGCAGGAGCAGCCGGAGAAGGTGAGGCTGGTGGAGTGGGTCTGGGGGTGGTACGGGCGGGGGAGGGTCGTCGAGGCGGCCGACGGGCGGCTGGTCGGGGAGTTCGACGAGAAGGAGATGGCGCGGGTGATGGTGGTGGGGCTGTGGTGCGCCCACCCGGACTACAACTTCAGACCGTCGATGAGGCAGGCCATCGCCGTGCTTAGCTCGGAAGCGGCTCTGCCGGAGCTCCCCCCGCAGATGCCCGTGGCCATGTACTTCGCGCCTCCACTGCACCTGTGCAGGTTCACGTACACCACCGACTCCGCGGCTACCGGCGGCCTCAATACCACTGCATCTACCGCCGATTCTGCTGGCAGTGGGTACAGGACGAATTCTTCGACATCGACTGCATCTCTGAGTTCTTCGCCCACTTCATCTCTGCTGCCATACAGGGCATGATCTGCCAAGCTGATGATATTTAAATATTAATACGATGTTTCTGACGCAGCTGGGATCGATCCTCTACGTACCGAATGATGCTTAATAGTGTCGTCCATGATGCATGTAAGGTTAATTAATTACCTGCAGGCGATCGAGTTGTATGGTTTGGAGTATATATATATATATATCCTTAACTTGATCACCCGACGATGAGAATCTTGCATCGATCCCTCTCCGTCTCGATGGCCTTTTTATCTCTGTTGGCACTGGCAGTTTAATTACCGAATTAAAATTCATCAAACTTAATCTATCTAGATTTGATATATACACTTCACAGAAAACTCGATCGATCATAAAACTCCGTTCATATAGCTAGGATCGAGTAACCTATAGCTACATAATTTTGTTCTTAATCGAGTAACCTAGCTAGATAATTTTATTCTTAACCCTCCTCTACTCATATATATATCAACTGCGCAATAGTCCGTTGGTAACTAACTTATACCTAGCTAGGTCAAGTTGCTTTTGTAATTTATAGCTTTCTTATCGTGCAGTGAGTACGTGAGGCAAGAGATGTGAGGATTGGGGCGAGTTAATTTGACCCAACCCTCACAGTAAAGGATCCTATATATATATATATATAAATATAAATTAAGCCCCGACCTCTAAAAAAACTTTTGGAAAAAAAAACCTGCACCTACCGCTTGGCCGTGTACCAAGTCAGATCGATGATGCAGCTAGCACATGTTCCTAGCTAGCTGTTGCACCGTGGTGCAGTGCAATAAATTTTAAAAAAATTAATATTTTAAAATTTTTAGATAACCTCTCTCATACAAGTTATCTATCTATACACTGTCGGACCAAACAACTAAAAAATAATATTTTGGTCGGTTCATTTTTGTAAGGGAAAAGGGTGTCCATTCTTTTTTTTTTCCTGATTTTTTTCTACCTGTCTAATTCAAAATCGGACAGTACATATGGTCGAGTAACTTGCATGAAAAAAATACCAGAAAAACTAAAAAAAAATGTTTTGATTACCTGCAGCAAGTGAAACTCAGTACTCTTATTCAAGTGTTGCAGTTGATCTTGCAGCCTAATTATAATTAGGGCCTGGGTTGGAGTGCTCTCCACAAACCCATGCAGGGCCTACCTTCTCCGTCCCACCTAAACACAATTCGAAGCCCAACATAATTATCCAGTGCAGATAAGCGTCCCAAGCGTGTGACTGAGGGACTTCAGCGGTACATGAGTACATCCCACATGGAGAGAGAGAGAGAGAGAGAGAGAGAGAGAGAGAGAGAGAGAGAGAGAGAGAGAGAGAGAGAGGCCGTGTCAGATAAGAAGATATTTAAGTAATTTTGGACTGCTATACCTGTCCATCATTCTTACACAACCTTAATTAATTTTTTATGTTCTCATTTTGAGTTTCTTTTAGAAACTAAAGAATCACATACACGCTGATAAAGTTTTGACATCTTCTTCTCAAAATAACCTCACTAAACTTGTTGAAGGTTAAAAACTAGCTAGTTTCAATATGAAGATACGCCGAACATATATAGCCCAAGATAGTCATAGGATACAATCTGGATGCAAACTCAAGAATCTGAGTACTAACTTTTGCACTTAAACGACACTTAACTGTAATAGTTGTAATTTTACTTAAATGAGATTTTTAAACTAAAATAATTGTATATGTTTTTATTGCACTTTAATTTCCACGTGTACGTAAGATGTGGCACATGAAAGGAGTAGCGGGCATCTCCCACAATCACCTCACATTTTTTCGATAATATAATTAAACTATATCTTAAATAATTTTTTTTATTGGAGAGAGAAAGATTTACGGCCCAATATTTCATAGCCCAAAGGCCCATAAAGGCATGCACGGCCCAGTAAGTGATAGCCCAATCTCCTAATGAGGGCCCGCTTGATGTAAAACCCAAGGTAAAGGGCCCAAACAAGGCCCACCACGTCTTGGCTCAGTTGCCCGTGTGATAGCCTCCCCAACACTCAGAAGGAGCCCATGCTCACCCTAAACCGAGCCAACAAAAGGTGGATAAGATGTTCTTTCAGGGATGTCCAAAGCCGTGACTCCATGTCTGGAAGGGGAATATCCCTTATCCTTAGAGAATTAGCCCATCACTGGGACTCCCCGACGAGCCAGAATGAATTCTTCACGACCAAGCACTTATCCCTAATAACTATAAGTGAATTTTACGTTATCATCTGAGAGTGAGAAGCCCATGAGGATAAAGTGAGAGCAAGAGTCCTTGAACGGTACGTTCATGCCGTGGACGTAGCGCCCTCCCATACTCTCACAATCCCCCCTACTCATAAGGGAGCCTGCAGCTATATAAACCCAGGGATCCCCTCCGTAAAGGGAAGCCAATTTTAGCCTCCTCAATTGGTGAAGAGCAGTCTCGTGCTCTACACCTCTCTTGCCTCCTTTCGCATCCCGCTCTTATCTTTGCTGACTGAAAGTATCAGAGGGTTTTTTCTAAGATAACAATCCCAGCCCCCCTGATCGCTTCTTTCCCCTTTGCAGAGTTCCGTTCTAAGATAACTTCTTACAACTGATCTGAGACTCATGTTGCCCTAGATCCGACGGCCAGCGACTTAGCACGAGATCTAGCACGGCCCAGTAAGTGATAGCCCAATCTCCTAATGAGGGCCCGCTTGATGTAAAACCCAAGGTAAAGGGCCCAAACAAGGCCCACCACGTCTTGGCTCAGTTGCCCGTGTGATAGCCTCCCCAACACTCAGAAGGAGCCCATGCTCACCCTAAACCGAGCCAGCAAAAGGTGGATAAGATGTTCCTTCAGGGATGTCCAAAGCCGTGACTCCATGTCTGGAAGGGGAATATCCATTATCCTTAGAGAATTAGCCCATCACTGGGACTCCCCGACGAGCCAGAATGAATTCTTCACGACCAAGCACTTATCCCTAATAACTATAAGTGAATTTTACGTTATCATCTGAGAGTGAGAAGCCCATGAGGATAAAGTGAGAGCAAGAGTCCCTGAACGGTACGTTCATGCCGTGGACGTAGCACCCTCCCATACTCTCACAATCCCCCCTACTCATAAGGGAGCCTGCAGCTATATAAACCCAGGGATCCCCTCCGTAAAGGTAAGTCAATTTTAGCCTCCTCAATTGGTGAAGAGCAGTCTCGTGCCCTACACCTCTCTTGCCTCCTTTCGCATCCCGCTCTTATCTTTGATGACTGAAAGTATCCGAGGGTTTTTCCTAAGATAACAATCCCAGCCCCCCTGATCGCTTCTTTCCCCTTTGCAGAGTTCCGTTCTAAGATAACTTCTTACAACTGATCTGAGACTCACGTTGCCCTAGATCCGACGGCCAGCGACTTAGCACGAGATCTAGCACGGCCCAGTAAGTGATAGCCCAATCTCCTAATGAGGGCCCGCTTGATGTAAAACCCAAGGTAAAGGGCCCAAACAAGCCCACCACGTCTTGGCTCGGTTGCCCGTGTGATAGCCTCCCCAACACTCAGAAGGAGCCCATGCTCACCCTAAACCGAGCCAGCAAAAGGTGGATAAGATGTTCCTTCAGGGATGTCCAAGGCCGTGACTCCATGTCTGGAAGGGGAATATCCCTTATCCCTCGAGAATTAGCCCATCACTGGGACTCCCCGACGAGCCAGAATGAATTCTTCACGACCAAGCACTTATCCCTAATAACTATAAGTGAATTTTACGCTACCATCTGAGAGTGAGAAGCCCATGAGGATAAAGTGAGAGCAAGAGTCCCTGAACGGCACGTTCATGTCGTGGACGTAGCGCCCTCCCATACTCTCACCATCCCCCCTACTCATAAGGGAGCCTGCAGCTATATAAACCCAGGGATCCCCTCCGTAAAGGTAAGCCAATTTTAGCCTCCTCAATTGGTGAAGAGCAGTCTCGTGCCCTACACCTCTCTTGCCTCCTTTCGCATCCCGCTCTTATCTTTGCTGACTGAAAGTATCAGAGGGTTTTTCCTAGGATAACAATCCCAGCCCCCCTGATCGCTTCTTTCCCCTTTGCAGAGTTCCGTTCTAAGATAACTTCTTACAACTGATCTGGGACTCAAGTTGCCCTAGATCCGACGGCCAGCGACTTAGCACGAGATCTAGTCTCTTCGCTTATTCTTGCAATGTCATCTTGTTAAAACTTTACGTGATCCTTTATCTTGCCACTGTGGCCGGGTGGATCCATTGTGTAGCCATGGTAAGCCAACACATGGTGACAATCTTACTCTGCTAGCTAGTGGGCAAATATAAGCTTAATATCCGCTAATTAGTTATTGAAGACTCAACTTTCTTTGTTATAGGAATATATACAAGCAGGTGTCTAGTTGAAACTTGATTGTGGGACGTACTTGGTACGCTTATTAGGATTTTATCACAACTAGAAAACTGAAGGTGAGAAATCTTTTAGCTCACATCACAACAGTGTTATTCTCCACTTCAGCTTTAAACAAGCCCAATAAACACTGTCACCAAATTCAGAGTTGTACCCTTATCGTTAATGAAACAAGCCCAATAAACATATCGGGCCTGTCGATCCAATACTCTGAAAATTATCAACCAGCTTGATTTTATTGCAACTATAGAAAAACAAATTAAAGAGGATCAAAATTAAGCTTTCAGTTCATATCATGATGTTATTCTCTACTTCCGCTTGAAATCAGCCGAATGAACACTGCCATCAAATTCAGAGATGTACCCCTTGCCGTAGAAGAATCATATCAGACCTTCCAACACTCCCAATGCAAATTATTATCCAGCTTGCAAAAACTGTAACATTCCGAAGAGCTCCCCATGCAAATTTCATTATTATTATTATTTTTAAAATTTCTCACGTTGGGTTACATTCAAACCATATGTCTGCAAAATTCGACCGATGATCAAATAGTTAATTTTTTTTAAAATAAAAGTTTTACATATTAAATAGGTCGAAAGTGCAATTGGCCCATTATAGTTTAGGGTGTATTGATTAAGACATGTATTTCTAGTTTTTAATGTTTTTTAACCATCTATCATAGATCGGCTGGACTGTGTAGATACATAATGCGGATGGAATCCGATCTGAATTGTTTGAAAAATAAAAAATATTACTTACGTACACAGCTGATTAGTGCAGCAAGTATTACTCAATTTTTAAAGCTTGAACTAATTTCATCAAGTTTTATATACCTTCTACATATCATGATATGTAGTTGGTGTCTCGACACCTTATAAATTAAGTAATCCTCCTATATATGATTGTTTCACTTGAGATGATGGAACTTATTGCGCAAACAAATCCCAATTAAGACACTGTGGGGACCTATATTTTCATTGATCTTTTTTATTAGGAACTTCCTTGGTTGTTTTCAAGATCCATTATCCTATATATATATATATATATATATATATATATATATAGATCAATCATAAATAGTCTTGTAAGATGAGAAAATTACATACGCAACAAATATTACTCATGACTTTCATCAACCTTTCGGATGTCCGCTCCAGAGAAAGTTCAACAAAAAGAGGCCCAAACATATGTAACCCGTCAGACAAATCATTGCCCAATATCCTGTTAGACATATTAACAAAGGAATACTACTGTTTGCACCTGAATTGCGAACTGTATACCTCCATTAAATCTATCTAATTTAAGAGTGAGAGGGTACGCAAAACATCGTGGAGTCCAACGAGGACAGATTTACAGCAAGTATTTCTCTCTCCAAAGGGATGCGGCCGGATTCGGCGACCTACACTTAAACCACACCTCCTTCCCAAGACACACCAACCCACTCCTAAACAAAGTGTGGTGAGTCTTAACTCGTAAACGAAGTCGGTCAAATCAGAGTTTTTCACATGTTCATTGGCAGGAGTCACCCACGCCATACGTGCACGGTACGGAAACCATGCACGACAGGTAATCAGAAAACCATGAAAAAAAAAACAAATTGGACTGCCCCGGGAACGACGGTTAGTTAGGCTGCCAACGACTTCCAACACCACCGATCGACTCTGCGGTTACACTTCGGCGGTGCCCAACAGGCCCGAAGTTTCATCGCTGCGGCGAAGCTCGCAGATGGGTGCCACGGCCGAACCTCGCAGGTGGCGTAGGTTTGCCCACCATCCACCACTGACGCGCGCGGGAACCAGTCTCTCGATGGCGTGGTCTTTTGACTCCACGGATGCATGCATGGCGTGCCGCCATTGCCGTCTTTGTGCCGTGGTCTTCATGGGAACATGACGTACGTAACGTACGTACGCACCGTTATGTCTGGGATCGTCAAACAACCCGCAGCCAAGTCTCGCCGGCGAAGTTGGCAAGATTCCATTTCTTGTTCAGGGGGGGAGATCTAGCAGCCGATCGAGCACTTTCAGAGGCTCAAAGCGTTCTTAATCACCGTACGTCCCGTAGGAGGAAAAGAGAGAGAGGAGTCATCGTCGACCACCGGAGCGATCGAGCTGCCTCATATGACCTGTAGGGCTCGACAGAAGGAACCAAACGGCACAGTGGTGGAATCGAAAATAATATGCAGGCTGGGACTGCCGAACCTGAAGAACTAGGGAACTACACGACACACAGGAAGATAAAAGATCTAAAATGACAGCGCGCGGTTGAAGATCGGGTCAACCTGCCGAGGCAAATAAAAGAATTTTATTAATTATAAGACTGAAATCAAATAGGTCAGCAAGCATTTAAAAAAAACTGTTTATTCTTTATCAATACTTCGGCGGCGGCAAACACCATTCTATATCAATTCCTCTTATACTTGAAAATATTAATACTAAGATAAACACTATATTATCAAAATTAACACGCACTCTAACCGAACAAGTCTCTTAATTACCAATTAAACCATATATATATATATACTCACTTTATAGGGGCACAGCTGCTGCCATAACTCTGTTTAATGCATGCAGTCCAAATTCAACCACGCGTGGTATCCCATTAATTTAGACCTCATCATAAGCGAGAGATATATGGAGAAGGAAAACATATTCAAACATCGTCACGGCACATGTTGATAGAGCTACAAGCTCAGAAGAAGTTAAAATCTCTATCAATGTGACGATCGTCTACACCCAGATTCTGAAACGTTCCTTCCCAAACCCGAGGTTCGCGCCATTTAAATGCCCAAAATCACGACAGTGTTAATGACGCATGCAGTGATAGATCCCCATTCGTTGCTGGGTCTACGCTTATCTGAAATTAATTTAGCCGGCTCCAAGTGCCATCTGCCATGCATACAAGTTTCTGCCCAGAAGAGACTGCTAAATTGGTGCCAACAAAATTCCATTCAAGTAAGATCTCGGTGGCTATCCCGAAGAAACCTCCAGATATGTAAACGGAGAGGAATCCGAATGCGGATAGTTGTCGTAAAAACAACATATGGATACAAATCCAATATTTTGAACTCTTCATATTTAGTAACAATAACATTAAAGTTTAAAATTTTGAGGGTTAAGTACCCCTGAAATCTTTATAAATAAACCCTATACTTTCACCTTTATCTAATTTACTCGTATATCTTTGAAATATCTTAACTAGAGTTATTGTACCGTTAAAAGTTAGATTTTAGGGGTATATGGGCATTATATTTGAAGGTACTGTCATGGTTTTGTCGGACCATACCGAATAGCGGTGTACCGGACCATGCCAGTTGGGAAACCGGCGCACCGATATGTCGACATGCCGTTGATCTGGTACCAGGTCACCGACGACGCGATGGCGGCCTATGGGGAGGCTGGTCTGAGAGAGCGGCTCCTTGCTTGGACTCGATCACCACCGCCTCCCGCAACTCCAGCAGTAGAAGCAACTCCATGGTATTCACCTTCTTTGCTGATGTTGTCATCTTAGATGGCGCTAGTGAGTGATCGGGTCATCGTAACCTAGCTCAGTGACGGAGGAGGAATGTCGATAGCTCGGTGACTCGTCGAGGCCCAACTCATCGCCCAGTCCTCCTTCATCAATCTTCCATCACAAGGACACCTAGTAATAGCAGTCACATCCGCAGCCACTGCAGTCGCAACAATAGGAAGAACATCATGTCGAAGAGAGAAGAAGAGAAGAGGCGTTCCGAAGTAGGGTTGAGGGAGAAACATATTTATAAAAGAATCCCTACACAAATTAGTTCCTTGTCATTTGAGGTTCAATTTAATTTTATAAAAAACTTATTTTTTGTAAAAAAATGTTCTTAGTACAATATTGTATTGGATCATACCATCGAAAAAATCAGTATAATTTGATTCGGTCACCGGGCAAACCTTAATTAGGTATTGTGAAGGATTTAAGGATATCCAAATATATTCTCAAAGATTTCAAGGGTACACAAGTAAATTACATTAAGATAGGGGTATAAAAATTATTTATAAAGATTTTAGGGGTATATGAATATTTTTTTCATATATTTATATATATTATCCAGAACAAAAATTATGTAGAATGTATGATATATCTCTCTTTTTATTTAAGAGAATTTTATGAATATGAATAATATATATTCGTATGCAGATCTTCCAGAGCTATACATACAAATGTTTAAAGAAAACCACATTTATATCTACATTTAAAACGGATGTACAAAACATATATCCATATTTGAGAAAAAAATTCAAGTGCAAAAACCAATCTGAATTGGATCAATTTGGGTTTGGGTTTCATCCCCACCTACGCTATCAAGACCTCGGAATGCAATAACCTTCATAACGTCATAAATAAATTTAATTACTTCCATCACCGAAACCAACTCAACAGAACCTGGGATTCAGGAGCAGGCCAAGGAAACAAGAACTGACGCCCGTTAGAACAATCTAGTGGAATTGAGGCGAGCACTTCTCTGAGGCTGAAGCCTTCAAAGAACACGTAATTGTACATGAAAACCTTCAGGAATATTCTTTGATATGAACTTCTTGCAGTTGGTACATGTTAACATAAAGTTATCATCAAGAGCAGCAGCCCGTTTCGACGATGAAGATCGACTCTGTAAGCCTTCCAGTTCCATGGGGTAGTGGCCTTACCGCCGTCCACCTTATTAGATCATCTCCCTCCGCAGCTGCCACCGCCGTCAACTACTCCCATCTGCTTCTCACTACCCAGCCGCCGTCCTCCACCGGTTTCTCCAATTGCCTCCCCCAGTAGGTCGTACATGCGCCCGGCCATCACGGGGGATTTTCCAAGGCGTCCGAGACCGGGAATACTCAGAGTCAACATGGCCCTTGGCATCAAGAACACTAGAAGCAGCAAAGATCCTTCCTAATTAAGACGGGTCAGCTCTATCTCTCCCTTTTCCTTCTTTTTTTAATCTCGACTGGGTTTTCATCCACAATCGGCAGGTTTTGCCGGGGGACGACGTACGCCGACTAGAGTGCCCTCGTTTGATTTCTTTTTTAATTATCGCCCGTGCTTACCCCGTTGGACGTATGGATTTGGCCTAACACAGGTCCGACCCGGGTGAGTCTCAAACTCGTGTTTTAGATTCTTTTTTATAAAAAGAGAAAGTCAACTCCGTCCCCCACCCCTACCTCGCTCATGGACGGTTGAGTTACCATATTAGATATCGAACTTTTTAATGGCAATATTGCCAACGGGATCGAGCTGAAGAAGCCATGGTGGGGGGAGAAACACATGCGCGACATGGGGAGGAAGGGGGAAGCGCAGAAAATAGGAAGGTCAATAAAGCGTTGTTTCCCTTTCCGTCTTCATCGTTGATGCACCCGATCTGGGATGTGAAGACTGATCCCCGACGATCACGTGTTTCTCCATCCACGCCGCCTTCTTTTCTCTGTCTCTGTCTCTCTCTCTCTCTCTCTTTCCCCCTCCCACGACAGAAGGAAAGCGATTGCGTTGCAGGTAGCACTCGCCCCCCTCCTGCATGTAGGTGTCCTTCGGCAGGAGACTTGGCAGAGAGAGGGTAAAAAGGAGGGGTGCAGTCTTGGAAGATTCTATTCTCCTGGGTTCATCTTTTCTTCCGTTTCAAATCGACCCCGTTCTTCTGCTTCGTTCTCCTCTCTCTCTCTCTCTCTCTCTCTCTCTCTCTTCCCCCACCCCACCCCCCCACGCCCCGCGTCAACCCATGGCTATAAAGCTAGGCTCGTCGTCTGTAATTGCTTGTCGTGTTCTTCCTCTCTCTCTCTCTCCCCCCTGCCCGTACGTCACCCAGCTATAAATCCAGGCTTGTCGCCTGTAATTGCTTGTTGTGTTCTTCCAGTCGTCGTTGGGAGCTAGGCTGAACGACGAGTAATTAAGGCAATGGGGAACACGGGTGACATTAGAGCACCGAATCGCACAGTGTTGCGTTATCTTCCGAGGTATAATTCTGTCACTTAATTGCCTCGCTATTACGGATACGGATTTGGAGCAACACAATTGCATGCTGATCGATACACTATATATAGGCCGTACGTCTTAGTATCGAAATCCTCTCCCGCAATCTTCTGATCTGCACCCAAGCGATCGAGTAGCATTATGTCTATCCATGGCCTTGCCAAGCACGTAGGACCTTGGTGGGGGATCATGTCTTGCATCCTGTTGATGGGTTCTTCTTCATGTTTCTGTTGACGATATATAATTAATGCTCACCTTATGATCCCCGCTTCATCGATCTCCATGGCAGGTGGAAGGACGTCTTGTTCTTCTGGGCATGCCTTTCTGTACTGATTGGAGTTCGGGCCTTATGCGGCAGTGTCGAACAAAGGGGTGATGCAGCAAAGGGCTTGAAGCAGGCGGGGAGGAGTCCTCCGGTCTCGGTATCGGTGCAGTCTCAGCATGTATGACTCTTAATTAATTAGACCAATTTTAATTACGCCCTTCTCTTTAATTATGACGTTTCATATATAGCATGATTGCAATTATATATATATATATGTTCACACACCTTTTTTTAAATTAATTATCAGCTGTCAAAGTATAACAATGAATATTGAACTTAAATCCGCGTGTATATAGTTAATTTCTAATACAATTGGTCATTGTAAAATTGTTGGGGCTCTGTCTACATGCAATTCGGGTGATTATAAAATCTAGCTGGTAGTACGTACGTATAAGGATCCGAGAAGTGGGTTGAACCGTTATGCCCTCTCGGTGGCTAAGCATGCATGTGTGCATTTGTCATCGTGTCCACACCCACGCAGCTCAAATCTTAGTAGCACTGCTCAGATCGAGGTTTTATTAATTAAGCTCATCCTTTGTCCCAGCCGATCGATGGACCCTATATCTCATAAACAGGTAGTACGTAGTAGGGTTCGTATACATGGCCATTGGGGGCAGGAGTGGGTTTCTCATATCTATCTATATATATATATATATGTATGTATGTATGTATGTATACTATTTTAATATATATGTAACGTGAAAGGTTCTCTTAACTCGCAGGTCGTGTTGGACAATGGCATCCTCCAACTCACATTGTCGAACCCAGGTGGGATGGTTACGGGGGTTCGGTACCAGGGCGTCGAGAACTTGATGGAAAGCCATAACCTTGAAGATAACAGAGGGTAGCAATCCGATTTGATTCCTCGTGTTTTTGAGTTGTACTTGCCACAAACTCTATTTATAGATTTGCTGCAAAGTTAATAATTGAAGCCCCCATTGCTCTATGTACGTACGTACGTACGTACATGCATGTGATCGAAGTGACGTTTGGGGAAGAGAAAAAACATGGATCTGATCACGCCTTTGATGTAGAGTTCATGTAATTTCTTTTCCTTTCCCCCATATATATATATTATATATATAGCACGTGTACCAATAAAAACTCAGCTGGTAGCAAATCTGCTGCAAATTAACCAAGATTTGCGACAATTATATATTATACATGTTTTCCTCGTCTATCTATCTACTTAATTGCTTCCCCATCCCCTTGCGCATGTTATCCTGAGCTGTTGATTTAGGTGATATTTTAAGTGTCTCTAGCTAACACCTTCATGCATGCATTCGTAGGTACTGGGATATTGTTTGGAATCCACCTTCAAGTCAAAACATACTTTATGACAGGTATATAATTAATTTCATACTCATCCTCTCTGGTTTTGTGATATATCGATCGGACATGTGGGCATTAAATATATTGACGTGCATGAACGCTTTTTTATCTTCTCTTTTAGGAGAATGTTATGCACACTGTCGATCGTATGTTCTCTGTTGGATTATTAATACCCTTTCACATCACACCAACCATGCATGCATGCACCTTTGAATTAGCTAGTGACTAGTGGTTTCTCTCACTAATGATCGACACGGATTAATTATTATTCGAATGCTGTACGTGATGTGAGAGAAATATCTTATCATTACCCTAGCATTATATATGTGCACTACATATCTGATTAATTGGTGTGCAGTATCTCTTTTTATATATTTTCTTCGAGCTAGCTAGCACATGGATTTATCTTCAGCTATTAAAATTTTGTATATAGGATCTACGGGACAAATGTCTCAATCATAGTGCAAAACGGAGAACAGGTGGAAGTTTCATTCATACGAACGTGGGATCCATCTTCGGAAGGTGTTCCACTGCACATCGATAGAAGGTGCATATTCATCTGAACGTTCGACATCAGTTTCTGAATATCTCTGACGATCTAAGGCATTAAATCTGATGCTTATGGCGTTAATTAATAAATGAAGGTATGTACTGCTTCGAGGCTGCTCGGGGTATTACACATATGCCATCTTCGAGCATTTAAATGGATGGCCTGATTTCGACATGCCTCAAGCGAGGGTTGCCATCAAGCTCAGCAAGGAAAAGTAAGGGTTTCTTCATCTTCAAGTACTATAGCCTTTTGTGATGATCTGTTATTTATTCTTGACATGCAAGATGACGCGCGTTGTGAAGCTGACATGCATATGTTGGGTTCAAATTGTTAGGTTTCACTACATGGCAATCGCAGATGATAAGCAGAGGGTCATGCCGGCGCCTGAAGACCGTATGCCTCCCAGGGCAGAACCCCTAGCCTTCAAGGAGGCAGTTCGTCTAGTGGATCCGATCAATCCGGAGCTCAAAGGGGAGGTATGTAGTACTGTTGGAGCGACGGAAGTGGTGATGAGTACAAAAGTGAAGAAAAAAGTTTTTAAAATTTTATAAAATCATATTTTTCTTTATAAAAATGAGAATAATATTTTGAAAATAATTGAAAAGAGTGATATGATAGGTGATGACATGATTGGAATTTGAGGGAATAAAGATTATGACTCTGATATTAAAAATTGTTGGAATAATGTCGGAAGTGATGATGAGCACAAAAATAAAAAAAATAAAAATTTTATTGAAAAAATGTTATAAGTACAAGAAGATCTTTTACAATGTAAAGGAGAGATTGGTACTACATATGATGGGTGTAAAAAGAATGGAGTCGAGCATTAAGTGTTCTTACACATGAGAATAACCAACATATTGAAGGTGGGAGAGGAAAGGACTGAGAAAGGTAGTAGAATGGGTTGTGGCTTTTCACTCACTTCTTTTATTACCTTCCAAGCACCAGTTTTGCCTATTTATAGGTATAAAAGGTCGATGGAGATGAGTTTTCACTATTATTCTAGACTACTCTTTTTACCGTCATTCTAAAGTCTTTGTCACCGACTTCTCTTCTTCGTGGTGTTGCCGAATAATTATTCCATGTTCTAGATCTATGTAGAATGATCCAAAAACACATTACAAATTATTTTAACACGTGGTAGTCTTAGAGGGGGCTTATTGGAGTCGACACTATATAGAAGCTCTCCCGATTAAAAATGAACATATATATATATATATATATATATATATATATATATATATGTATAGCTCTTGATGTTTACACATCTTCATCTTGTTCCAAGGGAAAGTGAGCAGACAGATACATGTTACAGCATAAACATGCATATACACGTACATGCATGTCTGTTTCCAGTGCTAAAACGATATTGCGACTTTAATGCGCCTGACATAATATTTTGGTTTTTGTTGTCAGATCGACTGTAAATACCAATACTCGAAAGACAACAAGGACATCATGGTCCATGGATGGATAAGCTCAGATCCTCCGATCGGCTTCTGGCAAATCACACCCAGTGACGAGTTCCGGACCGGTGGACCTGTCAAGCAATCTCTTACATCCCACGTTGGCCCTACAACTCTTGCTGTAAGCCCCCCCCGCCCCCAACCCCATACAAGCTAAACTACGTACTCTACTCTACCCCCAAATCTTGCATGTTGTTTGCATAGTTAATTTGTAATTCTATCGAACAAACTAAGAAGAAAGGGGTGTTTCTTCTTCAGTAATACATGATATTTTTTGACTCTCTCAGTACTGTTTGTGTTCACATCCGTTATAGGTTTTCGTCAGTGACCACTATGCCGGGCGAGACCTTGTTCCTCAATTTCGGAACGGAGAGTATTGGAAGAAGGTCTTCGGCCCTGTTTTTTTCTATCTCAACTCATCTCCAAGGGGCGAGGACCCATTAAAGCTTTGGGAGGACGCGAAATCACGGGTATCATAACCAAACACATATATATCTACAACTTGAGAAATCGGAAATCTACCACAGCGAACAAGATTTCCTTTCTAGTACACTAATCGAAGGTCTCCCCGTTGAAAAGAAGAGAATCGGGTTTTCAAACAGATTAGAACGAGATGACCATTTCTTTTTTGGTACTAACATATATAGAACTGAAATGCTCACGTACGATCTTTATCTCTCGTCGACGTCTTTGGCGTTCAGATGCAGACCGAAGTGAAAAGTTGGCCATACGATTTTCCTGCTTCAAAGGATTTCCCGAAAGCTATGGAACGAGGTTCTGTTAGGGGCAAGCTGCTCGTTGGAGATGGGTAAGAAATAGTACGCACTGTTGCATATCGTTCCTCAGCGGATCAGAAGGGAAAAAAAATTGCTGTATTAATTCTGGCTAGCTAGCTAGTTCTCTTCATCGTTTAGCTAGCTAGAACTTACCATTTCAATTACGCTTAACTATAGAGTGAGAAATGTTTCCATGTGCTCAATAACCGTACGTTTTATAATATTTCATTAACTATACATACCAAGTTCTTCTACATGACAAGCCGCGATTGAATTTGTAGAACGCTAGCTATCCCGGCCCTCCAATATTAATCGCCCTCATCGCATACCTGATTATCTTGAGATGATCGAGATAATGAGAAAATGATTAACCGATTCATGCCTCTCTTACGTACATTGTATTTTTATGACAAAATTTCAAAGTTATGTCAGCATTTAACCAATTGTTCACAGTCCCAGTTAGTACCCGATCTGAATATCTCGAGTACTTCTCTTCTTTAATTAGGTATATAAACAAGGACGACATGCCGGGAGGCTCCGCTTATGTAGGGCTCGCTTTACCAGGAGAGGCCGGATCATGGCAAAAAGAATGCAAGGTTTCACTAATATATACTGGCATATAACCTTCATATATATATTCATAGTTTAGATATCTTCGAATTAATTAGTTGCATGCTCTAGCCCAGTTATATATATAATTAAAGTGCTTCGATCTGCACATGACCAACGCATGCAAAACTCCCACATCTCATTTAAATCCTTATGCAGGGGTATCAGTTCTGGACAAAAGCTGGCGCCGATGGGTCTTTCTCGATCAGCAACATTCGAACAGGAGAATACAATCTCTATGCCTGGGTTCCTGGTTTCATCGGAGACTTCAACTATGCCCAACTCATTACCATCACTGCTGGTCGATCGCTGCCCCTTCCACCAACTTGGACTTACTAATTAGGGCTGTCAACTAATTAATCATGGCGTACGATTCCACCGTACGTTTTTCGTTTTTAACAGGATCCCGTGTTGATTTGGGGGCGCTTGTGTTCCACCCACCAAGGAACGGACCTACATTGTGGGAGATTGGTATTCCGGATCGGTCTGCTTCAGAGTTTTACATTCCGGATCCTAATCCCAAGTACATAAACAGGCTCTTTGTCAACCACACGGATGACAGGTTAATTTCCATCCCACCTTAATTTCTTCATGCATGCTAATGGGCCGGTGTCACTAATTAACCGCGCGTACGTGGTCAAGGTCTTCCTAATTAGCAAGAAAAATTAATGGGAGGTGAGAGAGAAAAGGTATTACCAGTGATAGCGTAGTCAACATATCAAGAGGCATCAAGTTTTGCTGTAATTAACTAAGGGAGAAAGAAAAGTAATTATGCTGCGCGCCTGAACTGAGGTTTTCACCCATGGGAGGGGAAAAGCTATGAACTACAGGGATTCCATTTCACCATCATCATGTGAACGATTAACACAGAAGTAGCTCTCAAGCACTAGCTAGTTCATGGCCCACAATCAACTAACTGACTTGGTTGCAAATCTTCTGATAAATTAATTAACTAGGTCTCCATTAAATCATCGATCCCCTGACCAGGATGATCAATTAGTACTGTATTTAACCAAAAGACGTAATAAAGCAATGAACAGCTAGCCCTCTATTAAATCATCCCCTTCCAATTTTTGCTTCAAGGTTCCATTTCTGCATCACTTGATCTCTAACCATCTTCTCTGAAAGCAGATACAGGCAATACGGGCTGTGGGAGCGGTATACCGAGTTATATCCTACTCGTGATCTTGTTTACCAAGTTGGGACGAGTAGCTACTCGAGAGATTGGTTTTACGCACACGTTACTCGGTGAGGAACAAACACTACAATATTAATCTATTTATTAATTAAGCTTTTGTTTACTTCGTCATTTCTGACTCTCTACCAAACTTCTTATATCGACCGATTACAGTAGGTAATGCAACACAGAAGATTGCCAGTATATATAGTTTTCATGTATATCCATATATATAGAGGAGGTTTAGCATTAATTAATCTGCAAACAGCTGGGATTAGTCTCAGCAATAATCAACTAGTTGTGTTCTTGTTACACAGGGGAACGGGTAGTTCTCCCTATGCCTACAGAAGAACCACATGGCAGATAGAGTTTAAACTTGATCGGCCAGTCACGGAGGGTTCTTATACGTTGAGGATTGCGATTGCAGCAGCTGCCAGAAACACCGAACTGCAAGTGAGCAATCGAAGAACACACCCAAGCCTGCATGCCTACCTCTCCCTTTCCCATATATAACCTGCATGTTGCAGTGATTGACATAAGGATTTTGATTTGCTCTCCGATGAAGGTCCGGATTAATGATCCAATAGCGTCCCCTCCTCACTTCACGACGGGAGCCTTCGGCGGGGAGAACGCCATCGCAAGGCATGGGATCCACGGTCTGTATCGGCTGGCCGGCATCGACGTGCCGGGCCGTCGGCTTGTTGCAGGTCAAAACACCATCTACCTCACGCAGCCGAGAGGCAGGGGCCCTTTCATGGGGATCATGTATGACTACATCCGCTTGGAAGCACCGCCCTCTAGATAGAAGAGGAGGGAAGGTAACGCGTTCGCCACTGTTCGATCTCTTGCTATATATTCTTTGTTTCAAGTTTCCGTTTGTGATACGAGGACGGTGAGATATGTTTTTTTTTTTTAGACGCTAAGTTAGGTCAAGTGCATCCCCATGCATGCTACGTAGGGTTGATTGTTTTTCTCTAATTCTTTTGTAACTAGCAGCCAATGTGATGAAATTGATAATTGTAGTGCTGATCCAGATCCTGCCCAGATGATATGGGATTATACTTGGTCAAAAATGTAACAGTACTTTTAAGTTCTGCTATATGGGTAGAGAGATATATAGGATGGAGAAGTAAGAGGGAGCTAGAGTGATTGGGATAGATTGAGATATATGTTAATGGTAAAATAATATGGGGAGACAATGAATGCATTAGATAAATAAGTGAAAAATTTTAAAACCTGCATGATTTGCACGTTGGTGTTCAAATAAGATGCCAATTCATGAGTATTTGCATTAATTAAGATACACGCACAGAGTGCAAATGGCAAGAAAACAGTCATTTCAGTTACCAATATGAAGTGTGCGTGCAAATGAATACGCCTATTTCACGCTGAAGTAATCAATTGCATTAGCCAATTGAGAAAAATAAGATAAGCACACTTTATATTTCAGGTTGCCTAAGAAAAACAATAAATTGGGGATTTTAACTAAATTAAATGCACGTGGATACCCAATTGATATCTTTTGCACGTGCATACCCAATTGATCATTGTTCGTAATCTGTTGTTATTTAATTTTATATAAAATTACTATGTTATTTTAGCTCATTGTTTCCCTTATCAATTATATATGTATTTATCGTATACAGCTCCCACTAACTCATTCATAGTAGTTTATTATATACTTATTTATTTTGGTCAGAACATTCATATATAGTAGATTATTGTGTCCAACGTTGAGACACTTAGTGATGATTTCCTTTTGCCTTCTTCCGATTTTCTCACTCTTCACTATGTTCCTTACTTTTAACTTGCAGGCCTTCGAGATCGAGCAGCTGTCCAATATTACGGTTTAAGTATAGGAATACAAATTAATGTCGTTGGGAAGTCAGGATATCCTGAAAGCCCAAAGTTTCAGTTGTGGTGAAAACCAAAATTACAATTGTTTGGAGAAATATATAAAAGTGCAAGAAAATTTATCATAGTTTAGTTCTTTGCAAGTTCGTTTATTGCACTTGCATGTTTTGAAAACTCTGCGTTACAAAGGTTAGCTGTCATCATCTTAAATCCAAGTGAGTTGATGGAAGGCTGATAACGTAAATTAGCTCCAATTTGGTTTATGCAAAATGTGTTTATAGACACTAATTAAGATCGTAAATCAATGATAAACTTGAATGGATTACAATAAGTCTATTTTTAATAACCCAGCTAACATTATTGTTATAAGAAATGAGTTGATGCTAACGCAAACTCCTTTTTTTTTTTTATTTGATGATGGGGAACCTACCATTGGCAGTGGTTTACATGAAGTGTGAGATAACTAAGTTCAAATTCAACGACACCCAACTCAAGTGTATCATTTTTTCCCCAAGACTAGCAAAACCCCTGGCTCACATCGTTTATATATGTCTTATGTCTAAGCAGCTTGAAATCCACTCAACCTAACACACCTCACATAAAACAGAATGGGCTTAAAATAGTCTCAAAACTCTCAGAAGATGTTAAACACACATTTGATTTCTAATACGCCAGGATTGGCGAATCACACAAAACACGTACTAGTCATCAAACGATGTTCTTTTTCTTCTACTTTTTGTTGGTGTTCGGGCATAGTTACTCTGGGCAATAGTCCCATATTGGATAAATATGTTGCATGTGGTTCACGTGCTTATGACTCCTAGGCTCTTATATCTCAACATTGTGATTTCGTGGATTCAACATGGTATCGGAGCGGGTCATGGACCCAACTCCATATATTTGTCACCTCCACCCAATTAATATTCACGACTTATTTTGATCGTGAGAGGGAGTGTTGGTGTTTGAGCATAGTTCCCCTGGACAATAGTCCCGTATTGTGATTTTGTGGATTCAACTCTAATCCTATTTGTAATTTTTTTCCAACGACTTCTTTTAGCCCATGGTAGAACAATTGGGACATAAATTAGTATAACCAAATTAAGTGGCCAGCTAAAAATGAAATGGAAAGTCTATTTAGCTAGACTCCGTATGAGCTGAATCCGACGTGGCCCTTGCTCAGGTTGAATACAATTAACACAGGCTAAACTCAAGTCAAATTTTAATAAATTTGGACAACCTAGATGTTTTCAGTCCAACCTGCTGGTTAATTACCATCTCAACTCCCAGACTTTTTAACGCTTCTATAGGTGATTTTTAGCTTTGAAATCTTCACAGGAAGGTAACCTCACATTATTATATCTAAAAATCCTTAAATCTGCAAACTTTCTTTTTTAAAAAAAGGAAACCCGAATATTGCTGAACCACAGATTCTTTAATGTAACCATTCCATGTTCGTGTTGTACGTACGTAGGGGATCGAGAGGATCCCCTTCGTGGGCTCCTATCGAAGGGAGGAGGGGGGGGGGGGGGTTCAGAAAGAGATCAGAATCTCCCTTCTTCTTCTTCTTCTTCTTCTTCTTTTACGATCTTTCCAGTTTCTTCGGTCTAATTTACGGTAACCATGCCTCAAAGAACCGGAAAATCTTGTGCGCGCGTGGTCCGAATTGAACACCTCTTAATTATATAGAGATAGCAAACCCGTGTAACCCCCCGCATGCGTTGCTCGGATATATCTTTCGCATGGCAGGCGTATATATATATTAAAGAGTCCAAACTCCAATTCGGCATTCTCCACAGGCCCCCTCGATCGGGAGGAACCGCCAGGAATTTGGCATCGCCTGATCCGAAGCAGTGTCAGCTTGTTAGTGTGGTATCGCATATACCCCCAGGTGATGGCCTTATCCTCCTCGTCATGCATGCATGCATGCTAACTTCGAGTTTGGAGTACATTTGCCTCGACGGCCACAGCGGTCTTGTGGTTGGGTGGGGGAAGGGCACTGCGCCGCTGCCTGATTAATTATTGCTGTCTCATGTCTGCTACTTTCTTTCTTCCTTTTCTTCCATCCATCTATCCAGTCTTCTCGCACGGTGCCGGCAGCCACCCATCACAAATAGTAAAATTTATTAAGAAAAAAGTGAGTTTCATGATTTACGATGTGCGAACATAATTATCAAATGTCAATATATGGATGTGCATGCGTATATAATAAGATGCAACGGAATGTGAAAAAACAAAACATAAAAATACAGAGAATTTGTAGATACATGCATAGAAAACTACATGCACCTGTACAAATTAAGATGAACGTAATATTAATGGGTGATGCTAGAATTTAGTCGACAAGTAGTACTTCAAGGAGTTTTAAAATTCTTATTTGGAGATCAGAAATCGGTATCGCACACGGGCATCTGACATGTTTCTCTAAAACGAGAGTAAAATGTTAAGGGATGTGTACCTGAAACGGAAGTCATCTCACACGCGAGGAGGAAAATGACGAGAAAGGAGATCTACGCACATAAATATCGGAAAAGAGAGATGCGTAACCCAAACGATCACTCTCTGATTTTCTCTCTCTCTCTCTCTCGTAACTGTGTCGTAACCTAACAGGGAGTTGAACACATATACATAGAGAGGAGGGACCAATCCCAATTGGACTTAGGATCTCATCCATAACAGGATCCTAATGGACACTTAATGGGTTAAACCCATTGATGATATTCCTTTAACTGGACCTGTTGATGTGTTTAGATGTGTGAGGCCCAACACAAATGGACCACCATATTAGGATATAACCTAACATAAAAGTCACTACTGAATCTTAGGGTAAATCTAATCAAGGATAGAGCTGTCGTGCGCCTTCGTTATAACTTGCATAGACATCAAGTTCAAACAAGGGGAGCAGTCAAAAATCCTGCACCCTTAACTGTTAAAAGGAAGCAATATTTGCGCGAAACCCACTGTTCAGCAGCGCCCAGGAGGATATCCCCATCGATCCCACGGACCAAATCTGGTACGGTGGCACCTCTCAGTCTCTCACCATGTTCCCCTTCCACATATTTACAAGGAGATAGAGATAGAGATAGAGAGAGAGAGAGAGAGAGAGAGAGGTGAAGTGAAGTGCAAGGTGCATTTTCAACAGAAGGCTTGGCTTTGAAGGGGTGAAAGACGTGAAGGGGATGAAGTTGAGGAGGACACTAATTTAAGAAAGAAACTTGCTTGCATGACCTGTTGTGGACAACGTTCCTGGTTGTAGGTTTATAAGCACTGTGATCGCTTCTGCAATGTTATGCTTGTGATTTAGCTGTGTTAATGTAGGGCATGCCATGATCAAGTTTCTGATCTTGTTACAGTAAACTAAGGCCGGAGAAAGTATCGCAGGATGTCATCCCCTGGCGTACATATAGCTGTAGAAGATAAGCAGGTCATAGTCCTTTTTCCCCTTTTTTCTTCATTAGCGGTCGGGGAATGCCTCATAGTAGTTGTTCTATATTCAATTCTAAGAACTGCACAAACATCACACTGTGCTGTATATTTCTCTGCATGAGATGAAAATTTTGATCTTGCAGGTGGTTTTGGACAATGGCATCCTCCTGCTTACACTGTCCAAACCTGATGGGGTCATCACGGGAGTTGGGTACAGTGGTGTCGACAACTTGATGGAAGTCCTCAATGAAGAATCCGACAGAGGGTAAGTAAGCAACTAGCAAGTTGACCTACGTACATTCCCACCTCAACCCCACAATTTATGTCCCTGGGAAGATCATCTTGATGGTGATCATAAGGTGCATACATCAGGTACTGTTCTGGTATCTCAGGCTGTGGAACTTTATCTACAGGTACTGGAGTGTTTTTTGGAGTGAACCTGACGCCCATGGAGGATTAGACAGGTGAATAAACTTCTCCTCCCATCACGAGAGGGCCAAGTACTGCTGGATATCCTCACATTCCCTGCCTTTTTTGTGTTCCATTTGCATCTTATATATAACAAATACCCCCATGTCTTCTTTCTGTGGATATCCTCAAATTCCCTGCCTTTTTTTTCTGTTCCATCTACATCTTCTATTAACAAATACTCCCATTTCTTATTTCTGGTAGATTAAAGAGTTTGAGTAATAGAGGAAGTTTTTGCAGGATAAGTGGTACAAATTTCAAGGTCATCCTGCAAAATGAAGATCAGGTGGAAATTTCGTTTACAAGAACATGGGACCGGTCCCAGAAGGACTCTACAGTCCTTCCATTGAGCATAGGCATAAGGTAGTATATATGCAAGTTGGTGATCGCGTTTGTGCAGAATTTGATCATGAAAAAGGAGTTAAAAGAGAAGGTAGCCAATGCTTGAGAATTTTCAGGTTCATCGTGCTGCGTGGTTGCTCTGGATTCTATACATATGCGATCTTTGAGCATTTAGAAGGATGGCCTGATTTTGACATGTCAGTTGCTAGATGTGTCTTCAAACTTCGCAAAGACAAGTAAGCATTCATCAACAATTGTAATCTACAAGAGTGTATTAATATTGTAATTTTTTTCTAATTCAGGAACATTGTGGGGGAATGACTGGCATTTGCTTGTTGAGTATTCTTGAAAAATCTAAATGTGAATCTAATATACCACAACACATCAAATTTCTCATTCAAATAGTTGCCTCTTCCACATGTAAATGCAATTAATGAACCAGGCATGTCTGAATTTCTGCTTGTTAGGTTTCACTACAGGCGATGGCTGATAATAGGCAAAGGATCATGTCGATGCCCGACGATCGTTTGCCTCCTAGGGGTCAGCCATTAGCCTACAAGGAAGCAGTTCGGCTGATAGATCTGATCAATCCAGACCTCAAAGGAGAAGTAAGTAGGACACCATGCTGTGAATTTACTGATAGCTTTCTTTCAAAGTCATCCTCGGCTAAATTTATCCTTTCCAAAAGAATTTGAAGAATCAAACAAGACAATATTGTACATCTTTAATTCTGACAGTAATTGCAAATATTTCCCAAAGGATCTAAATGGGGACATGAATCTAAATGGAGACCTCAAGGAGCACCTCTGATCCACTTGGACATTTGGATATTTTCCCAAGTTGATGACAAGTACTCGTGTGAAAACAAAGACAGGGAGGTCCACGGATGGATTTGCTCTGAGCCCCCTATTGGCTTCTGGCCAATAACACCCAGCAGCGAGTTCCGAACTAGTGGTCTTGTTAAGCAAGACCTCACTTCTCACGTTGGTCCTACAACCCTTGCTGTAAGTAACACTCTACTCTTCCTATGTGGTTCCTAAGATGAAGAATTTCATAGATGCACTTACTCCTGATGATCGGCCTTTAAGGTCTTGGCACTGCTCTAATGGCCTTAAATACTAATGGATGATGAAATTTTGTCACTGCCTATGTCATGTAGAAGGAGAAGGTCTGATATTTGTCTATGATCTGCATCGATCTGTACAGGTATTTGTTAGCACTCACTATGCTGGAACTGATCTCGAGCCTAAATTCATGGGTGGAGAACACTGGAAGAAAGTTTTTGGTCCTGTTTTCTTGTATCTAAATTCCACAGGTGGAGAAGCAGACCCTTTGCATCTTTGGAATGATGCAAAATTACAGGTTATCTACTTTCTGTTGTCAATATCAAATGTTGGAGAATTATCTGAGAATGGAATCAAACACCATCTCAGCCTTACAAAGCTGAATTCGTGGCTGAACAACGGATATTGGTTCCAATTAACAGGACTCCTTACTTGGGAATATGATGATTTATATGGAAATTTTATCTTAACTCATTTTTTTCTATTTGATGTTTAAATTGTAGAATAATTTACTTAAATGATAGTTAAATCTTATTGTTTCCGTAAGTGATATATATAATGATGCTTAAATCCGCCCTGTTTCTCTATTCCTGATCTAGATGCAGACTGAAACCAAAAATTGGCCATACAGTTTTCCTGTTTTTGAGGACTTCCCTGCAACTAGCCAGAGAGGTTCCATCAACGGGAGGCTCCTAGTTAGAGATAGGTGTGGAAAAACTCTAATTTTATCATTATGCAATAAAAAATATAGTAACTTAATTACAATATCATTTGTTTTACCAGTAAATAGAATGTTGCATGCGATCTATTCTGTGTGTAGGTGGTATTTTTCATGTCTAGATCCACAAGTACAAGAATTCTCTACATGGCCATTTCTCAGTCCCCCTAAGACATTATTATTAGCTTGGATACCAAAATTAATTGCAGATCAGAGGATCTATCATTTCTTCATTAGCTCTCACATTAACTGATCAATCCCCCATCCCCAGACATGTATATCTAGTGCTATTCAGTATAATTGGAGCAACATGAGCAACATGGTTCCATGTGATTAACTTAATTGAAACACTTCATTACTTTTATAGGTATGCTGCTGATCAAGACATACCAGCGGACTCCGCCTATGTTGGTTTGGCTTCACCTGGAGAAGCAGGATCATGGCAAAGAGAATGCAAGGTTAGGTGCATTTACTTAACATTTTGTTCATTACATTGTCCCATTTTCTGTAGTCTATTTTCAATGAAACAAGCTTCTACAAAACTTCTTCTCTTGTAATTTGTCTTGCTTCAATCCAGGGTACCAGTTTTGGACAAAATGTGAACCAGACGGGTCTTTTAGGATTAGCAATGTTCGGCCAGGAGTATATAACATTTATGCTTGGGTTCCAGGTTTCATTGGGGACTACAGATATAATGCAAATATTACCATAACACCAGGTCAGTGCCCATCTATCATTAAACTCTCGTTACTGTGGTGATTCTTAGGAGATTTTCCATACTAGATTCTGTTTTGTAATTCAGGTCTTTGGTTCTACTAAATGTCTTCCCTGTTAATATAGGAGGTGATGTGGATTTGAATGATCTGCTGTATGAACCTCCAAGAGATGGTCATACACTCTAGGAGATAGGCATTCCCGACTGCTCTGCTGCATAATTCTATATTCCAGACCCTAATCCCCTTTATGTGCACAAGCTCTATGTCAGCCACTCTGATAGGTGAACTTCCATCCTTGGTCTTAAGAATTATAAACGGGACTGCTCAGTTCCACACTAGAATAGATGAATCATTTATGAACCATCAAAGTTTGCTAGTATCTTACCTCCAGAGATGCTAAACTTTGCCATCTAGATTGAAAACATTTAGTAGGGAAAATATTAGTTCTCTTGGAATAGTGCCTTTAAGACAGAAACAAGCAGATTACTGGGTCTTAAACCATTACCCAAGCCACAAAGGTTACCCTAAAAATCTCAACAAACAGAAGGACACCAATATGCCAATCCAGAAAAACATAACTTCTTGAAAATCTCGTGTTGGGGAAAGGATTGATCACAAATTTGACTCAGCTTAATTTGGAGAACGTACCTGAAGACCAAAGATATCAAAACAACTTGGTCAATCTCTATGATCAAGGATTTGGGCAATATATATAATAACTGCTATAACCAACAAGGTTCCCTTCTGACCTGCCAAGTTTTGGCCATGCGGTACTTCTGGCTGAACCTTTCCTGCCAAAGTTGGCAACACCTTGTAGGAGTGTGGTTATGCTGCAGGCAGGCAGTTGTAATGTTGGTATGAGGGAACTTACTATCACATAGGAGTCTCCAAAACTGAAATGCATTGCACATGATGCTGCTTAGCCTGCTCTTAGTAGAATGTTTCCACTCTTGATGCAATCTTAAAGCTTGTGTTGCCTGCTGTATGTAAATTTTATCTCTTTCCATTTCGCTAATGAGCTTCTTCAAACAGATTCAGGCAGTATGGGTTGTGGGAGAGGTATGCTGAGTTATATCCTAAAGATGATCTTGTTTACACAGTTGGCATCAGTGACTACAAGAAAGATTGGTTCTATGCACAAGTTACTAGGTGAGAGATAATAAATTAAATCCTTGTTTTTTCTGCGTTCTTATGAGTCCAGGGAGAAGTATTCAGAAATGTTTCGTAGCCATTGGCCAGAGGTCGATGAGCATGAAAGAAACCTTTATAGCTGTTTTGGTGATTGGTTTGTTTCATTATCTTTAAACTATGCTCAATTTAGGGTTTAGGCACAGAAGATCTTCATGTCAAACAGCTAAGATTGTGCTGGTGTTGTATCATGAAAATAAGCAATTTTTTGATAACAGCATATAGATATCTTGGTAATGGGTGGACATAAATTCCTTTGTATCTGCAAGCAGTACTATCTTTTGGTCTCTGAGTCGAAACAAACCTTCACCTGGTTATGCTTCTGTTACAGGAAAATCTCTAGTGATCCTGACGCCTACCAAGCAACCACATGGCAGATAAAATTCAAACTTGATGATGTTGTCCAAAGTGGACCTTACAAGTTCCGAATAGCCCTTGCAGCTGCCAAGAATTCTGAATTGCAGGTAAGCACGTTAGAAGCAGTAATTAACATTAATCTATCTAATTTGGATCATATAAATCTAATGGAAGGAACCGATCTTCCATGAAGGTCCGGATCAATGATCCCAAAGCAACCCCTGCTCATTTCTCAACGGGGATAATTGGTGAGGACAACGCAATCGCCAGACATGGAATTCATGGACTGTACTGGTTATTTAATATAGATGTGCTGAGCTCTTGGCTCATCAAAGGTGACAACAGCATATTCCTCACTCAGACAAGAAGCACCAGCCCCTTCCAGGGCATCATGTATGACTATATCCGTTTGGAAGGACCCAGAGAATCTGATTCAAAGAAGACAAAATCAAAAGCCTGTCATCTGATGTATTAAGTTTTATCAAGGCCTTGTCCAACGTTGCTTTCTGTATTACATTTGTCCTTTCCTTATTATATCTATCTATCCATCTATCTAAACAAATCAGAAGACTCAAATTCAGATGTTGATGCAGCATTGGCGTTGGCATCATAACATCCCTACGTATGAGGACACACAAAAGAGTCCTTTATCAGGATTTCAATCCCAGCTATTCCATCAAATCCAGTGTGATGCAGGACGGCTATGATGACCTAAGATGTGCAGCAGACGTCCATAGAACTAAATTTAATTAACATGCATAAAGGCAGACATCACTGTGGTTTCAGGGTTCAAAATTCACTTCATGATCTCACAATATTTATGTGGCTCAGGAAAGCCCGTCTAATGCACAACTGTATTTCTTCCCTCAGACACAACAATCACCCTTGATTCAGACGGAGGACACACTGGGCCTTTTCTTGTGTTTAAGAAATAAGAATGGAAGGGGGCAGTCTGACGGCAGGTTCACAGTTTAGATAGGGCCCCACGGCAAGTCACATTAGACGCATGGGAGGGGTGATGAAATACCTGTGAGGGTGGTCGCCCGGTCATAGGAACAGTGAGAGGGACCTGTCCGCGATAGCACTGGGGCTGGCTGGCCGCCATGCAACGACCCCGTCGGCTGCTGGCAGCAGGAGGCGATCTCAGGCGGCACAGTGATACGGGCGCCGCGGCAGTGGTGGCAGAGCTCACGGGGGCGAGCGGTTGGCGGGCCGCGAGTGGCGTGGTGGCGCGCCGGCCCGGCGACGGCGGGGCCGACGGTGGCTGGCCGGCGCGGGCAGAGCCGGACTGGTGGCGGCGCGGTGCAGGCGGCAAGAGTGCCGCAGCGAGGAGCAGCTGCTGCGACGCGGGCGGCGGCAGCGCCGGTTACGGGTAGCAGCAGTCGCAGTGGCGGCCGGCGGCGGGCAGCAGCGTGGCGAGTGGCGCCGGCGGCCGTGCGACCGCGGGAACGGTGGCGAGGCGGGCCACGGCGGAGGACGCAGGGCGGCTGTGATGCCGCTGACGGGCACGCGAAGGAGGGGGAAGGGAGGGAAAAGAAAGGGAAAAGAAAAAAAAATGTGCGTGGGGTGAGGTGTGAGTGCGTGTGGCGGGGCCCAGGAGCTTGAATGCGATGGGAGTCTAACCAGAGAACGAAGGGAAGACGAATAAAGGGGGGGGCTTTGGCTTCCGCCAGTAGAAGAAGAGAGGAGGGGTCGACTTCCGCCAGAAGGAAGATTAGAGTCGTAATCTCATTTTTTTTTCTGCTAATCACCGTCTAACCTTAATCAAGGTTAATGATTCTATTTATAATATCCCATAATAATTATAGATAAGTTCACAAAATACCAGAAAAATACATCAATCCATCACATCAAATACTACCTACAAGCATAAAATAAAATAACAGATGAACTAATCCAAATAGCACTTATTGGGCTTTCTGGCCCTCTGACTGAGTCTCGGCCCGTGCTCTCCATCACAGTGAGTCCAAAAACATAAAATTGCCGGAAAGCCGGCGAGATCTAATACATATTCTGTGAGAAACTGTTAATCCGGACAACATGTGAGGAATCCGCATTAATCTATTCACCTGTAAATATAGAAATATATACATATTGAAGAAATACGCAATATCTAGGCAAAGAAAACTTAATAAAAATGCATGAATGAATAAATGGATAATGCATGGGACTAAATGTAACAGCTAGCCTATAGAAACACAGTTATATATATACGTAACATAAATAGTACATAACATGTAACGGTGTTTTTGAAAATTGGATCAGGCCGGTTGGTTAACTGTAAACACCTGAACCCTTGGCCTTTCCAGTCATCATGCATAAAACTGGCAAACCAAAGGAACCGGTTAAAAATGGCTAATTAATGAGTCCTATTCACATGAAAACTGGTTGGTTTAATATCAAATATTATTCAAAATCGTGGTTTGCCAACTCATACACGTACCAGTACAAGTCGACCGACATATTCCATACCATGGAGATCTTGGGACGGTCAAAATCGGTTGAGTTTTGATTCAAGTGAACAGAGGAGAAGTTGGACCAGGATCTAGTTAGTCCGAGTGGGGCCGACTCATAGACTATCAAATCAAATTCGAGAGATTTATCTAGCTCACATTTAATCTTTCAGAGATGTGAATCTAAAATTTTATGATGACATTACAAGAAAAGAGGGTGGCAAGATGCGCAGAGTAAGATATCTCTCCGTATCACTATGCTAGATTCCCCGTTATCAAAAAAAAAAATTCTATGAACGAGTTTGTGATCTTTATATGTGTTAATGTATAATAATGGGGCGTGTGATGCTGAAGCAATTTTTGACATAATTTGAACCAAGTATCTAGTAAAGTTGGGTTTGCCACACCCTTATTCGGGGGAGGTTTCGGATTTGAACTCGATTATCTCTTCGTTCTTAAAAAAAATATGTTTGTTGATAAAAAATTGACATAATTTAATTATAAAAGATTAATTATAGTAAAAATTTCCCGACGACCTATTCACTAAAATTCAAGTATCTAGTGAAGTTGGGTTTGCCACACCCTTATTCGGGGGAGGTTTGGGATTCTAACTCGATTATCTCTTCGTTCTTAAAAAAATATATTTGTTGATAAAAAATTGACATAATTTAATTATAAAAGATTAATTGTAGTAAAAATTTCCCGATGACCTATTCACTAAAATGTCTCCGTCAATGTCTTTGATAAAAATATGATATTTTTTTAGAAGATCATGCTGCTTTACTTGTCTATGTTCTTAAATCAAATGGCGGGAACCTTGGAAATACCTATAAAATCATGGCTTGTGTGCTGATCGGATTCCCCTGATGAGATATAAATGAAGACACAAATATGGCGTCTCTCTCTCCAGAAAAAACCACCTAGAAATGAGACACAAATGTAACGTATCTCTACAATCCAGAAAAGTCACCGAGAAGTAGCTTCCCGCCTGGTGGGTGCCAAAGTCACACTAACGTTGCCTTACGTCACCTGATAAAAAAAGTTTAAAGTGAATAGTAATCTTAAATCAGAATTAATAATATTTTTATTTTTTAAATTTTAATTAGTGATATTAATGATGTTTGTAGTGGTCAAGAACTTGTTAGTCAAATCACGATCCATACCTCCGGAGACTTGTTGGTTTTGGGACAGAAGTTACACCCGCTAGAGGAGGACCTGAAACCACGAACAGACAGTCAGAATAACCTCTGAGAGTTACTTCAGGGGTCAACCCTCCGACAGTCAAGTCAGACAACGTTGAATAAAAGGAGGCAAACACTCGGGAGAAGAGGAGGGAGACTAGAGTGAAGAGGTGAGAGCTTGAGAGGGTTAGGTTACTCGTACCTCCTGACCGTTGGGGCAGGGCCTATTTAGTTATATCGTCGCCGTGGTTGACTGATGGGTTACCGTGGGCAAAAGAGACGTGAGCCGCCCAACTCGTGTGTATGACCGGACATGGAGACATGAGTGTTGACTGGCCGTCTCTTCGCCTGAGAGAAAACTCCGTCATTAATGTGATAGGGCTGGCCAAAGAGGGCGAGAGACTGCACTGTCATGGAGTGTGGCATGGGTGACGTCCTCCCCCTGTCATCGGACTGGCATGCCTCTCGTCATTAATACGTTGTCGGAGATGTGCGTCGTGGCCGCTGACGGGAGAGGAGCACGCGGGTACGACACCTATGCTAGGCTTGCGCCAGGGTAGGAGACATGTCGGGCCGGTGTGCAGCGTAATGAGTATGGAGGGTTGGGCCTCCATGACAGGTCGAACAGACGGACGCTAATGAGCTGGCGAGATATGTCCTCAATGTTATTTATATTTTTTATTTTCATGACATATTCATTTTATAGAATATATTTAAAATATTTAAAAAATAAAATAAAATAAAATTTTAAAGTGAACAATAACCTAATTAAATCGTAATTAATGGCATTTTGACTTTTAAATTTTAATTAATGATATTAATGAGGTTATCTATATTTTTTATTTTCACGGTATATTTATTTTATAGAATATATTAAAAATATTTAAAAAAATAAATTAAATTAAAAAATTAAAGTGAACATTAACCTTAAATCATAATTATATTTGATTTAATTAATTGTTTAAAAATGTGGATGGTAGAGGACACCAATTTCATTCTATTAAGTGTTTGTTTAAAAAACGTCGACGGTGGAAGATGTTAATTTCATTTGATTAATAGTGATTTAAAAAACATCGATGATGGAAGACGCTAATTCCATTTGATGTAATTCTTTAAAAAGCATCAACAACAGAAGATGCCAATTGCATTCATTGTTACAGAGGGGCACGCTGGTCATTTTACCGTGAGCTCTTTTTCACCGATCAAATGGCCCGTCCCGTACTGTCCCACTCTCTGTACGACAGAGTAAATCTTGCAAAATCTCTCAATCTGCACAGTATTTTCAAACAATGTCTAATACTCACGATTTATTATATGCTTAAAAAAATCATAGTCTTACCGTGCTGGGAATTGTGATGGGATTCGAAATTAATATTCAGATATTTTTTTAGGGCCGCTTTGTTTATTGAATAGGATAAGTGGTCTTTGAATAACTCATTTGACCCAGATGGGTCAAATGATGAGATGTTCGACCAAAACATGTCATCCCTTCGTATAACATCTTCTTTAATATGCACTTGCCAAATTAGAATATTAAATAAATCGGCGAATAAAGATGATAATCGGGGAACATGCTACCCTACCCGATTATCAAACTGAGTTTTAGTGCGTTTGACATTCTGATGGAGTGGATTATGAAAGTAACTTCCAATCATTAGAAGACTATTTGTGGAAGATAAATACATTAATACTCAAAAAGTTGGTCTCCCATTTTAAAAGCGGATTCTTAAAGTTAGAGAGAGATAGGAATAATAACGTGCCTTTTCTCTTAAATTTAAAAATTCCTTTTGATGAGATTTTGAAAAGAGAAAGTAGATTCTAATTATTAGAATGGAGTCCACATGTTTCATAATCTTCCACGTCAAAACTCACCTCTTCTCACTCAAAAAGTAGAGAGAAATAGAGTTGAGATAATTTTGGGAGATTTTTTACTCCCACTCTTTTTTCTCTCCGTCTCTCTCTACCTTTTGAAAATTGGGTTTTTTGCATATTAGTCCCTACAAATATGGCGAATTACTTTTTAGTCCCTAAAATCTCACTATTGTTTAAAAAACCCTTAAAATCATGTAACTCTAGCAGAAATGCCCATGTAGTTCGTCGACGTTAAAATAGCTGGATATTCGATGGAATATTCCATCCTTCCGTTAAAAAAAGTTGAAAAATCCTAAACTACCCTTATCATAACCCTCTCCCTGTGAAACCCTTCACCCCACCACCTGCCACCGCACACCCCACCGCCCCCATACGCAGCCGCAGACGCCCCACCGTCGTTACAATCTGTGGACTGCCCCCAGCGGCCGCCGCAGACGCCCCACCGCAAGGTCTCTAGAGGACTGCCCCAACTGCAGACGCCCCAGCCGCAAACGCAAACGCCCCACCGCCAACGCCCCACCGACCACCGCAGAGCCCCGCCGCAGACGCACTGCCCCATGTGTGCTTTTCCGCGTCTATTTTCGATTTTGAAAGTGGAAATCTTTTTCCCTTCTGACACACATTAGTTTCTGCAAGTTCTGTAATTTGTATTGCAGGCCATGTAACCCTTCCAAATCGGCTGTAACGACCCGAGAATCCGATTACCGGGAAGGCCCGATAACCCGAGACTCGCACCGCCGCTCACGAGCCGGGAGGGCTCGGAAGGGCTAAAAAGGAGTGTGGAGGCACAGAGAAATAGGAAATAAAGCAAGACAATCCAACAATAATTAACAGAAATAAATAAACAACTACAACAGAGTCCAGTCCAACAGAAAGTACAGTCTAAAGCAGTAAAACGTACCACATGCCAAGTGAACACTCGGCCCGGCAAGCTGACAACTGAGAACCTCCGCTCCGCACCCTCGAACCGCGAGGAAGAACCGCTACACCTGAAAAGCAGGGAATGAGTCTCCAAAACAGAGACTCAGCAGGGATCCCGCGGAACCCCAACCGGAAACAACGGCGGTAGCGGAAAGGAGAGCTACAACTACAGCAGGAACAGCAAACCGGTGGCCGGTCAAAAACTCGGCACTACAGCTACTCCTACTGCCAGAAGGCAGACCTCGATCACGCAGTCGAAGCTACCGAACCACGCTAATACCACCTATCGAACTAAGAACACACGGCAACCACGCCGTAGAGGCCTGTCCCCCGGACACAACCGACCTGGACACGCTGTCCAAGGTACAACCCCGACCATCCGATCGCGGGTACCGCACAACAAGACCCAACCTCGGTAAAGCCACTAGCACTAATCTCATGACGCGAAAACCAACACACGCGTCACGGCGAACCAACCGAAACTCAACGGTCAACACGACCGAAACCCGAAGGTCAAAGTCACGGAAACTGACAGTCTATCACTCCGTACTCGACAGGAGTACCACACACTAGAAGCACAGCCGGTAGCATCCCCTGACGTCTTACACCGCACCGCAGGTGAACCGCCTGACGTGGTAAGTCCTACCCGAGGCACGAACACCGTACAAGTAACCACAAACAAGTGACTAGCTGGGGTCACGCCCGTCGACGTGCGTCCACTGTCCCCAACCACGTGTGCACACACAGACCACGCGTCCTAGGTCTGGCCCTCTGACTGGTTTTCCCCCGCAGCCGGACTCTGGCTACGACGAGGGGCCCGACGGAAACCGGTCTAACCGTCCTCAGGGTAAGCCCGTACACCACTCCCTGGTGCGACCAGCACACGCGTACTGGTAGGCTACGACTAGTGGATGGTCACTGAAGGAGTAGACTCTCAAGTCAACGGAAAATAACGTCCGAATCCGACGACGTACGGGGACCACCCCACGTACCGGCCCCGTCGCACGGTGACCACAGTCGGAGAAGAAACGGGACTCACAGTCCACGGCCACGCACGGACCGTGCGCTAGAGTCGAGAAAACTCAAGTGGCGCTAAGCCACTGGACTCTGGACAGTCCTCTAGACGCACTACACCCAACGGTCCTTGAGTCACAAGACTCGGGGTCAAGACCGTTGTACGCAACAGCACAAGGCCATCAATCTAGTCCAGTCTCTAGGTCTAAAACCACGGTAGCACGAGTACCAAGACAACTCACGAGTCGCCAAGACCACTCCCTCGGGAAGGGAACGCAGAGGACCAAGGCCACCCACACGGGCCACACGGAAAACACAGAAGCACGATTCCCAGGGCAGCACACAAACCACCACGACGATTTCCCATCTTGTAGCAAGCTGAAAACCTCCAGCTCCAGGCCGGATAACTGGACTCGCAGTCCAAGGCCAAACACATGGCCCACACGGAAATCACCTTCCAAGGAAACTCACAATATGCAGGGGAGATCCTACCGCACACACACCGATATCCGGTGACTCGATCGAGCGTAACACGAAAGCCCAACACGCGAGAAGTCACCCGGACTCTCAACCCTATGGGCACGCTAAACGAGATAACACAGTCCTCCAGACACCCTCAAAACACGGACACAGAATCCCATGGGTGTCTAGCACTCACGAGACCGCAAGTCGACCACTGGGTCACAACCGGGTCGACCGGAGACCAACCCAACACAATCGGAAGGCTAGAAGGTCACCCGGACCCGCCAAGCCCACGTGCACGCTTATCGAGGTAACCCAAACCTCTGGACACCCAAAGACACGGTCACGGAACTCCACGGGATGTCCAGGACACACACGGCTCAAGGGGGGCACGATCAGCCGCAGACCGCCCGCCCCGGGCAGCCCGGATGTTCACTTCAATAACGTGCTATAGGTCCATAGCGCGTTCAAGCAGAACGCACTAGGAGCCTATAGCGCGACAAGGCAGGTCGCGCTATGTTTCCATAGCGCGACAGTCCAGAACGCGCCATAGCCCTATAGCGCAATAGGAACCGCCAAACTGTTCATCTTTTCCGATGAACGCGCTCTATCGGGGCAGCGCGACCATCAAGAACGCGCTACTGGAGCATAGCGCGTTCTCAGTCCGCGCCCGAAAACGGTGGAAACCGCGGGAAAAACCATTCCACGCCACGTTCACTCCCAGGTGAAGGGGAAACAAAAGGGGAAACCTTCCCCAAGCCCCTAGGCATGCATCTAAACCCCTGGATCGCCCAAAGACACCGTAAAACGAGAGATCCGGCTCACACCTCAAAAACATGGATTTTCCCCAAATTGCCTCGTTTAACCCGCTCGGCTCACCATGGCCTACAAAACTCGCGGGAAAAGAAGTGCACGAGCTGGGGGTCCATCTCCCTACCTCCACCGAAGAAACGACGTGCCGTGGACACCGGTCCACGAAGAAAACGCCGTTGAAGCCTCGCCGTTCCACGAACCCACGGCCGAGCTTCACCGCGCCTCCACCACCTCGATCCTCATCCATTCTCGCCCGTGCCTCACCCGCGCCATCCCCGCCTCGCCCACACTCCACCCCGTCGGCCGTTGGAGAGAGAGGGAGAGAGAAGAGAGCGTGAGAAGAGAGAGGGAGAGAAGAGAGAAATGAGAGATGGGGAGAGAGAAAAGGAGGTTATATATAGAAAATCCAGAAATTCTCAAAAATATCAAAAAATAGGAAATCACACCCTCGCGATCCTCGGAACGCACCGAACGCAACGGTACCACACTCGCCTAGGTGAACGGCCCGGTTCACCCGCAACGAGGTTCCGAAGGGAAAGCCGAAACCCACGCCGGGAATCGGAAAACACACGCGGAAAAAGCCGCGGAACACCTCTGGGCCTCCGAAACGACTCCGGATCACGCCGATCCGAACACGAAAGATGTCCGAAACGAAATTTCGGACACGACGGAGTCGGACGCTCCGAGAAACCACATCCGGGACCCACGAACGAGGATCCAAAAAATCCGGGGCATTACATCGGCCCTTGCCATCACGCCCCTTACATTTCATGGAAGCGTTTACCAGCCAAAGAAAGCCATTGGGATGCTCTCTTTTTAATAAGAGGGGTTCCAAAATGCAAATAAATCCTAAGAATCTGGTACCTCCATCACAAGATCCATTCCGTGACAGCTACAACAACAACCCGCCAGATCTCTTGGTCTCTGCCCCACCACCGCTGGCCACTGCATTTACATATTCGCTGACGAGATGCAGAGAGAGCCAGAGGCGATAACTATAGCAGCAGCACGAAGAAGATCCTGCCCACCTCTCACCTGTCTGTCTGGGTGCGCCCCCCATCTGTGTTGAGATGTTCTTGTCTCACTTATACCTCCATGGATGCCCAGATGAAAATGGAACACATTACTGCCCTCAAGTGTCCATCTCTGCCCTCTTTTACGGCTTTCTTTGATAATGCACAGGACTACTCTATTTGATATTTTTATGTCACATCGAGTAAGAATGAGTTCTTCCGGAATAAATTAGAATATCTAGTTCGTTCAAAAATCTCAAAAAAGTGATTATGATAACTAGAATACGATTAACTTTTGACTATCAATATCTGTTATTTTATCTATTTCTCGAATAAACTGATTCTCCTCTGAACATGAGAAGATTTACTACCAACAAAAGTACTCTCTCTCTCTCCTCTGAACTGATGGAAGTGCTTTTGGAAGTTGATGGAGAGGTCGACCCTCCTTGATGGAGAGGTCGACCTTTCATGGCAGTGGGCTAGTGAAATCCATCAAGATCACCATCCTTGATGGGATGTGGGGAGAGGTCGACCTCTCCATCAAGATCACCATATAAAGCATTGCAAGGGATGAACCATTGAATAAAACTGGGTGTTTGCTTGACATTAAACACTGAAACTCAGTGAAATCCCTGGATTCATTATGCTTGGATTGACGTACAATACTGAAAACTATGAGTTCCTTGTGTCTAGATCGACAAAAATACTTGTTTAACATCAGGATTCACTCTTTTGCAAATGAATCCATCCCTTGTTTTACTTTCCATAAAAAATGACCCTAAAACAGACTCAAAAGGGTTTTGTTTACACTAATTTTAAACCAAGGATTTTAAAAATCATATTTCAGTCTTTTGCATTAATTGGAAGTACTTGAAACGTTCAAGCCTTGGATGAAGAACAGCACAAGATGCATCATAGGAGACACATTCTACAATATTTATTTCTGAACTTTGGAAGCCTGTATGCATACAAGATCCAACTCATGATAACTGTATACAGTATATCCACTCTCCACACGACATCAAAAGTAAACAATGTAACGGCAGACTAGGATACAAGCAACCATGGTAGTTTCTTCTAATGAAAAGTAATCAATCTCTCAAGTCTATGCATGAAAGAGTACTCACTACATCTTCAGCCATTCTAAACAGCAACAAAGCCCCCAGCAGAACTTTGAAGGATAGTTCATGATGTATACTTCTCTACTGAGTCTAATGATGTAGAAACTGAAGGACTGGTTACGATGAGCCACTGTTATACGGGTAACAGGGACAACGGAGATTACATGCCTTTCACAAATGATCCACAAACACTGCTTTCACATCATCAGCTGCCACCATGGTGGTGAAGAAGCCAGAGTTAATATCGGGAGAGCCTTGATAATGCATTTATATTGTATAATATTAGCACCACTAAAGTCTTTTTCAGTGGTGTCGCCGTGTTGTTGAAGGACCCTTGTGAGGTGTCGACACCTCCTAATGGAGAGGTCGACCGTTCATGGCTAGACAGAAGGTGTTGCTTGCTGGATTGTCCGTGGTGTCGACGCTCCTTGATGGAGAGGTCGACCTCTCCCCACACCCCTGCACCTGCACCTCCCCACACCCCTGCACCTCCTCGCTGTGATTGCCCTCCTTCCCTCCCCTTCGCGAACGGCCACTCCACCACGCCCACGGCCTCCCTGTGCCACACCCGCAACCGCCCCTCAACCTGCACCCCCCTTTCGCCGCCGACCTCCCTCACCGTCGCCCTTCTCCCCACGTCACCGGCCAACTCCCCACCCTCACCCTCTCTCGTTCTCCCTCTCTCTCACCCCACACCACGTCGCCGATCGCCCGCCTCTCCTCTTCCTGCTATCACCCCGCAGCCTCCCCTCCGGCCCCCACTCCGCCACCGACCGTGGCCACGTAGCCACCAACCCACCCCCGGCAGCCTTCTCCTCTAACACCACGTCGCACACGCCACCGCGGCAGCCCCCCTGCCACCCTCACCACCTCCACACACCTCCGACCACCTCCACCACGGCGACCGCTTCTGGGCCTCCTCTCCGTATGGCGGCGGTACTACAACAGGGAGGAGTCTAGGATGGGGGATCAACAACGGCGGCGAGGAGTCCAGGGAGGGGGAAGAGGATGACGGGGAGGCGGCCGCGGTTAGAGGGGAGAGAGGCCGGGAGGGGGAGGCCGGGAGGAGGAGGCCGGAGGGGGAGGGGAGAGGTCGCAGGAGAGGGGGGAGGGAGGCCGGAGGTGGAGAGGGAGGGGGGGGAGGGAGGTCGCAGGAGAGGGGGGAGGTCGCGCCGGTCGGAGGGGGAGGGCGGCAGGAGGGGGAGGGGGGAGGGGGGAGGGGGAGGGGGAGGGGGGAGGTCGCAGGGGAGGGGGAGGGCGGCCGGTCGGAGGGGGGGGGAGGTCGCAGGGGAGGGGGGAGGCACCCCTCTCTCTATCTCTCTCTCACACTCTCACACTTAACCCAGGGGTATGTTAGTATTTTCATTACCTTTAGTATAAGGTAACTATAGTTTAGTTAATTGAATGAACGGTAGGGACTTAAACGTATAACGACTAAGATCATAGGGACTATTAAAATAATATTCAGAATGGAGGGACTAATCAGCAATTCACTAAGTTTATAGGGACTAATATGTAAAAAATCCTTGAAAATTTTACCTTTACAAAATCTTATGAAATATGGTGTCATTTGAAAATATTATTTGAGAGTGGAGATTTCGAAGTCATAATCTCCCCCAAAAAAGTCGAGTCACCGAGGCGACCTTCTTCCTGGTGTTGTAGCCCAGGGGAAGTCCATTGGTGGAACGTCCGGTGGGAGAAGCTCCCGTCGGGAACTCCCCCCCCTCCTCCTCCTTCCCCTCCCGAAGGAGGCCCTTGTCAGGCGAGTTCTACGGGACTCTACTGAGTTTTTGTCAGGTGAGTTTTCCCTAACTCATCTGGAATCTGTCAGGGAAGCTCTTCGGATCTCCTCTGGAAACCATCTCTTCTTGCCTTCACCTTTGCTCAGTCTCCTCCGTTCACCGCTCTTCATTTGTACTTTGGTGTTCATTATCTCTGAAAAACCCACCCCCTTTTGTATCCAACCCCTGTTGCAAACCCCCGTTCTAGGTTACCGTCTCTCCCTCCACCTTCGTCTTCCTCTCCCATTCGGTTCTTTTCACAGAGCTAGCTGTTCTTCTGGGCGTTCGTCGAAGCATGGATCGATTACCACGCGAAGCGGATTGTGGGCTTCTGCCCTCGGCCTCAAGGGAGCTCGGAGATCATGTGCTTATCCCCCTTGCATCCCCCTGGATGCTTGCTACTCGAGCCTCCCTGTCTCACTGCCTCTCGCTTGAGCGATTCGGCAGCTCGAGCTCCTCGAGGATTGTTTCTGCTACCTTCCGTTGCGGTTGCCTTGTCCCTACGGGTTCCAGGAGCTTCCCGTTTCGTTGGGTATCTTCGATCGCTACAGTGCCCGATTTTATGTTTTTTTATTATGATAGAAAGTTGACGGTATAAGTCAGGACAGAGCTCTCGAGTTCGGTGTGATCTCGAGACTCCTCTTTGTACGTTGCCTTCCGATTGTTATGAAATGGAATGCGTGTTTATGTCAAAAAAAAAATCTCCCCAAAAAAGAATGCTTCCAAAGGCAGCCTTAACGGCCCGCACAAGTGAAATAGATCTAGCTAGTTATCCCCTTATCATATATCATAGCGAGTATACATAGACTACATATAGTGGATGAGGGTGGAGCATCATTATTAATAATGGTTAGATTTTATAGGCATAGATGCAAATCAGCTAGTTTTCAGACGCGACGGGCACCATTGCTTCCACGGAGCAGATCAAGGGTGCGGTGGTGTGGAATACCATTCTTCTCAGTCACCCTTAGATGTAAAGATCTAATGAAAAAGAAGGTTGAACTTTAGTGTGATTCTCTCTCTCTCTCTCTCGTATCATATTTGAGTTTGATCTTCCATTCATCTTGACCATCTGATTTTCAGATCAGACCGCAATTATGGCAATTAAGTTTGATCATCCATTCAAATAGTAGAGTTATTTGTATATAAACCATTCTCTCTCTCTCTCTCTCTCTCTCTCTCTCTCTCTCTCTCTCTCTCTCTCTCTCTCTCTCTCTCTCTCTCTCTCGTATCATATTTGAGTTTGATCTTCCATTCATCTTGACCATCTGATTTTCAGATCAGACCGCAATTATGGCAATTAAGTTTGATCATCCATTCAAATAGTAGAGTTACTTGTATATAAACCATTCTCATGAGTAAAATGGTAAAGTATCATTATTAAAAATATATTTGAATATATATCATTGACTTTGTCGAAATATTAAAAAATATCCTTATGGTTAACTTCCATCTGCAATTGAAGAGATAAATATTCCTCGCGGAGAGAGAGGGGAAGGCGACGATTGGCCCTTGCCTCTATGTGGACGCATTAAAATTTGAAAATAATTTTAAATTAATCGTATAATTAATTAATTTATTTATTTTTTTAGTACGTGAGCGTGCCAGTCATGAAGCGTGATAATTTATTCGGACTTCAAGGAAGTCTTCGGTGCGTGCCGTCTGACTGGTCAGACGATTGTGGTACTCGGGCGACGTTAATTACATCCCCTCAGCGAGGGAAAACCCTTGATTGATCGCCAGGAAGAAGGGGCCCTGTGACCTAGAATTGACATTAATAACACGAGATAATGAAATCTTGGACTGCATTTAGACAAGCCCTGTATTAGGGTGAATGTTTACATCGTGTTAGTCACTTGCTGACCATTTTTTGTTCGGACGAAAATCCGTATTGAAAACGTAATGAAGATGACGATAAAATCGCACAAATGTATGCCGCGTGTACGGCAAGTTTAATAGGAGAATAAGATCGAGTCCCAATCAGAACGGGTCAGATTCGACAAGTTATCGGCCCAAAGTAATGTCGAGTCACGGCCATGTTAGAGTAGTCCCTGAGGTTCGAACCCGACTTGTCAAAGCGTCATTTGTATTCTCTTTATCGAATCTGGGGAAGCAGAGGTTTCGAAGTTAATATTATTGTGTTTTTTTAGGTTATTTGATCTATTTATTTAATGTTTGTATTATTATTATTATTATTATTATTATTTTGTCATTATCATTTTTGTTGAGATGCACGTACGTATCATTTTTTTATTATCTCATCATTTCATTTATTTCTTTTCTTATTCATTGTGGTTTTGTTGTGTTATTCCTTTTTTGGTTTTGACTTGCGTATATATATTTTATTTTTACTTTAACATTGTTCTGCTATTGTTGATCTATTTAGTGTTTTGTTATTGTTTATCTATTTATGTATCCACTAATTTATTTCATTATATTATCTTATTATTTGATTTTTAAAAAAATGATGAACAAAATACATAAATGAGAGTAATAAAAAAGATTTAAATGAAGGGGAATGAATAGTACCCGTGATCCAAACGTTTTATAGGGTGTTTGGGAACAGTTTTTTTTAAAGTTATTTCTATCTAAAAAATTGTATTGTGTCAAGTTTTGACGTAAATTTTAAAATTGATAAAAGCTGACACTTCCTGTTTGACAGCAACGTCATAATTTTTAAAATTTGTGTAGATTTATTTGACAGACAACTATCCATAATTTAAAAATTATTAATAATTTCATATACCTATGTTCTCCACATGTAATAAAAATAATTTAGAAAATAAAAAAAATTCAAATAACAATTGATGTTCTCATATATCCATATGAACGGGCCACATATGTACAGAGGGACGGGGGGCACGGGCGAGAGGGAGGGCGGAGGGCAGTGCAGGGGCGCCGGCAGAGGTGCAGGGCCGCCGGCCGGCGGAGGGCGGTGCAAGGCTGAAGACAGAGGAGAGGGGGGGCAGAGGGCAGTGCAGGGGCGCCGGCAGAGGTGCAGGGCCGCCGGCAGAGGAGAGGGAGGGCGGTGCAGGGCTGCCGGCAGACAAGAGGGAGGGTGGTGTAGGGTGGAGACGTGTCGGAAGAGGAGAGGGATGGCGGAGGGCGGTGCAGGACTGTCGGCAGACGAGAGGGAGGGGTGCATGCAGTGTGGCGGGGAGGGCCCGGCGTCGCTGTGCGGCGGGGAGGGCATCGCTGTGCAGCGGGGAGGGGTGCAAGGGTTCATGCACAGGGCGTCGCTGTGCGGCGGGGAGGGGTGAGAAGGACGACGACTGTAATATCCCGGACCTTTCGGATCCTTCTTCGTGGGTCCCGGATCTGGTTTTCGGAGCGTCCGGCTCTGTTGTGTCCGAAATTTCGTTTCGGACATCTTTCGTGTTCGGATCGGCACGATCCGGAGTCGTTTCGGAGGCCCGGAGGCATTCCGCGACTTTTCCGTGTGTGTTTTCCGATTCCCGGTGTGTGTTTCGGCTTTCTCTTCGGAAGCTCGCTGTGGGCGAACCGGGCGGTTCCCCCAGGCACGAGTGGTACCGTTGCGATCGGCGCGTTCCGAGGATTCCGGAAATGTATTTTTCTATTTTTTGATATTTTTCCGAAAAATCGGATTTTCTATATAATCCCATTTCTTTTCTTTTTCTTTTCTCCTTTCTCTTTCTTCTTCTTCTTCCTCCTTCCTTCCCCAACCGTGGCCGCCCTCCTCTCTCCCTCTCTCTCCCATTCGGACGCGGTGAGCTCCTCCCCGGCTGTTGACGGCGGCAGGGCGACGGCGCGGACGCGTGGGTGGCGGCGAGGCGAGCTCGTGGGCGTGCGGCAAGCGTGGGAAGCGTGGGGAGTTCGTGAAGCTTCAAGCGTTCTTCGCGATTCGCGGGTGATTCGGCGGAGCATTCGCTCCATTGAGGTAGGGTGACGTTCCTTAGCCTCTTGCCGATCTTTTCCGTGATTTATAGGCCGAGGGGAGGCCGAGAGGGGCTTGTTTGAGCATGCTTGGGGTTTTTCCATGATTTGGGGAGAGTCGCCCGATCTATGGATTTGATGCATGAATTCGCGTTTTGATGGCCTAGAATCATGCTAGGGGTCCCCGGGGGCCTTCCCCTTTGATTTCCCCCTCTCCGGTGGAGGTATGGGGGCGTGGATGGTGTTTTTGGCCGTTTCCCGCCGTTCTCGGTTTTCCGAGATGGTAGCGGTCTACCAGTGGCCGCGTTCATTGGTAGCGGTCGGGTGGGGACCGCCTTCACCAGGATTTTTGACCGTTGGGGCTCGTTCTGTCGGCAGGCGGTCGCGGTCGTGCGACTGACCGCGACTGCTGGTGGCGGTCAGGGGGCGACCGCTTTCACCATGGGGTCCGGCACGGTCTTCGACACGGTTTTTGACCGTTGGAGTCTGGTCGCGGTCTCCTGGAGACCGCTACCAGGTGAAAACGGTCATCAGGCGACCGCGTTCAACTTTTCGCGCACCAGGGTGGTCGCGGTCCCAGGAGGACCGCGACTAGGTGGTAGCGGTCCTGGGTCGACCGCGACCACTGGAGGCGGTCCTCCGGTGACCGCGACTCCTTTTCCTTGCCAACTTGAGTCCCGGACGAGCTAGTCTCGATCCCTGTGCTGACCCGTAGTCCGACTGATGCGGGGCATCATGTGGGGGCTACACGTGGGGGTGCCGTGGGGTCCCGGGAGGTGGTGGCTTCGGTTTGTGTCACCGTGCGTTAGTGTGGGTACAAGGAGCGTTCCTCGTACCTGTGGTTGCGACGTTGTTTTCCGTGACTTGAGAGTCTACTCCTTCAGTGACCCTCCACTAGTCGTAGCCCACCAGTACGAGGTGCTGGTCTCACCTGGGAGTGGTGTACGGGCATTCACCTTTGAGACGGTTTGTGGACCGGTTACCGTAGGCCCCTCGTCGGTAGCCAGAGTCCGGCTACGGGGGAAAACCGGTCAGAGGACCAGACCTAGTGACGCAAGGTCTGTGTGTGCACACGTGGTTGGGGGCGGTTGGACCCACGTCGACGGGCGTGACCCCAGCTAGTTACTTGTTCGTGGTTACTTGTACGGTGTCTGCGCCTCGGGTAGGACCTACCACGTCAGGCGGTTCACCTGCGGTGCGGTGTAAGACGTCAGGGGACGCTACCGGCTGTGCTTCTAGTGGGTGGTACTCCTGTCGAGTACGGAGTGACAGACTGTCAGTCGAGTGTTTCGACCTTCGGGTTTTACCGGTTCGACCTTTGAGCTTTGGTCTTCTTACCGTGGCACGTGTGTCGGTTTGCGTGCCGTAGGGTCTTGTCTTGTAGAGTACAGGGCTTTCCCTTCCGAGGTACTCTCCTACCGCTAGTGTAGTGGTTTCTCGTTTTACGAGGTAGGGTTCGAGTGATCCCTACTGAGTCTTGTTCCGAGACTCATTCCCTGCGTGTTTTCACCGTGTTTCAGGTGAGGCGCCACCCCAGGGGAGCGCGTCTGGGGTGCAGCGTGGTGCGGGTGCCCAGAGGTAGTGCCAGAGGTCAGAGCCGGGGTATGCCCCGTGTAGCTGTACTTTTCTTCCTTGTCACTGTACTAGTCGTGGACTATTGTTATTGTTGTTAATTTCTATTGTGGACCATGTAAAATGTTAATTTATTTCTTGCTTGATATTATAACTGTTTAATTTCTGCAATTATTTGTGATACTTGTGTAGTCTCCACACCATCCTTTTAACCCTTCCGAGTCTTCGGGCTCGTGGGTGGCGGTGCGAGTCTCGGGTTATCGGGCCTTCCCGGTAATCAGATTCTCGGGTCGTTACAGCTGGTATCAGAGCGCGGTTGTGGAATTACATGAGAATCATAGGTAATTGTAGTGGTCCACTAGTCCACAGCGATGATGTACATGTGACGCTGGCATTGGACATCGTGTGTTTTTCTTGACCTTGCCGTTTTCGTGTTTTCTGTCTTTTGCTTCAGGAGCGAGTATGGCGCCGAGGAGGAGCTCTCGCTCTCAGCAGGGACAGTCGGCTGGAGGCCAGGAGATCCAGCAGGGGGTCCAGAGGGACTAGGAGGAGCATAGTAGAGCACCACGGGGGGCTACCGAGGCCGCGGATGCTGCGAGAGTTCCGGGGGCCGAGGATTTCTTCCGTGGCATGTACCAGCTTATGTCTCAGCAGTTCGGCGGAGAAGCTGGTGAGGGCTCGTCAGCTAGGGGTGGGCCAGGCCGAGCAGTGAGGGACTTCATGCAGTTCCATCCACCTTACTTTAGCGGCCAGGCAGACCCTGATGCGGCTCGTGATTGGCTCGATGAGATGGAGCGGGTGTTCAGTTCTGCGAAGAGTGCTGCCGAGGACAGAGTGGTGTTGGCCTACAACCAGTTGCAGGGTACGGCTCGGAGGTGGTGGTCTTCCGAGTGGAAGACGTCTTTTCAGCTTCGTCCACTTGAGCAGATCGAGTGGGATGACTTCGTCAGTGCTTTCGAGCGTACGTACTGTCCAGATATTGTTGCTACGCAGCGGATGCGGGAGTTTCTGGAGCTGGTGCAGGGTGACATGTCCGTGTTGCAGTACAGGGCCCGATTTGTCGAGCTGGGTCGGTACGCACCTCACATCATGGAGCATGAGAGGGTGAGGACCACGCAGTTTGTGCAGGGCTTGAGGCTGGAGCTGAGGCACCATTTGATTGCGAACGGGGCCACTGATCTAGAGACGGCGTCTCGTGTTGCGATTTCTTTGGAGATGGATATGCAGAGGACTCGAGGACCGATCAGCCAGGGGCAGTCCTTGTCAGGTCGCAGCCAGCAGTCGGCTACCCAGCAGCAGGGTTTCTTCCAGCATGCGTCGGGTGGTTCAGGAGCACCGGCATCGGCAGCGTCGGTAGCAGGATCTGCGTCCTTCGGCTCGAAGGTCAAGAAGTCCTTGAAGAAGAGTTTCCGTAAGAAGCACAAGGATCAGGGGCAGGCTTCATCGGGCAGTGTACAGCAGCCGATTCCTTTGCAGCGTTAGGGATCAGTGGGTGGATCGCGAGGACCTTGTCCACGGTGTGGTGGGACCCACCCAGGCAGGCAGTGCACGGCTCCGATCATCTGTTTTCGGTGTGACCAGCCAGGGCATATGGCGCGTGACTGTCCTCAGAGACCGCCGCAGTAGCAGTTTCCTTAGCAGCAGCAGGTTCCCCAGCAGCAGAGGCAGCAGCAGCAGCAGGGACAGTATCCGCCACTACCCAGGTCAGCTAGTGTGGGAGGCAGGCAGAGGGCTCGGGGCCAGATCACGCACATGACCAGGGCAGAGGCAGTGGCGTCGCAGCTCGTGGAAGGTACCGTTCAGATTTTGGGTTGTGCGGCTCGGGTTTTATTTGATTCTGGCGCGTCTCATTCGTTTATTTCGGAGGATTTCGCGTCGAGCGTCGAGGAGCCGGTGACCCAGTTGTCCTGTGATTTGGCAGTGGAGTTGCCTTCGGGTGACTTTATGATCACTCCGTATTGCTTCGATCAGGTTCCGGTTTGGATCGATGGGCGGAGTATGCCAGGCAGGTTGTATGCGTTGCAGCTTCGGGATTACGATGTGATTCTAGGCATGGATTGGCTCGAGACTCATGGAGCGGTGGTGGATTGTGGAATGAAGAGGGTCTACTTCCAGCATCCGAGCAAGAGGACCTTCTATTTCCAAGGTATCCGTTCCGCCTCTTCTCGATTCCTTATCTCTGCTATTCGAGCCCGTCGATTGCTTGATTCTGGTTGTCAGGGTTTTCTCGCGTCCGTGGTTGTGTCTGACCGGATGGAGCCGGATGTCGAGGACATTGCGGTGGTGTGCGAGTTTCCCGACGTTTTTCCCGAGGAGTTGCCTGGATTACCTCCCCAGCGGGAGATCGATTTCGTGATCGAGGTTGTGCCTGGTACGGGACCTTTGGCGAAGGCTCCCTACCGTATGGCCCCCGCTGAGTTGAGGGAGTTGAGGGCGCAGTTGCAGGAACTGTTGGCCAAGGGGTATATTCGTCCTAGTTTTTCCCCTTGGGGTGCGCCCGTGTTGTTTGTGAAGAAGAAGGACGGTAGTCTGCGGTTGTGCATTGACTATCGGCAGCTGAATGAAGTGACCATTAAGAACAAGTATCCGTTGCCGCGGATTGATGACTTGTTCGACCAGCTTCAGTCTGCGCGAGTGTTCTCGCGGATTGATTTGCGGTCCGGTTACTATCAGCTGAGAATTCGCGAGTCCGATGTGGAGAAGACTGCATTCAGTACGAGGTACGGGCATTATGAGTTTCTGGTGATGCCGTTCGGGCTCACCAATGCCCCTGCAGCCTTCATGGACTTGATGCAGAGGGTGTTTCATCCGTATTTGGACCAGTTCGTGGTCATCTTCGTGGATGACATCCTTGTTTATTCGCAGTCTGCTGAGGAGCATGCGTACCATTTGGGTGTGGTGCTGCAGACGTTGCGAGATCACCAGTTGTATGCGAAGCTCAGCAAGTGCGAGTTTTGGCTCAGCGAGGTGCACTTTCTGGGGCACGTGATTTCTGGTGATGGCATTTCCGTGGACCCCGCCAAGGTCGAGGCAGTAATGCAGTGGCCGAGGCCGAGGTCGGTGACGGAGATCCGGAGTTTCTTGGGGCTTGCGGGTTATTATCGCCGGTTTATCCAGGATTTTTCTCGCATTGCGACCCCGATGACTAGACTCACGCGGAAGGATGTGCCTTTCGTCTGGTCCGAGGAGTGTGAGCAGAGCTTCAGGGAACTGAAGAGATTGCTCACCTCGGCTCCGGTTTTGGTCTTGCCTTCTGGATCGGGAGGTTTCGTGGTGTGTACAGATGCTTCCGGGGTCGGATTGGGTGCTGTTTTGATGCAGCATGGTAGAGTGGTGGCTTATGCATCTCGGCAGCTAAAGCCCCATGAGGAGAACTACCCCACCCATGACCTTGAGTTGGCGGCGGTGATCTTCGCGTTGAAGATCTGGAGGCATTATCTGTACGGCGAGAAGTTCGAGGTATTCACTGACCATCAGAGTTTGAGGTATGTGTTCTCGCAGAGAGATCTGAACCTCAGACAAAGGCGTTGGATGGAGTTCATGAAGGACTATGACTTCACCCTGTCTTATCAGCCGGGCAGGATGAATGTCGTCGCTGATGCCTTGAGTCGGAAGGTTGCGGTCAGTACCTTGATGTTGAGGAAGTGGAGGCTCTGGGAACAAGTGCCCGAAGTATCCTTCAGGCTCAAGATTCCCCAGGAGCCAGGGTTGGCCGTGCTTGCGAGTCTGACTGTCACTCCTGCTATCCGTCGTCAGGTGACAGAGGCTCAGCATGCAGACCCTGAGTTGCCCCGGATTCTTGCGATGGCTGACGTGGAGCTCGGCGAGGACGATGCTGCGAGGTTTCGTGGCAGGCTGTACGTCCCAGCGGAGGAGCAGGTTCGTCGTGCGGTGTTACGCGAGGCTCATGGGAGCAGGTACACTGTACACCCGAGTGCGACGAAGATGTATCGGAACTTGCGAAGGCAGTTCTGGTGGCCTGGCATGAAGAGAGATGTCGCAGAGTTTGTGGCCAGGTGCCTGATCTGTCAGCAGGTGAAGGTGGAGCATCAGCGACCAGGAGGTACTCTCCAGCGCTTGGATGTTCCTGCTTGGAAGTGGGACCATGTGACCACGGATTTTGTGGTGGGGTTGCCGAGGATCCCGAGTGGGCAGGATAGTATTTGGTTGCTGGTGGATCGGCTGACGAAGGTGACTCGGTTGTTACCGGTCAAGGTCAGCTGGAGCGTGTCTAAGTTGGCTCGTTTGTATGTGGAGCAGATCGTTCCGTTGCATGGGGTTCCCATTTCGATCGTGTCAGATCGGGATCCGCGCTTCACTTCTGGATTCTAGAGGAGTTTCCAGCGAGCTCTTGGCACAGAGTTGGCATTTAGCTCGGCGTATCATCCTCAGTCAGATGGTCAATCTGAGAGGACCATTCAGACTTTGGAGGACATGCTGAGATCTTGCTGCCTGGAGTGGCATGGGAGTTGGATTCATCACCTACCGTTGGTGGAGTTTGCCTATAACAACAGCTTTCATTCGAGCATCGGCATGGCTCCATATGAGGCGTTGTAAGGGCGTCCTTGTCGGATTCCACTTGATTGGTTTGAGGTGGGTGAGCGTGTTTTGACGGGACCGGAATTGGTGCAGCAATGTGTGGATGTTGTGCACCTGGTTCGTCAGAACATGTTGGCGGCCCAGAGTCGGCAGAAGAGCTATGCTGACCGTAGGAGGCAGCCCCTCGAGTTCGCCGTGGGCGATCATGTGTTCTTGAGAGTTTCTCCGATGAAGGGGGTGATGCGTTTTGGACGGCGTGGGAAGCTGAGTCCCCGCTACATTGGTCCTTTCGCGATTGTGGAGCGCATCGGTGAGGTTGCTTACCGGTTGCAGTTACCTCCTGAGTTGGCGTCGGTGCATGACGTGTTCCACGTCTCGATGTTGCGGAAGTATATGCCCGATGACTCTCATGTGCTCGAGTTTTCCGTTTGGCCTGAGGTGACTCCAGATCTTTCTCTCCCAGAGTTTCCGATCCGCGTGGAGGATAGGCGAGAGCAGCGCCTGCGGAACAAGGTTATTCCCTTGGTAAAGGTCGTGTGGCAACGACACTCTGGTGGTGAGGCTTCGTGGTAACGTGAGGATGAGATGCGTCAGCAGTTCCCGTATCTGTTTGAGTGAGTCTTCCTCTTCTTTCCCCTTTGGTTGTTCTCAATTTCGAGGACGAAATTCCTTAAGGGGGGAGGGCTGTAATATCCCAGACCTTTCGGATCCTTCTTCGTGGGTCCCGGATCTAGTTTTCGGAGCGTCCAGCTCTGTTGTGTCTGAAATTTCGTTTCGGACATCTTTTGTGTTCGGATCGGCGCGATCCGGAGTCGTTTCGGAGGCCCGGAGGCATTCCGCGGCTTTTCCGTGTGTGTTTTTCGATTCCCGGTGTGTGTTTCGGCTTTCTCTTCGGAAGCTCGCTGTGGGCGAACCGGGCGGTTCCCCCAGGCACGAGTGGTACCGTTGCGATCGGTGCGTTCTGAGGATTCCGGAAATGTATTTTTCTATTTTTCGGTATTTTTTTCGAAAAATCAGATTTTCTATATAATCCCATTTCTTTTCTTTTTCTTTTCTCCTTTCTCTTTCTTCTTCTTCTTCCTCCTTCCTTCCCCAACCGTGGCCGCCCTCCTCTCTCCCTCTCTCTCCCATTCGGATGCGGTGAGCCCCTCCCCGGCTGTTGACGGCGGCAGGGCGACGGCGCGGACGCGTGGGTGGCGGCGAGGCGAGCTCGTGGACGTGCGGCAAGCGTGGGAAGCGTGGGGAGTTCGTGAAGCTTCAAGCGTTCTTCGCGATTCGCGGGTGATTCGGCGGAGCATTCGCTCCATTGAGGTAGGGTGACGTTCCTTAGCCTCTTGCCGATCTTTTCCGTGATTTATAGGCCGAGGGGAGGCCGAGAGGGGCTTGTTTGAGCATGTTTGGGGTTTTTCCATGATTTGGGGAGAGTCGCCCGATCTATGGATTTGATGCATAAATTCGCATTTTGATGGCCTAGAATCATGCTAGGGGTCCCCGGGGGCCTTCCCCTTTGATTTCCCCCTCTCCGGTGGAGGTATGGGGGCGTGGATGGTGTTTTTGGCCGTTTCCCGCCGTTCTCGGTTTTCCGAGATGGTAGCGGTCTACCAGTGACCGCGTTCATTGGTAGCGGTCGGGTGGGGACCGCCTTCACCAGGATTTTTGACCGTTGGGGCTCGTTCTGTCGACAAGCGGTCGCGGTCGTGCGACTGACCGCGACTGCTGGTGGCGGTCAGGGGGCGACCGCTTTCAGCACGGGGTCCGGCACGGTCTTCGACACGGTTTTTGACCGTTGGAGTCTGGTCGCGGTCTCCTGGAGACCGCTACCAGGTGAAAACGGTCATCAGGCGACCGCGTTCACTTTTCGCGCACCAGGATGGTCACGGTTCCTGGAGGACCGCGACTAGGTGGTAGCGGTCCTGGGTCGACCGCGACCACTGGAGGCGGTCCTCCGGTGACCGCGACTCCTTTTCCTTGCCAACTTGAGTCCCGGACGAGCTAGTCTCGATCCCTGTGCTGACCCGTAGTCCGACTGATGCGGGGCATCATGTGGGGGCTACACGTGGGGGTGCCGTGGGGTCCCGGGAGGTGGTGGCTTCGGTTTGTGTCACCGCGCGTTAGTGTGGGTACAAGGAGCGTCCCTCGTACCTGTGGTTGCAACGTTGTTTTCCGTGACTTGAGAGTCTACTCCTTCAGTGACCCTCCACTAGTCGTAGCCCACCAGTACGAGGTGCTGGTCTCACCTGGGAGTGGTGTACGGGCATTCACCTTTGAGACGGTTTGTGGACCGGTTACCGTAGGCCCCTCGTCGGTAGCCAGAGTCCGGCTACGGGGGAAAACCGATCAGAGGACCAGACCTAGTGACGCAAGGTCTGTGTGTGCACACGTGGTTGGGGGCGGTTGGACCCACGTCGACGGGCGTGACCCCAGCTAGTTACTTGTTCGTGGTTACTTGTACGGTGTCTGCGTCTCGGGTAGGACCTACCACGTCAGGCGGTTCACCTGCGGTGCGGTGTAAGACGTCAGGGGACGCTACCGGCTGTGCTTCTAGTGGGTGGTACTCCTGTCGAGTACGGAGTGACAGACTGTCAGTCGAGTATTTTCGACCTTCGGGTTTTACCGGTTCGACCTTGGAGCTTTGGCCTTCTTACCGTGGCACGTGTATCGGTTTACGTGCCGTAGGGCCTTGTCTTGTAGAGTGCAGGGCTTTCCCTTCCGAGGTACTCTCCGACCGCTAGTGTAGTGGTTTCTCGTTTTTCGAGGTAGGGTCCGAGTGATCCCTACTGAGTCTTGTTCCGAGACTCATTCCCTGCGTGTTTTCACCGTGTTTCAGGTGAGGCGCAGCCCCAGGGGAGCGCGTCTGGGGTGCAGCGTGGTGCGGGTGCCCAGAGGTAGTGCCAGAGGTCAGAGCCGGGGTATGCCCCGTGTAGCTGTACTTTTCTTCCTTGTCTCTGTACTAGTCGTAGACTCTTGTTATGTTGTTAATTTCTATTGTGGACCATGTAAAATGTTAATTTATTTCCTGCTTAATATTATAACTGTTTAATTTCTACAATTATTTGTGATACTTGTGTAGTCTCCACACCATCCTTTTAACCCTTCCGAGTCTTCGGGCTCGTGGGTGGCGGTGCGAGTCTCGGGTTATCGGGCCTTCCCGGTAATCGGATTCTCGGGTCGTTACAACGACGCGGTGCGCGAGAGGAAGACGCGACGAGCTTCCTTAAAAAAAAATTGCTACGGGGTTGTTTTTATTTGGAAAGAGATTTCAATAGAGTAGAATTATTCCCTAAAAATTAGGAAAGTAACTACCAAACGTGGTTAGTGGGTTCTGTACTCTTATTTTTAAATTTAAGAGAGGAAAAAGAGAAAAAACGTTCCCAAACGCCCTATTAACGTTTTGGGATTTTTTTTTTTGCATGTGGATTAAGCCACCTCGAGTGTATGTTCATTAGGGGAATGTGTGAGTGAGGGTTGGCACGTGAACGTGTGTGTTCGTTTTTTTTATACGATTGCCACCATGTTTAACGTGTATAGAACACTGTTATCTGAACTGGACTGTATCGGTCGGTCTGATCGGTTCGACCGTGAATCGACCCAGGAATCGGTCTGATTAAGGTTGGTCTAGTCTAATGTTAAAGAATCAGACGAACCGGATGAACTGCAGTTCGACCGGTGAATCGGTCTGAACCGATTCGACCAGATTCACCCTTTAAAATAAAAAAATAAATATAAAAATATTTAGATATTCAAAATAATATTTAGATGTGAACAAAATTATCTTATTATTATTGATTTGTTGTTATTTATCATTTTATTTTAGATATATTCGAAGTTTAAAAATTTAAAAGAGCATAGATGTCAATTGTGAAGAGTGAAGATCAATGGAATATTACAAAATTTTAAAGTTAATTTATTTAACCATGTTATTGTTATTTTTTTACTTGTATAGTTACATAATCATGACTAATAATTATATTATATTTTTTTATTTTGATCATTATATCTTATTTCTTATTGCTTGGAGTTATAGAATCGAGTCAGACTATTTATCAATATTATGATGAGGTCACGGTTCAAATCGGTTCGATTGAATGGTCCAACCGGTTCAAATCGAATTAACTCATTGGTCGGTTCAGACACCGATTCGATTCTGATAACATTGATATAAAAGGAATGGGGAGGGCATGTGTACCCCGTGTGGGTGTGTTGTGTCAGGCGCGTGCGTGCGAGCATTTATATATATATATATAAAGGGTATGGGGATGAAACGGCGGGAAGAATGATTCGGTGCGTTTAGTGATCCGGTGCGCAAAAGCACGCCAGATCACCTCCCCTTGTGATTGGTTTCGGCTTGGCCTCCCTTTATTTTTTTTATATATGGGGGTTAAGGTCAAACGGCGTGGAGAGGGATCCTGTGCGCAGAGATGGTGAACCGACGGGGGGAGAGAGATCCGACGCACTCTGCGCGTTGAATCACCTCCCTCTCCACTGGTTTTAGCTTCGCTTTTGTGTTTTTTTTTATAACGGGCTGAAACGGCGTAGGGAGATGGGGTGAAGAGAGTGGGGCGGTGATCCGACGCATCGGATCACCTCTCACTTGGCCCTTTTCTTTTCATTTTTTTTGTCATTGTTCTTATGGTTAGTATTGTTAGGACATGGTTTATATATATATTTTTTTGACCGCGTTTCTAGCAGAATTTTGGCAGCACCTCTCCAAGACTCCAGATTTGTGGGGTGTAAAGCGGGTACGCATCCACGGACAAGTCCGAGATGACCCCTCAACAGTATGAGTGAGCATGGAAGCGGTAACACTCGAAACCATCGCGTCAAAACACGGTGCAAAACTGAGCGAGCAGGAAGCTAAAACATGAAGGGCAAACGTCATCGGATCAAGGGGTGGTGGGCGTCACCGGATCAAGTGGTGGAAGACATCACCGGATCAAGTGGTGGCAAACGTCACCGGATCGAGAGGTGGCATACGTCACAGGATCGAGAGGTGGCATACGTCACCGGATCAAGCAGTGGCAAACGTCATCGGATCAAGCAAAGGGGGATGCCACCGGATCACTCGACCAGAGAGGCCACCTGATAGGAATCACTGGACACTAACATTTTTATTTTTACATTTGTGTCCTGAAGAGGCGAAATCTCGCGCTGTTCCTGAGCGGGCTGATAAGCACCAGATTGTGAACTGCAGGACAGGGAAACAGATCAGAGGGCCCAGGGGTAGTCCCTGGGGCAAACCCTCTGATGCTTAAGTCAGTAGAGCTATGGCGGGAGCAATAATGGGGAGGGGCTAGTTTATGCGCGAGATCCCTCTCCACCGAAGGGGTGAAGCGGTTCGTGCTCAGGAGTTTAGGGCGTATGGTTGCCTTTTTGGCTTACCTTTCACCGGAGGGTACCCCTGGTTTAAATAGTGCGCCGTCCCCAGGAGTCCTGCAAGCCGAGGGGTTTCAGGTAGAGGTTACGTCCTCAACGTGGGCTTTTATTACCTTATCGTGGGAGCGTTATCCTCGCGGGGAAGAAGAAGTCCCCTGTCTTCCCAGATTCTTGCATGTTGCGGACTCTTAACGGCTGCAAAGATAAGTATTTGTCGGCCGTTCCGAGCTTCGGAGAGGCCGACCCTATCCGGGCGGTAGGCTTAGCTCGGTAAAAGATGGGTCGGATAGGCCGGCTTATGCCTCATTCTCCCGGGCGGAGGGATGGCTCGGGCGCGGACCTTCCAGTGACCTGACCGATGCTCGGGCCCTCCGAGCCTTGAGGTCGCCTAGGAGGGTTGTTTCCTCGAGCGCTGTAAATTGGGCTTTCTCCCCTAAGTGGGCCTTGTGGACTGTCACTTGGGTGAGCTTGGCCTCATTGGGCCCTCCCGAGCCTAGTTGGGCTGCTCCATTGGGCTGCAAAAATCCCCCTCTCAACTTGTCCCCCTCCTACTCCCGAGCCAAATGAAGCTCGGTTGAGTAATGCTTGAGGGCGTTGGACCGGCGTGGCTCAGGTGGGTGGAGATCTGACGGTGTTAAGTAGCCACGTGCCGTGGTCACCTGGGCCCGTAGTAATAATTATCCTGACGGATTTGAAATGAAGGGGGCCCCCTTTTTCTCGGAGGTCAGAACGGCGCGCCGCCTTCCGCGAGGGTTTATAGGCATTGGGCGCTGGTTGTCATTCCAGACTCTCTAGGGTTTTGGCTTTCCTTCGCTTCTTTACCTTTTGGGGCTCCTTGATGCGCCGTGAGATCACAGCGGAGGAGCGAAGCCTTGCGGCGGCGTTCGAGGAGTTGGAGAGGATAACCGCGGAGGCGGTCCGGCAGCTGCCTTCTCCCCCGGAGTCTTCGAGGTCTTGTGAGGGCTCTTCTTCCGGTTCCTCCTCGAAACTCATGGCGGACCAGCGCTCGGGAGATGAGTTGGAGGTGAGGGCGCCAGTCCCGAACTGCAGCGAGCTGGGGGAAGCCGAGGTGAAGAAGCTGGAGCACCGGTTTCGGTTGCCTTATAAGTACAGTTTCGCCACTGTTGCTCCATACGAGACGAGTCTGGACGACCGCACGGGCCATATCTGCTCCTTTCTTCTGGCTTGGAAGAGCGGGTTTCACCTCCCCTTCGAGTCTTTCGTCCTTAAGCTCCTTAATTTTTTCAAGTTGGCACCTGTTCAGTTGGTGGCCAACTCGTATCTCCTTCTCTCTGCTTTTCGAATCCTCTGCCGTCAGTGCGGGGTTCGCCCTTCCTTAGATCTTTTTCATTATTTCTTTGAGTTGAAGGCGCACCCGTCGGCGGGGAAATGCTTCTATTACATCCAAGCGAGGAGGAACAGGAGCTGCATTTCGCTAGCGGCGAAGGATTCCTCGCATAAAGGGTGGAAGACCTAATTTTTCTGGGTGAAGATAGAATCGGTGGAGGACACTTGGAGGTGTGAGGTGATGCCCAACTTCCACCCGAACATCCCTCCCCGCCAGGAGGAGCTTCCTTCAGATGTGGAGGAGCACGCCGCTCGCCTGCTGAAGAATTGTCGGTCTACCGAGGAGCTGGTGACGCCGGAGAATGTCGAGCGGTGTCTCCTCACGCGGCTGAAACCATCAGGTATCACCACTCGAATTTCTCTCCGGGGGTGAGGGTCATCTTTCTTTTCTTGACCATGCCTTCTTCTCTGCTGTAGACACTAGGCGGGAGCCTCTGGAGGAGGCTGCTGAGGTCATCGATCTCGGAGATGACTTGGCGGCTGATGAGCCTGACGCTCCTGTGGGTCGCTCCCAAGCCCGGGACAAGGGCAAGGGGGTTACTTCCGAGGGAACTTCCCGGCCGGGCGGTGCAAAGCGCAAGGATCCCATGGAGGGGAGGTTGCGGGAAGCCGCGAAGGCCAAGAAGCTGGCCAAGAAGGCCGGCCTTCTCACCACTGCCGGGGGCGACTCTAGCTCGGCGGCGCTCCCCTCTCAGGAGCAAGATGGGGCCGACCCTACCAGGCCGGCTCCCCCATCCACCGGGCGAGAGGGGGCCGAGGAGACCAGGGGCCCCTCAGAGGGTGGTGATGGCGGGTCGGCTCTCCCCTCGGTGGGGACAGAGGGGGCCGGAGTCAAAGCAGCCGATGCCGAGGCCGGGGGACCGGTCGAGGTCGGTGATGTCTCGGGCGGCGAAGCGCGGGCCGAGACAATTGAGGTTGGGGGTTCGCCTGCGAGGGCGTCGCAACCCCAAGCTCGGCCGCTGAGGCAGAGAAGCGATCGGTCGGGGCCGAGGAGCGGGCGGCCGAGGCCAAACGGAAGTCGATCGAGCTCGAGGAGCGGGCGACGGAGGTCGCGCGTAAGTCGATCGAGCTCGAGGAGCGGGCGACCGAGGCCGAGCGGAAGTCGATCAAGCTCGAGGAGCGGGCGACCGAGGCTGAGCGAAAATCGACCGAGGCGGAGAGGCGAATGGCGGAGGCAGATGAGCGAGCGTCCGAGGCGGAGCGGAAGTCGGCCGAACTTGCTGAAAGGATGGGGCAGGTCGGGGCGGAGGCGATCGAGCAGTACAGGGGCTCAGAGGCCTACCGAGCCGACCTTCAGGAAGCCGCCCTTCCCTACTATGAGATAGCACTTCGCCGAGGCACCCGCAAGGGGTTCAAGCAGGGTTATTGTCGGGCAGTGGACTACGCCGATGAGCAAGACTCTGGGGTTGATTTCCCCTCGGGCCAGCAATATGACTCAGATGAGTCGGCTTCTAGCTCCTCTGCGTCGGGCGGGGAAGATCCAGAGGGTTCTCCTCCGGCGGGGTCACCAACTCCGGATGCCTCGGGAGGGCTCGTGACCAGGGCAGTTCTCGCACAGGCGAGGTTAGTGCCTGGGTCGGCCGTCATCGAGGGTGCCGGGGGTGACTCACTCACTCCCGCTGTTCCCGAGCTTCAAAGTGGGCCCGAGGCCTGATGTATTTTACTTTGTTTTACTTTTTTCTCTGTTTGTCTCTTGTTCTTTTCTGAAAAAAAAGGAAAGACTTTCTTTTTATAAGGCAATAAATGACTTACTTGCCTCTTGCGTTCCTTGTCGTGATTTGGTTAGCGTATCTGAAGTAGTTGGAAAGTGCCGATAGGTCCTGCGTGGTTTTCGCATGTTGATTGGGCAGACTCCTGACGGGGCGTCTTTCCGTTTTCTGATGCTTTGAATGCCAGGCTGCTTAGTGTATCCCGCCAAGGCGAAAAATGAGGAGTTGGAGGTGACCGTTCGGGGGAGAATTCCTTTGGCGTGTTTTCGAGGGGGGAGTCATTTAAGGCAAGTAGCCTCCCTTGGCCTATAAGAAGGACCGAAGGGCGCCCCTTCCTCTTCACCGCTTGGGACTTTCTCTAACAGCCTTTCCTCATCCCTTCCTCGCGTTGTGCGGTGCCATTGCATTCGGGGCATGGAGGATCCTTCGGAAGATGACGCTGCCGATGATGGGGAGCGGGGAGTTCTTGCTACTTCGGACGGTCGAGCAGGTCCGACGGTCGCCACGCGGGTTCGAGACGGGTCCGACGGTCGCCACGCGGATCTGGGGAGGACTTCGACGTGCGGGGGCACGCCGTTCCTCCTCCATCAGTTCTGGTGAGGCTTCCGGGTGGGCGCCGGGATGGAGGACGGATGGTGGCATCCGTGATGCCTTCCCCTACCTCCCCATCCAGCTCTGCTGGATTTCTTTGAAGCCTCTTTTTCCCTCTTCTGCTCTTCATTTCTTTCACTCTTCGGAGGCTGCTTGCTCTCTGTTCCCTTCCAAGGGGTTGGTAGGTTGGAAGAGAGGAGGCCTTCACAGGCGTTCTTTCTCCCTGGCTTCTACCAACTTGGAAGGTAGCCTTCCTCATCGTGGAAGGTAGTCTTCGTCAACGCAATCCCCCTGTCACCTTTGTCATGGGCCACTCGGGCTAACTGGATCGACCTCCTTTTATCCGAGCCAGTTTCTACGCGAGGCAGAGTCAGTGGCTGGACGCGAGGGGATCAAGACCGAGTCGGCCGAGTGATGGCATCTTGCAGTGGTGCTAGATGGATTTTTTACTTTTTGTCGTGCAGTGTAATGGCTTTGCCTATCTGATGTACCAACAATTATTTGAATGAATAGAAGAGAATTTTATTTCATCCAACTTGTTTGCACAATTTCAAAAGTAGAATTTGCGTAGTGTGGCTGCGTTCCATGTCCGAGGGATGGGTTCCCCTTCCATTGTAGCTAGCCTGTACGCACCTTTCCCGAGCGTCTCGACCACTCGGTAGGGGCCTTCCCAGTTAGGGGATAGCTTGCCCACCGCCTCTAATGGTCGAGAAGCTTCGGCTTTTCTGAGGACGAAGTCTCCCGGTTGGAAGTGTCTATTTCGGACTTTGGCGTTGTAGTATCGAGTGAGGCGGCACTGGTACTCCGTGGCTCGGATGCTGGCGATCTCTCGGAGTTCATCTACTAGGTCGAGGTTCTCGAGTAGCTTTTGCTCGTTTGCCTCGGGCGAGTAGCGGATGACTCGGAGAGACGGGTTGGCAACTTCTAACGGAATGACGGCCTTAGTGCCATACACCAGCTGGAAGGGACTTTCACCGATTGCCGTTCTGGGAGTCGTTCGGTGTGACCAAAGTACGCTGGGCAGTTCCTCGAGCCAGCTACCCTTGGCCTTGCCGAGTCTGGTCTTTATGCCTTTTAAGATAGTCTTATTGGCATTTTCGACCAGCCCGTTGGCCTGAGGGTGGGCGACCGAAGTGAAGTGGTTGCGAATGTTTAGGTCGGCGCATCTGTCTCGGAAATAGCGAGAATCGAATTGCCGACCGTTGTCGCTCACTATCACCCGGGGGATGCCGAAGCGACAAATGATCGACTTCCATACGAAACTCCAGACGACTGTCTCGGTGATCCTCGCCGTGGCTTCGGCCTCGATCCATTTGGTGAAGTAGTCGATGGCGACGATGATGAACTTCTTCTGGGACTGAGCCGTAGGGAACGGCCCGAGAATGTCAATCCCCCACCGAGCGAAGGGATAGGGCTCGGTAAGGGTGATGAGCTCCGTGGCCGGCCAATGGACCAAGTGGTCGAATCGCTGGCACCGGTCGCACTACTATACGTGAGCCGTGGAGTCGCGTTGCAGGGTAGGCCACCAGTACCCCTGCCGTAGCAGGATCCTGGCCAGCGACCTTCCTCCTGAATGCGCTCCGCACAGGCCTTCGTGAGTCTCTTGGATGGCTCGGCTGGCCTCGTCGGGGCCGAGACACTTCAGGAGAGGACCGGAGAAAGATCTTCGGTAGAGAGTGTCGTCGAGGATGACGAAGCGCCGGGTTGATACTTCATTCGGCGGGCTTCTCGAGGGTCGGAGGGCTCTCGGGAGTCCCGGAGCCAAGACAGGTAGGGGGAGCGCCAGTCGCTTGGAAGGGCTGAGTCAACGGCTAGGAGCTCCGAGTCGATGCTCGGGCGCTCTAGCTCTTCAAGGAGGACCGATCGGGTACCTTCAGGGTCGAGGGAGGAGGCCAATCGAGAGAGGGCGTCCGCTCGGGAGTTTTCCTCCCGAGCTATTCGGACTACCTCGAATCCCTCGAAGCGTTGGGCCAGACCTCTGACCAGCTGGAGGTATTTGATCATTGGTGCCTCTCGAGCTTCGTATTCGCCGTTGACTTGGCTAGCGACCAGGTGGGAGTCGGTGTGGATTTTGACTCGCTCAGCCCCCAACCGTCGGGCCATGCGTGCTCCCGAGATAAGGGCCTCGTATTTGGAAGCGTTGTTGGACGCCTGAAAGTTGAATTTCAAGGCGTACTGCAGCTCTACTCCTTCGGGGGATCTCAGGAGGATCCCTGCGCCGCTACCGACCGAGTTGGAAGATCCGTCGACGAACAGTTCCCAGGTTGGCCTGGGCGCGCACGGGGATCTCTCCTCAGTCGGGATGGCGCTTTCGGCGATGAAGTCGGCGAGCGATTGGCCTTTCATAGCTGAGCGCGGGCGGTACGAGATATCGTAGGCCCCAAGCATGATCGCCCATTTGACGAGTCGCCCCGAGGCTTCGGGGTGGGCCAGAATCTTCTTTAATGGTTCTCTGGTCAGCACGGTGACGGGGTGCCCCTGGAAGTAGGGTAGGAGGCGCTTGGCGGAGGTAACCAACGCTAGCACGAGTTTCTCGACTGCGGGGTACCTCCTCTCAGCCTCGTTGAGCACCTTGCTGGTGTAGTAGACCGGCCTCTCAATTCTCGAGTCATTTCTGATTAGGACTGAGCTAACAGTTGACGGCGTTGCCGAGAGATAGAGCAGCAGGACCTCGCCCGGCACGGGCTTGGAGAGCACCGGGGGCGAGGCTAAGAACTCCTTGAGCTCGGCGAACGCTTGTTGGCATTCCTCATCCCATGCGAACGTGGCAGATGCCAGCTTGGGTCCCCTCAATAGTTTGAAGAAGGGTAAGCATCGTTCGGCCGCACGAGACAGGAATCGGCCGAGAGCGGCGACACGCCCAGTCAGGCGCTGGACGTCCTTGACGCAGGTGGGCGGGCACATGTCCAGGATGGCCTGAACCTTGTCGGGGTTGGCTTCGATCCCGCGCTGGGTGACCAACAAACCCAAGAATTTCCCAGACCTCACTCCGAAGGCGCACTTGGCAGGATTGAGCTTCATGTTGTACTTCAGGAGGGTGTCGAAGGTTTCAGCGAGGTCGGCGAAGTGGTCTTGGGCTTTGGGGGTCTTGACGAGCATGTCGTCAATGTAAGCCTCGACGTTCCGACCTTGTAACGACCCGAGAATCCGATTACCGGGAAGGCCCGATAACCCGAGACTCGCACCGCCACCCACGAGCCCGAAGACTCGGAAGGGTTAAAAGGATGGTGTGGAAACTACACAAGCATCACAAATAATTGCAGAAATTAAACAGTTATGATATTAAGCAGGAAATGAATTAACATTTTACATGGTCCACAATAAAATAACAACAACAGCAACAGTAGTCCACGACTAGTACAGTGACAAGAAAGAAAAGTACAGCTACACGGGGCATCCCCCGGCTCTGACCTCTGGCACTACCTCTGGGCACCCGCACCACGCTTCCGCTGCGCTCCTGACACGCTCCCCGAAGGTGGCGCCTCACCTGAAACACGGTGAAAACACGCAGGGAATGAGTCTCGGAACAAGACTCAGTAGGGATCACTCGAACCCTACCTCGTAAAACGAGAAACCACTACCCTAGCGGTAGGAAGGTACCTCGGAAAGGAAAGCCCTGTACTCTACAGAACTAGACCCTAACGGCACGCAAACCGACACACGTGCCACGGTACGAGAAGACCGAAACTCAACGGTCGAACCGTCAAAACCCGAAGGTCGGAAACACACGACTGACAGTCTGACACTCCGTACTCGACAGGAGTACCACCCACTAGAAGCACAGCCGGTAGCGTCCCCTGACGTCTTACACCGCACCGCAGGTGAACCGCCTGACATGGTAGGTCCTACCCGAGGCGCAAACACCGTACAAGTAACCACAAACAAGTGACTAGCTAGGGTCACGCCCGTCGACGTGGGTCCAACCGCCCCCAACCACGTGTGCACACACAGACCGCGCGTCCCTGGTCTGGCCCTCTGACCGGTTTTCCCCTCAGCCGGACTCTGGCTGCAAGACGTGGGGCCCAACGGTAACCGGTCCACAAACCGTCTCTAAAGGTCAGCCCGTACACCACTCCCTGGTGCGACTAGCACACGCGTACTAGTAGGCTACGACTAGTGGAGGGTCACTGAAGGAGTAGACTCTCAAGTTACGGAAAACAACGCCCAAGCCCGACAACGTGTGGGAATCACCCCACGCACTAGTCCCGTCGCACGGAGACCACGGTCGGAGAAAAGCGAGGTTGCCACCCTCATGGGGCAACACAGGAAGTGGCGGTCTACCCTCAGACCGTCACTGCCAAATGGCGGTCCACTCTAGGGCCGTCACTTGGAAATAGCGGTCTAAGGCGGACCGTCACACGGCCAGGGGGTAGGAGGAAGCAACGCGCCTACCCTAGTGCGTCGCTTGGAAGCGGCGCACCTAGGCCAGGGCGTCACATGGCGCCCCACACCCACGAAACCACAGGGAAAGTAACGCGCTTACCCTGGCGCGTCGCTTGCAAGCAACGCGTCGGGCTCAGTGCGTTACTCGCATGTGACGCGCCTAGACCAGCGCGTCGCATGGCCCTCACGCTCGGGATGAAAAGGGAAGTGACGCGCCTGCCCCAGCGCGTCGCTTGTAAGTAACGCGCTGGGCCCAGTGCGTCGCTTGGCCCATCCACATGGGGGACAACAGGAAGTAACGCTCCTGCCCCAGTGCGTTACACGCATGTAACGCGCCTATCTCGGTGCGTTACATGGCCTGACCCCCAACGGTCAAAACCCAACGGTCGAAAGCATGTGACGGCCCAGCCCAGGGGCGTCACTAGCAAACGGCGGCCAGTCGCAGGACCGTTACAGCCCTCGACCCCAAAGGCCAACACCCAGGGAAGTAACGCACCCCTCTAGGGGCGTTACAAGCATGTGACGGTCACTGGAGTGACCGTCGCTTGCCCCAGAGCACGCTACGGCGGGAAAACCCCAAAGACACCAACCACGCCCCCGTACCTCCACCGGAGAGGGGGAAAACAAGGGGGAAGACCCCTGGGGACCCCTAGCATGCATCTAAGCCACCAAAACATAGAATCATGGGCTAAAACCATAGATCGGGCGGCTCACCCCAAAACATGGAAAAACCCCAAAAACGCCCAAACATGCCTCTCTCGGCCTCCCCGCGGCCTACAAACCACGGAAAAGAACGGCGAAGAGCTAGGGAACGTCACCCTACCTCAATGGAGCGAATGCTCCGCCGGATCGTCCACGAATCGCGAAGAACGCTTGAAAACCCTCGTTCTTCCTTAAGCTTCCCACGCTCGCCGCACGCCCCCACGACCGCCTCGCCGCCGCCCACGTCACCGCGCCGTCGCCCCGCCGCCGTCTGCAGCCGGAGGGGAGCTCGCCGTGGCCAACCGGGAGGAAGAGAGGGAGAGGGAGGGAGACACGGTGGAGGAGGAAGGAGGAAGAAGAAGAGAGGAAGAAGAAGATGGTGGGGGAGAGAGAAAAGAAAAAGGGTTTTATAGAAAAACCCGGAAAATCCGTAAAATTCTAAAAATTAGGAAATCACACCCCCGCGATCCTCGGAACGCACCGATCGCAACGGTACCACTCGTGTCCGTGTGAACAGCCCGGTTCACCCGCAACGAGCGTCCGAAGAGAAAAGCCGAAACACACACCGGGAATCGGAAAACACACGCGGAAAAAGCCGCGGAACGCCTCCGGGCCTCCGAAACGACTCCGGATCGCGCCGATCCGAACACGAAAGATGTCCGAAACGAAATTTTGGACACAACGGAGCCGGACACTCCGAAAACTAGATCCGGGACCCATGAAGAAGGATCCGAAAGGTCCGGGATATTACAGACCTAGTTGCTCCTCGAACATGTGATTGACCAGCCTTTGGTATGTAGCTCCAGCGTTCTTCAACCCGAAAGGCATCCGGGTGTAGCAGTACACGCCGTAGTCGGTGATGAAGGCGGTCTTCTCTACCTCTTCTGGATTCATTCTGATCTGATGATAACCCGAATAGGCATCTAGGAAACTGAGTATCTCGTTGTCCGAGGTAGAGTCAACTAATTGGTCGATGCTCGGTAACGGATAGCAGTCCTTGGAGGTGGCCTTATTCAGGTCGGTGAAGTCCACGCACATCCGCCACTTGCCTGAAGCTTTTGGCACCAGGACGACGTTGGCTAGCCACGTCGGGTATAGGACCGGTCTAAAAAGGCCAGTCTCTTGTCCCTTGGTGACCTGCGCCTTGATGATCGCTTGCTTCTCTGGTGCATGCTTCCTTCTGCGTTACTGTACGGGTCTCATGGCGGGGTCGAGGTTGAGCTTGTGCATCACGGTTTCCTCTGCTATCCCGGGGAGTTGATCATCAGACCAAGTAAAGACTCGAATGTACTCAGAAAGGAATTTCTTATATTGCTGCTGTTCCTTGGGCGGTGGGTCGGCTCCGATCCTTACTCCTAGGGTTGGGTTATCATTTAGGAAAATCGTCAGTAATTCGCCACCAGGCTCGGCGGTTGCGGTTTTATCCTCGACTCCCCGGGGACCCTTATCTTTCCCGTCCGGCCTTGTGGCTTCCACCGAGATATTGTAGCACCTTCTGGCCGTGGCCTGGTTACCTCGGACTTCCCCCAACCCATTTTTGGTGGGGAACTTCATTTTTTGGTGATAGGTAGACGGTACGGCTTTTATTCGGCTGAGGATTCCCCGGCCGAAGATGGCGTTGTACGCTATCATACCCTTGATCACTATGAAGTCCACCATGACCGTAACGGTCCTGGGTGGGGTGCCGAGGGTAACCGACAGGCTTAGGGCTCCCTCGGGGTAGGTGGCCAGGCCATTAAACCCGCAGAGGGGGGTTCGGACCGGGCGGAGCTTGGATGGATCTTCCCCCATCTTAAGGAAACAGTCGTAAGATAATACATCAGGGGCACTCCCATTGTCAACTAGAATTCTATCTACGTTACAATGGTTTATTGTGGCCGAGATTACGAGGGCGTCGTCATGCGGGGTGTTAAGCCCTTCTAGGTCTCGGTCGGAGAAGACTATGACCTGGGGCTCACTCGGCGGGGCCTTGGGGGGCTCTATGGCTCGGCTCGCCCGCTCGGCATGACGCTTCCTTCCTCGGCTGCTGTCGCCTCCTGATGTCGTCCCTCCGGAGATGACGTTGATGTGGACCCCTCGGGGGGCGTTGTCAATCTCCTCTGTGGCGCCTCGATCTTCTTTGCGCTCGGCCGTGAACCGAGCCAGGTGCCCCTGACGGATGAGGCGCTCGATCTCGTCCTGGAGCTCGTGGCAGTCACTGGTGTGGTGCCCGTGATCGCTGTGGAACAAGCAATGCCTATCGCGATTACGGTTCTTCGACCTCATTGGCTCGGGCTGGCGGAGGAGTCCCGAGTCTTTGATGTCTTCATAGATCTCGTAGACCGGTGCGGCTAAGGGGGTGTACCGCTCGTACTTCCGCTTGCGCTCTCCATCACGGTCTCGCTTCTTTCCCGAGCCAGGAGTTGGCTCGGAAGTCCGCTTCTTGTCCCCCTCCCGACCCGAGCCGGTTGCGTCTCGGCAAGCGCTGAGTACTTCTTCGCACTCGGCGTGGCGCAGTGCCAGAGTCACTAGCTCGGCAAGGGTCGAGAGAGGGTGGAGAACAAGCTCGCGGCGAAGATTCTCATCCCTGGTGCCCCCAGTCAGTGCGGTTGTGGCTGAGGCTACGTCCAGGCGGGGGATTCTCAGGGCTTCCGATTTAAATCGGTGAATATAAGCCCGAAGTCTTTCCCCTTGCGCCTGCTTAAGGGCCAGGAGCCCCGCTACTGACCTTGGGGGGGCACTTCCGGCGAAACTCTCTTTGAAGACTCGCCCAAATTGCTTGAAATCTCGGATGGACCCGGGGGCGAGGGCCCGGAACCATGCTTGAGCGCCTTGGACCGGAGTGGTCACGAAGGCTCGGCAGTTGATGGCGTCGGACACTCCGTGCAGAGTCATCAGAGCGTCGAAGCTGTCGTAATGATCGGCCGGGTCGCCCTGGCCGTCGTAAAGCTTGAAGGTCGGAATGGAGGTTCTGGGAGATACCTCTGCCTTCAGAATGTACTCGGAGAACGGGGATTTCTCCTCGTCCTCCGGGAAAGAGGTCTTCTGCAGGGCGCGGAGGGCGCGCTCTTGCTCCGCAAAACGTCTCTCGAAATCCCGCAGCCGGAGGGATAGTTCCGATTGCTGTCGTGCCGTGGGGCTGGGGGGAGCGTCTTGGCGATCCTCGGGGACGTCGGCTTCCGGGTTCGGGCGGCGCGCCCCCAGTTTTCCCCTTCTTGGCGTGGAGGAAGCCTCTTGCTCCAGAGGTGGAGCCTGCGAGGGTCCTCCAATCCGATTGCGGATGAGTTGCTGGCCGCGGAGGGTGAAGCGACCCCCGGCGGTGTGCTGGGACGTGTTCCCACGGGGAGGGCTCCCTGACGGAGCGCGGGACCTTCCATCCCTAGCCGCCTGGGCCCTCATGAGTTCCACAAGGACATCCAGTTTCGCGTTGAGGGCTTGGAAGGCTTCGGCGCCACCGTTGGGGGAGGGCCCTACCGCCGCAGGGGGGGTGGTGGGTCGTCGGCGGGGACGCTGGCATTGGAGGGAGGGTTCTGTGAGGCCCGAGAGGGGCCGTTCCCTGCCGCTACCATGGCCTTACCCCTTTCACCGGCGGACCTCCTCCCTGAGCTCCTTCGCATCATACTGGCTCTTTGTGCGTTTCCCACAGACGGCGCCAGATGAAGAGGCGAAATCTCACGCTGTTCCTGAGCGGGCTGATAAGCACCAGATTGTGAACTGCAAGACAGGGAAACGGATCAGAGGGCCTAGGGATAGTCTCTGGGGTAAACCCTCCGATGCTTAAGTCAGTAGAGCTATGGCGGGAGCAATAATGGGGAGGGGCTAGTTTATACGCGAGATCCCTCTCCACCGAAGGGGTGAAGCGGTTCGTTCTCAGGAGTTTAGGGTGTATGATTACCTTTTTGGCTTACCTTTCACCGGAGGGTACCCCTGGTTTAAATAGTGCGCCGTCCCCAGGAGTCCTGCAAGCCGAGGGGTTTCAAGTAGAGGTTAAGTCCTCATCGTGGACTTTTATTGCCTTATCGTGGGAGCGTTATCCTCGCGGGGAAGAAGAAGTCCCCTGTCTTCCCGGATTCTTGCTTGTTGCGGACTCTTAACGGCTGCAAAGATAAGTATTCGTCGGTCGTTCCGAGCTTCGGAGAGGCCGGCCCTATCCGGGCGGTAGGCTTAGCTCGGTAAAAGATGGGTCGGATAGGCCGGCTTATGCCTCCTTCTCCCGGGCGGAGGGATGGCTCGGGCACGGACCTTCCAGTGACCTTACCGGTGCTCGGGCCCTCCGAGCCTTGAGGCCGCCTAGGAGGGATGTTTCCTCGAGCGCTGTAAATTGGGCTTTCTCCCCTAAGTGGGCCTTGTGGGCTGTCACTTGGGTGAGCTTGGCCTCATCGGGCCCTGTCGGGCCTAGTTGGGCTGCTCCATTGGGCTGCAGAAATCCCCCTCTCCATGTCCTTTTGTTTGTATTTATATCATTGGCTAATTGGGTTTGTAATTGTAAGGCATTATAAACCAAATGGTTAGTCTTTAAAGTCTTTGAGTTTATTTGTAAAAGTCCAGTAGGTCCAGCAGAGGCCCCCACCCTCTTTCCTATTGGTCCACCTAGGTTCTAGGGCCCATGTGAGGTTAGTTCAAAGTCCAAAGTTGGACTTGGACCAAGGGGGGACAAGGGGGGAAGAAAGTCCAAGTTGGACTCTCCATAGTCAAGGGGGCACCCCCCATTTAATATAGTTTATTAGGTGTTGTATTTTTATTTAATGTGGCCATTTGACCACATGGGAGAAAAAAATCCTATCCATATTTTACCCCTCTCTAATCCTAGATTTGAGGGTAGGTTTAGTCTTTTTTACATTTTTATATATCCTTTGTATTTTTCATTTGTGAAGAATTAATGTGAGAAAATCTCAGAATTTGTGCCAAGAGAGCCCAAGGGCGCCCCTTTCTCTCTCCCACCTCCTTGCAGATAGAGTTCTGCGAATTTCTTGAGGTGTGAAGCCTCCTCCCCTCCTCCTCTCTGAGTGAGAAGCTCAGCCCCGCCGCCGCCGCCGCCGCCATCGAGCCGTCGTCGTGCTGCCACCGCCACCGCGTCGGAGTTTTGTCCAGATCATGACAGAAAGTTGAAGCCCGAATTTTATCTCCACATCAGGAAATCTGATCGAGCTGCAACTTTGAATGTTTGTTCTTCTTGTTATCCCCAGTCTCCATTTTAAATTTCGTGTCAATCTGAGGTAATTTGATATTTTTCCCGTAATTTTTATTCCACCCCTGATAGTCTGCCAATCAGTAGATCTGCAGTATAAGAGTCTGTTCTTCTATTTTTTCCGCCACCTTATATATCTCCAAAAAATCTTCAAAAATTCATGCGTGTTCCTCACTTTCCTACCTTCAACCCATAATTTTTCTAGGGTCTAAATCTATCATCTTCCTGTCGGTCAAAATTTATTTTCAGGGAAAACTCAATCTATCCTGTGTGTCTGTCAGTCCGAGCCAGCAGAAACCTTTTGAGGGACAGTCGTTTTCATTTTCAATCCATTCATTTGATGGATCTGAAAAAATTATATGTTGTAACCCTCTGAGTCCTCTATCCATCGGTACTACTTTTGCGTCGATCCGACATCGGATCTGGCCGCAAAAATTCTTCTCGTGGAAGTGCGCAGTTCAGATCCGAGGATAGACCAGCAACTCAGTCCGGGAATTAATTCCCCGAAAAAATACGCAGGCGCACTCTCGACCGCCGCCGCTCCCGGTGATCACTCAGCCACCCATCAACAGCGTCCCAGCAAGCCGCCGTAGCAAGGAGACGCCTGGGCACCGCCGTTCCAGCAGCCGGACCCACTTGCTGTCCCGCGGGCCCCGCAGAACCATGCCGACCAGCAGCCCGTCTCCGACCCAAATTGCTGCCCATCAACCCGAACCCGCTACTCCCCGGATCTCACATTGTAGCCCTTTACCTCTTTGCGTAGAGTGGGCCTTAAAATCAGTTCTATAATTATTGTTAATATTTGTACACCGGGAGTACGAGTTCGGCCGGAGTCGTCTTCCCCACGCCCAGAGCATGGAGGTAAACTCGCCTCCCTCTTTATCGCATTTGCTCAATTCGTATATGTACTCTTATGTCGCTGCTAGAGTGATAGGTAACTAGCTCATTATATTGTTTCAATCATCGCTGGGAGAAAGTGAGTGTGACCCGTCCCGTGATTCAATCCGAATACGCGTGGAAAAGTCGATACCCGAAGCTCGTTGCTGATTTCTCAACCGCGCACGATCCCGCGTTTCCCTCGCTTAGGGACGTCCGCGAGCTAGAGTCACAGATTCGCTGTCCGTCCCGCATCACCACCTGATCAAGGTGGACTGTGGCAACAGGTGAGGTTGAGACAAGGCACCGGACGGGAGAGGGATCACTGGATGGCTAGGATAACGAAAGGAGCCACCGGTTGAAGCTATCATAGGGTTTAACATGGATTGGGTGGGGTTCCCTTCTCAGGATGAAGGGGAACCTCTGAAGCAAAGGTTGCTCAGATATCAACAGATCGACGGGGAATAACAGCCAGACACGGACAGGGTGGAATTACCTTTTCAGGACGAAGGGGAACCTCTAAAGCAAAGGTCGCCCAGAACTCAACAGATCGAGGGGGGGAGTAATATACTCCATTTTGGGGGCAGTAGGGAATCACGCAGAAACGCAGAACGAACATGAGCACAAACGGCAAGAGGCACAGACACACAACCGTGGACGCCCCTGACACTTGGTAAACGGAGGAAGGGGGACATGTGGGACAGCGGCGAACGCAGGCACGGCGAAAACACGCACACACCGTAAACATCGGGTGAGCTTTTTTTCTTTCTATTCTTGCAAAAGGAAGCAACCCAATGGAGCTAATACATCGTAGCAAAAATAACAGGGAAGAACTAAAGGAAAAAAAAAAGACGAGATACAATGGGGAGGGGAGCGGAGCACAGGCTCCTCCCCTCCCGAGCTTCACTCCTCTGCTCACTCACAGTCAACATAGAAGGTTAAGACGTTTTGCATCAAGGACCCTTGTACAATCATAATTTGCGCAGATATATATGTCAGTAACTGGATTCCACACATCAACATCCATTCCGTTCACAATCCCAGTAATGCCAGTCTTGCGGATGATGTTGTCCAGTTCAACACCTCTAGCGACACCAGAGACAACCTCTTCAGCGTGATGTGGGCTCACAGTGAAGACTTTGTCTGCTTCTAGAATTCCAGCTTTCATCCAGTTAATTGTCCTCCCTTTCACAGGCTTGTTATATCCATCAATAAAATCAAACGAGCTCTTAAATGTTTCTTTGCGTTCTTGTAGAGCCCATGCAGTTTGTACATGCTCTTCAGGTAGCATGGGAGAACTCCAGTGTGCCAATCATTACAGACAAATACAACATCTTCTCCATAAGGCCCAGAAAATGATTTGTTGTTATTCAGATTTAGAATGCGAGGAGCTTCCAAAGCAGCAAGGCATAGCAAAGTGAATCGTATCTGGTTGTCTCTGTAATCTTCCCCAGCGATGGGGCCATACAATTTTCCTCCAGTTTTCCCCCAAACCTTTTCCAGAAATAAAGGATGGTCAATGAACACACGATCGACACCTCTGTTATAGCAGTGGAAGAAACGTACAGTGTACACAGTGTTCCGATCTCAAGCAGAACACTGGTATGCGATGCATCCTTGTATTGATCATAGCGTGGTGATACGGTGATGGCATGCGGGTGAAACGGTGACGAGAGAGAGAGGCGGTGATCAGTGATGGCATGCGGGTGAAACAGCGATGGCTTGGGGGTTGATCCGGTGGCGGGGTGCCACCGGTTCTCCCTTTTCTCTCTCTCTACCTTCCTTTTTTTCTTCTTCTTCTCTCTCTCTCTTATTTATTTATTTATTATTTCATTCCTAATCTTCTTATTTTCTTCTTCCGCTTCAAAAATGACTGGATTAAAATTTACTTATCGCTCGCAAAAATTGAGTGTCTACAAATATCCCTCACCCGCAAGTGACGCGAGAGAGGGACAATGAGAGCAGGGCATGCAGGTGCAGCCCGATTGAGAGCTTTATCAACATGATGAGGAGAGCGAGTTGATGGACCAAAATTGAGAGAGTTGAGTAAGTCGAAAGGGTATCGCGAGAGCGGACTGTAAAAATCGGAATTAGAAAAGCGGGCTACAGAGCCGAAGTTGAGAACATGCCCTAAGAGCCGAAAGTGAGAGATCAGACTATACAAGCCGAAATTGAGAGCAGACGGTAAAAGCCGAGGTCTCTCTCTCTCTGGGTTGAACAGCTCAACGATCTCCTTCTCCCTTCGTCCAGGGGTTGCCACAGTCTGATGCCTTGGGTTGCTTGAGACAGAAAGCAGTGGCCCATTTTCGGAGGACAGGAGATTTGTGGCATCCTCAGAATTCTCTGAGTTCTCTCTCTCTGGGTTCTGTCTATTCCGACCCCTGGAAAACCCTTTGCTTTGCCTTGAGAAGTCTGGGTTCTTCCTCTGGCTACTGCTCGCAGTGCAAGCAAATGGCCTTCTCTTTGAATCATTTCTTTTTAGTAGGATCTTGGCATGACAGAACAACTTGTGATCACCATTATGAGCATAAGATGATATTACTGCTTTTCCAGGGAATTTCCTTCATGGAGAATATACACTGTGTTGAAGGCTGCAATACTCTGCATTTGATTGACTAAACCCTGGTTGGAAGCAGCAGTGCTCATCTGCCTGTGTCTCGCCCTCCATGCCGCAGTGATCCCCCCTTCTCATTGGCTGCTGCTGCTATTGCTCCACCAAGGAAGCGAGGCTGGGCAACTCACATAATACTAAATTGATTTAAAAATAAAAATAATAATCAAATAAATAAATAACAAATGTAGTTGTTCAAGTCTATACAAAGACACATGACAAAAAAAAATCCACAAAATAAGATCAACCAAATATTAGGTAGAGGGTGATGGCGAAGAAAGAAAAATTGATGGACGACTCCCTAAACCAACTAATAATGCTCGTATTTGTTGTAGCTCTGACGAAAGAGATGTATATTGATCCTTGACATTTGCTAATTCCTCTTTCGTGCTTGCAAGTTCTTCCTTTGTTTTTGAAAGTTCGTTCTTTGTATCCTCAAGTTCATGAATTGCATCCACAAATTGTTCTGACGAAGAGCAGTTAAGACATCTACCATTGTTTCTTGACAATATTGGAGCCTCCCCATGACCTATGCCTTTTATATATCCAGATCTCGTACCTAACACTTGTGAGACAATTGCAAAATGATCAAGAGGGGTCCCTGTAGTCTCGGCTTCAGCCATTAATGTGACTATTTTTTCCTAAATCAAAATAGATGCACTAAGTTTTGTTTAAAAAATAATTGTTTATATGTAAGATATTTTAAAATTTTTGAATATTGTAAGGAAAAACTAAAATCAAAATCTATGTCCACTGGATTTAAAAGCAAACAAGAATACAAAACATCTCATCAATCTTCTAGGTCCCATTGTAAAAAGAAAAGAAAAGAAGAAGTATGCCAGGCCAAAAGTTACTGAATTAGACTAAATGTGAGAATAATCTTAGTTGCGCACCTCATGACATTTGGAGTGTCATCAAGAGTGAGGCTACTCTTGGTCACCTGAGGTATTTCTTGATAAGTTGGCTTCTATCAATCATGAATCTGAAATTTTCTAATCCATACTCAAAATGTACCAACTAACAAAGCCTTGCAGGTATGTGTGTATATAATAGTTCTACAAACCACTAAGTATACTATCTTGGTCTGATGACCTGAACAAGTGGCAAGTGTTCAGAGTCCTCAGGAGAGACTTTTGGGGGTGTAAGGTAGCTATGTGGGCTTAGGGGCAGGGCTGAGTTCACAGTGCAGTTTTGTGGCAGATTGTAGTTGTCTTCTCGTGTATGTTGGGGGGTAGTGCTGTTTCTGCTATACCTAAAAGGATTCACAATGCATTGAGTAGATTACTAGCTTTTGCTTTTTCACTTTTTTTTTCATTTGCTCCTCCCTACTTTTGGTGTTAAAGTATTGTTACTTGTTGTATCTTTGCCAACTTATTGGCACATCATTTTTGGAAGCTATTCTACAAAGCACAAGGCCTCAGGCAAATCTTGGAACTTGAAAAAGCAAGCATGAAATATCCCATTTGGCTTGTACACAGATGGTCTGTTAATTTTATCTTTATAACTGAGTGACCAAACTGGAGAGGTAAATTACTGTGGCCAGTCAGACGTAAGAAAAAAGTTATTAATGACCTACACATTTTCCTTTCTCATTTATATAGACAAACATATTCATGGCACCAACACCTGAACTGAAGACAAATGAGTTACTTAAGAACTGGTATGCTATGTTATTATTGACCTTTTTGGGCTGGGTTTGCTCTTCACCTTCTCTCACTTCTGTTGGATGCTTACCAGCAATTTAGTTTCTAATCTATAAGTCAAAGCCCAAAACCACCCAGAGTAACCCAGTGATAAACTGTTTTTAATGAAACTTCCTTTTGCTTAAAAAAGGTAAATAGAGTGTAATTTAAATTTCCTTTACCAGCAATTTAAATTCCACCATTTCTCATTAGGAAGGTCGATAGAGTCTTATGTAAAGATTGTAAAGTTATTCCTGGTGAGAGTCTAGCCCCTCAACATAGGTTGTTAATAATGGATGTCACTATCCCTAAATTCAAAAGAAAGATCATTATAAATAATTATTCCAAGATTAAATGGTGGAATTTAAAAGGTAAAAGTTTAGAAACATTTAAAAATCATCTATTAAAGGAAAATATTTAGAATTTAGAACAAAAAACTAATGTAATGTGGAATAATGTTACAAATTGTATAACGAGGGTTGCAAAATAACTCTTAGGCGAATGTAAAGGTAAAAAGAATTTAGACAAAGAGACTTGGTGGTGGAGCGAGGAAATCCAAAATACCATTGGAGTAAAAAAAGAATGCTTTAAAGTTTGGCAAACTAACAAAAATGACCAAACCCTAGAAGCCTATAAAATCGCTAAAAAGAGAGCTAAGAAAATAGTTAGCGAAGCTAAATCAAAGGCATTTGAAGATTTATATAATAAATTAGGAACCCGAGAGGGTGAAAAGGACATTTAAACTTGCTAAATTAAGAGAAAGGAAAATTACAGATTTAGATCATGTTCGGTGCATTAAAGGTGAAGATCAAAGGGTTTTAACTAAGGATCTTGAGATTAAAGGGAGGTGGCATAGCTATTTTTAGAAGTTACTTAATGGAGATTCCGTCAAGGATTTATCTCTAGAAGGTACCCAAGAGTCCACAATATTTGATAAATATCAATATTTCAGGCGTATTAAGATGTCAGAAGTGGAGGATGCTTTAAGGAAAATGAAAGTGGGCAAGGCCTTAGGATTAGATGGCTTACCTATTGAAGTATGGAAAGGCCTAGGAGATATTGGTATTCAGTGGCTAACTAATTTTTTTAATAAAATTTTAAAGGAACGGAGAATGCCAGAAGTTTGGAGAAAAAGTGTTGTAGTTCCTTTCTATAAAAACAAAGGAGATATTCAAAGTTGTAATAATTATCGTGAAATTAAGCTTATGAGTCATACTATGAAACTTTGGGAAAGAGTAATTGAAAAACGCCTCCGATGTATGACTACTGTATCGGAAAATCAGTTTGGTTTTATGCCAAATAGATCTACTACAGAAGCTATTTTCTTACTACGGCAGCTAATGGAGAAGTATAGAGAGATGAGAAAAGATTTGTATATAGTTTTTCTTGATTTAGAGAAGGCATACGATCGAGTATCGAGAGAATTGATTTGGTGGACATTAAGAAAGAAAGGAATCTCTCAAGGATATGTTAATTTGATTAAAGATATGTACGGCGGTGCTATTACTAGTGTTCGAACTATTGCTGGGGAGACTAGTGAATTTCCCGTTTCTATAGGTTTGCATCAATGTTCTGAACTAAGTCCGTATCTCTTTGCCTTACTTATGGATGAAGTAACTAAACAATTGCATGAGGATATCCCTTGGTGTATGCTATTTGCAGATGATATTGTTTTAATTGATGAGAGTATTGATGCTCTAAATGCTAAGTTAGAGCGTTGGAGACTTGCCTTGGAGTCTAAAGGTTTTAAAATTAGTAGGAGTAAGTCAGAGTTTATGCACTGTAATTTTAGTAATGGGAGAGTGGTTCAGGAAGACATGGTTCTAATTGATGGACATAACATTCCGAAGAGTAGTACCTTTCGATACTTAGGGTCTATCATACAAGAGAATGGGGAGATTTATGATGACGTTACGCATAGGATTAAGGCAGGCTGGTTAAGATGGAGAAGTGCATCAGGTGTCCTTTGTGATCGTCGTATGCTTGTGAAACTCAAAGGGAGGTTTTATAGAACGGCTGTGAGACCTGCTTTGTTATATGGTACCGAGTGTTGGGCAGTACGAAAGGAACACATCCACAAAATGTGTGTAGCAGAGATGAGGATGTTGAGATGGATGTGTGGCAAGACTAAGAAAGACAAGATTAGGAATGAGCGCATCCGTAAGAACTTAGCGATAGCTCCAATTGATAGCAAAATGAGAGAAAATAGACTCAGGTGGTTTGGACATGTGTTTCGTCGCCCTAACTCAGCGCCGGTTAAAAGATGTGACCAAATCTTAGTGGATGCTAGTAAAAGAGCTCGAGGAAGACCTAAAATGAGATGGTGCGATGTTATTAGGAAGGACATTAGTTCCTTGAGTTTAAATATGAATATTGCACTTGATAGAAATCTTTGGCGGAACAAGATTCATGTAGCCGACCCCAATTAATTGGGATAAGGCTCTGATGATGATGATGATGATGAATGAAACTTCCTTTTGCCTGTTGATTTCAGGCTAGTTAGGCCTTGGATTAAGGATCATATTAAGGCTCCTTGAACACAGAGCTGCCAGCACTGTTAACTGTGTTTTCATATAATTTGAAGTATTCTCTTTGAGATTTATTTCCTAGACTGCCGTTTACCAGACTCTGTAGATACTTGAGTGATTTTTCATGTGTGGTGTCTCAAATCTGTAATTATAATTATCCCTAATGGAGATGTTGGATTGAAAATGCTAAAAAATTTTCACAGATGGTGAAAAAGTTTGTAGAATCCCATAATTTGGAAACTTTGATTGTGTTTATATAAATGATATTTGAAAATATATATCTAGCTGCCTTTATTCATCCATAATTGACCTGTTTCGGGGCATTCATCAACACACAAGAGTGGCTTTAAAGGACAGGTGTGAGAGTGGTTGGTTCCTGTCCTTTTGGTTCAATACAGTTGCATGGTTGGTGACATAAAACACTGCCTGAAAATCTTGAAGCCACGGCCCTCACATATTTCTAATCCTCTCTGTTGTTTCTCATATTTCTGTGCTTCAGGGGTGAGGAAAGCTAAACAAATCCAGCTTCTGATGGTTTTACATATATTTTTACAATGATCTTGCCGGTTAGTTTGTTATTATATACCATGTTTCTGTGCTTCAGGAGGGAGGTGGGAAAACTAAACAAATCCAGCTTGTGATCGTTTTATATATATTCTTACATGCAGCTAGTGATTCGGGTTTGATTGCTATTAATTTCCATCTTTCATAATGATCATTAACAAGACCTTACAAGATGCAGATTGCAGAAACACATGTACTGATCTATATAACTAGTTTAGTAAAGAAAGAGAACGCCTAGATAAGCATATGTTCTTCACACTAGGGCATTCACAATCAAGAGATCATTATCAATCGTTTTAGCTTTCTCTACATTTTTTTCGTCGTCACATAAGGTAACTTAGGCTCCTAGCCTTTATTTGTGGGTTTTGTTAACAGGGTAACTAACCCCTTGGATGCAACTGATTTGCGAAGGTTCTTGGCTGTCTAAGTGAAGTTCTTGGTCCATCATTTCAGGACAGATACAAATATGATGGTAGAGATGTAAACTTATGTGACAACAAATAATATCATAAACCAGAGATAAAGAGATCAATCAACAAATCTCAACGAATTCAAAGAAATGTCACAACATTAATTAACTGACCTTCTAGCACCTTATCTAAAAAATACTCACATTCACTTTGAATTCTAACTCTGTCAAACTGTTCTCCATGATGTACCCAACGAGTATAACTCCGTAACATCCCATTGATATACAAGTGATCTTCAACCTCGTTCAAATCTTTGAAGTATGCATTCATATATTTGACACAGGGACATCGGATTCTATTCAATCCATCAACACTAGATCGTGCATGAGCCATAAAATAATTTACCCCTGCTTTATATTCGGGGCAAAATCGATTTCGAAGTTGTATCCAGCTTCTGTCCATTCCCTATATAACATTCAATGACATTAAATGTAAAATTATTTGTCAAGAAACAAAATCACAACTTCTGAATGTGTCAATCCAGGCATGCACCACCATGAATAACATACAATTTGCAGTGAGATTATGAGAGAGAATGCTGAGTATATTTTCTATTGAATGACTGATTGTTGATGTTTATATATTTATTCTTTTAGGATGAAGAACTTTGGCACACTGGACCATGTAAACCCTGAGATACTTGCATGAATTCATCAGGTTCTCTGCAGCTCAAATTTCCATGGGTGTTGCATCCATGACCTTGACTAGGTGGAGTTTTGAGCCCACTGCCCTAGGTACTACAGGAGGCAGGGTCAGAGCTGGGAAGAACTTGTTTATGAGAAAATATTGGAAGGTGGACATGAAACCTAGAGGATGCTCCTAACAAGATTAAAGTTAGAAGGGACCAGAATTACCACATGTACAGGCAGAAGGAACAAGTGGATGACAATAATGGAACAGACTCTTAAGAACCTAAGAAAAAATGGCAACTAAAATATCTGATCAGTAGTTCAAAGCAGTTTTCCACAGTATCTGCTAGACAACATTGTGGAAACAATAAAATAATATTTAGGGATCAGAGCCAATCAAAAAAAAATGTTAAGGCCAAAACATAACCAAAATGGAAAAGCATCTCTCTGTATCTAAAAAGATTCACTATGTAGGCAAACATATCTTCAGTTAGCCTTCATGATGTACTATTCTGGTGAAATGAGATACATAAGCCTAACCCCCTCCAGGAGAACATTTATGTTATGCTTATTGCTTAGTTCACTGGGGCAAACTTACGATAAGATAAAAAGTATTCCATACTTTTCTTCTCAAGCATGAGAAATTGAAAAACGCAGTTAATTACTTGCAAAAGAAATGCTTACTTAATGGAGACCAATGACCTGCACCTTGATGTGGCAAATCTCTTTGTTCTTAAACATGGGAAACTGATTTTTACTTAATGGAGATTGGTGATTAGCAGATTAAGCCTGAAAACAATGCGCTATGTACACAAAAAGTAAGCATATGCTCCTTGGTGATGCATTCTTTCTTTCCTAACACATTAAGTGCTTAACGAGCTTAAGTTTCAAGTATCATCGGTAATGAACTAACACCCAAAGAAAGACCATTGTAAGTAACACTGTAACAGACAAAAACAGAACACTTCCAACGGTATATTCTTGTGACAGCATAATCACGTGCATTTTTCTCACAGAAAAGAAGAGATACACATGTATTTTCATGACAAAAGAAGCAGCAGTGTACATACACTCAGGAGGGCATATATCCATTGAGATGTGGATGCTGGATACATTGTACCATTATTAAAGTAGCTTCATGATTTAAATGTATGCGAAGAAAAACAATGGAGGAGTATTGGAAGTGGCAGAAAAAGGTCAAACCACATATATTGACAGAAAGGAGAGACAGGCAGGCCATCCAATATATGTGCCTATAGAATTACTTTATTATTTTCTTTCAATTCTTTTTTTTTGCATGATGGTGCCATCTCTCTATGTGGAACATGCTTGCTAACAGACATTCGGAAGTAAATATATTTGAGGAATAATCTACTCATTTGACCGAAGGTAATACAAAATGTGTTTTTTCCCCTAAAAGGAGGATATATTACAAAAGACTCTGAAATGAGGAAGGTCAAATATTGAATGACTGATCCCATTTTCCTCCATACTATAGATGATACAATCATCCATGAGCATGAAGTATAGCTTAACTAGATAAACTTAAATAGGGGAACAACGTACAGGAGGAAGGAAAGGAAAAAAGGTGGATACATTCTTTTCTCATTCGAGGAGGATACACTTCCAAGTTAATGTCTAAACACGGGTTTCCAACTTCCAGGTAAATCCACGTAAGTTTAGATGACAAGAAGAGAACAACGAAATACATGTCAACGATTTCAAGAAATTAGGAAAATAACTTGTGGTCGGAGCATGCTAGTTCAATCTGATATGGCATGCAATATACAAATAAAGAAAGATTCTTTTTTTTCTTCTGCAAACAGCCAAATGTCTTTTCAATGTCAACCAACAACAGATATGAGTAAAGCCATGAAAAACACTCCACTTACTGCCTTCCAGTATTTCTTCCCAGGCAATGAAGCAGATCAATAAAGAGATCGCGCGCCATTCTAAATTAATTATCATAAAACAAAGGACTTTTATTCACACAACTAAATTTTTGTATACACAACCCAAACAACAACAATATCCGATTTTGGTTGTGGTTTCAAGACCAGTTTTACATACACACAACTGCTTATGATTCCAATCCTAAGGGCATGTTAATTTTCATACATGATCATGAAATTTATAGAACTCTGCCATGGCCGGTCCCAAGCCCGGATGAGAAAAGAGGAGGGTTTGTGTTAGGTCGACAGTCAGCAGTAAAATTTTGTCACATCTCCAACACGAATTCTGATCCAAATACATTATGTGCTAATGCTAGGGCGTTCCCCGTAAGCGACGCGTTACATCGGAACCCGGATGAAATGACAAGTGAGCAAGGGCTGGCAAGGGCGTTCCCCGTAAGCGACGCGTTACATCGGAACCCGGATGGAATGACAAGTGAGCAAGGGCTAACTAGGGCGTTCCCCGTAAGCGACGCGCCGCAATGGCGCCCGATTGCGGTGTCAAATAGGCAAGGGTTCTCGTGTGGGGTTGGACGCACACGGGTAAAGAAGCAAGTCCAAAAACATAGGATCCGTCTAGCTACTTGGAATATAGGAACTTTAACAGGTAAGGGTTTAGAATTAGTTAAGTTAATGAAGGACAAGAGGGTTAACATAGCTTGCCTACAAGAAACTAGGTGGAAATGATATAAAACTAAAGACATTGATGGATATACAATTTGGTATACGGGTAATAATAACTCTAGAAATGGTGTTGTTATAATAATAGATAAAAACTTAAAAGACAGAGTTGTGGAAGTAAATAGATTGGGGGATAGACTAATGTTAATTAAACTTATCTTAGGTGAGGATATTTTGAATATAATTAGTGCATATGCACCTCAAGTAGGATTAGAAGAGAGCATTAAAAAGTAATTTTGGGAGGCTATTGATAGTATGATCCAAAATATCCCTAGTGAAGAGAGAATCTTTATTGGAGGGGATCTTAATGGTCATGTGGGTATAGATAATAGAGGCTATGAGAGGATTCATGAAGGGTTTGGTTTTAGCAATAGAAATGATATGGGTAACACTATTCTTGATTTTGTTGTGGCCTATGATCTAGCAATTACTAATACCTTCTTTAAGAAGAGGGACGAACACTTAATAACATACAAGAGTGGAACACATATAAGTCAAATTGACTATTTTCTCATTAGGAAGGTCGATAGAGTCTTATGTAAAGATTGTAAAGTTATTCCTGGTGAGAGTCTAGCCCCTCAACATAGGTTGTTAGTAATGGATGTCACTATCCCTACATTCAAAAGAAAGATCATTATAAATAATTATTCCAAGATTAAATGGTGGAATTTAAAAGGTAAAAGTTTAGAAACATTTAAAAAGCATCTATTAAAGGAAAATATTTAAAATTTAGAACAAGAAACTAATGTAATGTGGAATAATATTACAAATTGTATAACGAGGGTTGCAAAACAACTCTTAGGCGAATCTAAAGGTAAAAAGAATTTAGACAAAGAGACTTGGTGGTGGAGTGAGGAAATCCAAAATACCATTAGAGTAAAAAAGGAATGCTTTAAAGTTTGGCAAACTAACAAAAATGACCAAACCCTAGAAGCCTATAAAATCGCTAAAAAGAGAGCTAAGAAAATAGTTAGCGAAGCTAAATCAAAGGCATTTGAAGATTTATATAATAAATTAGGAACCCGAGAGGGTGAAAAGGACATATTTAAACTTGCTAAATTAAGAGAAAGGAAAACTACAGATTTAGATCATGTTCGGTGCATTAAAGGTGAAGATCAAAGGGTTTTAACTAAGGATCTTGAGATTAAAGGGAGGTGGCATAACTATTTTCAGAAGTTACTTAATGGAGATTCCGTCAAGGATTTATCTCTAGAAGGTACCCAAGAGTCCACAATATTTGATAAATATCAATATTTCAAGCGTATTAAGATGTCAGAAGTGGATGATACTTTAAGGAAAATGAAAGTGGGCAAGGCCTTAGGATTAGATGGCTTACCTATTGAAGTATGGAAAGGCCTAGGAGATATTGGTATTCAGTGGCTAACTAAATTTTTTAATAAAATTTTAAAGGAACGGAGAATGCCAGAAGTTTGGAGAAAAAGTATTGTAGTTCCTTTCTATAAAAACAAAGGAGATATTCAAAGTTGTAATAATTATCGTGAAATTAAGCTTATGAGTCATACTATGAAACTTTGGGAAAGAGTAATTGAAAAACGCCTCCGATGTATGACTACTGTATCGGAAAATCAGTTTGATTTTATGCCAAATAGATCTACTACAGAAGCTATTTTCTTACTATGGCAGCTAATGGAGAAGTATAAAGAGATGAGAAAAGATTTGTATATAGTTTTTCTTGATTTAGAGAAGGCGTACGATCGAGTACCGAGAGAATTGATTTGGTGGACATTAAGAAAGAAAGGAATCTCTCAAGGATATGTTGATTTGATTAAAGATATGTACGGCGGTGCTATTACTAGTGTTCGAACTATTGCTGGGGAGACTAGTGAATTTCCCGTTTCTATAGGTTTGCATCAAGGTTCTGCACTAAGTCCGTATCTCTTTGCCTTAGTTATGGATGAAGTAACTAAACAATTGCATGAGGATATCCCTTGGTGTATGCTATTTGCAGACGATATTGTTTTAATTGATGAGAGTATTGATGCTCTAAATGCTAAGTTAGAGCGTTGGAGACTTGCCTTGGAGTCTAAAGATTTTAAAATTAGTAGGAGTAAGTCAGAGTTTATGCACTGTAATTTTAGTAATGGGAGAGTGGTTCAGGAAGACATGGTTCTAATTGATAGACATAACATTCCGAAGAGTAGTAGCTTTCGATATTTAGGGTCTATCATACAAGAGAATGGAGAGATTTATGATGACGTTACGCATAGGATTAAGGCAGGCTGGTTAAGATGGAGAAGTGCATCAGGTGTCCTTTGTGATCGTCGTATGCCTGTGAAACTCAAAGGGAGGTTTTATAGAACGGCTGTGAGACCTGCTTTGTTATATGGTACCGAGTGTTGGGCAGTACGAAAGGAACACATCCACAAAATGTGTGTAGCAGAGATGAGGATGTTGAGATGGATGTGTGGCAAGACTAAGAAAGACAAGATTAGGAATGAGCGCATCCGTAAGAACTTAGCGATAGCTCCAATTGATAGCAAAATGAGAGAAAATAGACTCAGGTGGTTTGGACATGTGTTTCGTCGCCCTAACTCAGCGCCGGTTAAAAGATGTGACCAAATCTTAGTGGATGCTAGTAAAAGAGCTCGAGGAAGACCTAAAGTGAGATGGTGCGATGTTATTAGGAAGGACATTAGTTCCTTGAGTTTAAATATGAATATTGCACTTGATAGAAATCTTTGGCGGAACAGGATTCATGTAGCCGACCCCAATTAATTGGGATAAGGCTCTGATGATGATGATGATCATGATCATGATCATGAAATTTATAAAACGTAAGTTACAGAAAAGCACTAAGTAAAGCTCAAAACACATTATTTACAAGATTAACAATGGTACATTTGACCATCCAGGTGACATTGTTTACTTTCAGAAGTCCAAGTCAAATCCATAATAATACTGACCTCGGTTTAATGTACTTTTTTCTATATTTTACTTCAGTTTGATACCAAGTATCAAATGACATCAACATACATTGATGAGAAGATGTACTCAGATACTTGATGTTTTCTTAATGATTCTGTAATTCACTTAAAAGATCAAGTTAATTGCCTTCATAAAGTTGTTTCTGTGTAGATATTTTTGCAACCTAATGGCTCATATTTTGAATTTGGGACAACTTTCAAACTCCTGCTCCCCAACAATGCAAATTTCTTTTCCAGCCCAACCATCATTCTCTTTGGCATATAATTTACTTGTGCTTACCCTATTGATGCTCGTTTTTTGTGGATGATAGTAGAACACAACCTTTTTATGTATGTAGGGTCTCATAATATTGGGGTTGCCATGGCCATGACATTTAGTTTAGTGGTGCCAAATATAAAGAAGGTTCAGCCACTCTCCATTTTAGAGGTTAGACTAACACCTTCATGCATTAATATCCTAGACTTTTCAATTTTCAAAATTGAGTTATTTTCCATATTTAAGGTAGCTGTTTTGATCTTCACTTCGTTGAACTATCTTGGCATGACAACACAGCAGCACGACCCCACTATGTTAATCACTGTCTTAGTATTGCCAGCCTTTAAGTCCTTTTTGCAAGCTAAAACATAACCAACCACATAATACAGTGCAGTTTTTTTCCAAATGATGTGCAAATACTCTCACTGGACTGTGGGGTGCATGCTTTAGTCCAAGGGCTCTCATTCCATTATGGGGTAGGTGCTGAGATCAGGGTATGACCCCCATTTCCAAATGTAACTACAATGCTCAGTGCAAAGGTACACATGTAAGTGCGTTTTTATTCAGTTCAAGATTGTGACTTCCAGTTCCATTCTAGTTTCATGCATTACATGTAAACATATCTGTTTTTGTAAATAATTTCTCACATTTTAAAGAATTCTCTCTGTTGGCTTATAGAGAAGACTGATGCTTCCTCTTTCCTGGATCCCATTGCTTTGAAAAGAAAATTAGAATACCAGCACCTGTGTGCAGGAGGAAAAAAGGAAATTGAAAAGAGATGAAATATATGTGCATGAGCAGGAGAGAGAGGGGGGAAAGAAACTATCAAAAATGAGGCTGGGAAAGTGAAGAATTGGAAGGGTAGGAGACATTCAATTTGCCTTCCAAGCAATCAACGTAACCATAGATTTTCCATGCAGCTTTCTTTGGTTTGGAGCATTGCGACAAGTGGTGATTTTTATTATTTTGTAGTTTTGTGTTCATCTTATTGTTCTAGACTGCCACCTATGGGCATTTCTAAAATTTGAAGTTATTCTCTCTTACTGTGTTAGCTCAATTATATAATTTGTCTTTTAAGAAAAGTTAATTCACAACCTGGATGATTGATGTGCATGGCAATGTAGCAAGGGAAAAATATGATTTTATTATTCTGAACATTTTATATGGTGGCAAGATTTTGTATGCGTATTGAGAAAGGGAGGATTTCTGTGAACCTAGGGCTGTCAGTAAATAGATCTGACAGTGCCACCCGGTCTGGAATGAATCTGTGTGAGAGTGTGTGAGAGGCTGCAGGTGGGGGGGCAGTGGGGGGGAGCTGCAGTAGCCAGTAGCCAAAGCAAGAAGATAAAAGGAGCATCAAAACAAGAACAGTACAAGAAAACAACCATAGCAAAAGAACTTTTAACTTTATGGAAGTTGACAAAGGAGCTGACTTATGTGTCTATGTTTTTGAGAGAGAGAGAGAGAGATCACTAATTCATTGAACAGATTTGCAAGTTGACAGATTTGCAATAATACAAGCTACATAAAAATAAAGCCTACTTTGACATACTTGGCTTTTACGATAGGATCAACAGTCTTCTGTTCTTGAGAAGTTAATCCACCAACCACAGTATCGACACTTCTTGTAACCTGTAAAAGTCACAATTAATATAAATGGGACAAAAAATCTCGGACATTTGTAATAATAGTTGTGCCAACATGATAGCAACTTTATAAAAAATGAAGAACTTAACATCACTAAGACTTAAATATGTTGTTACTATGTAATGATGAATATCACTATATCTGTTGCAAGAAAACTTTGATCATGCACAATATAAAGGCAACAACTCTGTAGGCCAACAACTTAACTCCTTGGGGCAATGCACCAAGTACACGTGAGGACGCGGGCGGTTCGGGCAACGAAAATGTGAAGCCAGGGATTTGAACCGGGGAAGAAGTTAACATTGATTTGGTTGATATCCACATCAAAACAAAATAGTCTTAAGGACTTGAGTTGTGCGGAGATCTCCAGCGATGGGTGAAATAAAAGGCACCCTGGCCATATGGTAAGCATATCAGGAGATGGTGGTGGTGGTAGCTGCCAGGCGTCCGGAGGTGACTCTGCGGCTGCAATGGGGAGGCCGGCGCTTTGTCTGCCGCCTCCGGCGGTGGCCGTGGGAAACGGCTGCGGAGGGTCTGGGGTCTGCGGCAACCGCGGCGGGTAAAGATTAGGGGAGACAGGGGATGGAGGGGACGGCGGTCAGACAGACGCCAACGCGGTGGAAGTAGAATGCACAGTGGACGAAGAAGAAGAGAAGAGAAGAGAGGGGGTTCGGGGGGGTTTGGCATCTCACCGGCGGAGGGCACACGGCGGCGATCCCGGGCTGCCAGAGAGCAGGGCGATCTTGGGCGGCCAGAGGGCTGGGTGATCCCGGCCGGGAGTCACTGGAGCAATCTCGGACGGAGATCCTTGGCAGCGCGAGCTAGGTGGTGGACGCGGCGTTGGACGGGGCGGCGAATGCAGTCCCAGATGCGACAGCTAGCACGCGGTGCGGTTGGCTTCTCTCAGGTGAGGATTCGCGCAGGGTCGAGGGATGAGGATGTGGAGGAGAGGAGGGAATCAGCAGGGTCGAGGGATGAGGATGTGGAGGAGAGGAGGGAATCAGAGGGAGAGAAAAGCGAGAATATGGGAGAGGATCGTGGGGGCGGTTGAGGACGTTTAACAACGAGTTTTGTTATGAATTAAAATAAAGAAGTAGTTAATTATAACAAAATATAATGTTTTGTTATAAAATATATTGTTATTTACAACACCAAATTTATTTGTTATTATTTATGAGAAAATATTAAATTTTTTTTACTTTTATTATTAATAATAATATCTTTTATTTATTAATAATAATATTTAGATTTCGTTTTTATATCTCATTTATTACAACAAATTTTTTATATTGTAGATATTTTTGTTGTGATTAATCAAATTTTTTGTAGTGAGAGAGAGAGAGATGTGTTTTTTTAAATGAAATAAAAGAGGTGTTGAGAGAAGGGGTATTTTGATCTTTTGCAACTATAGTTAAAGATAATTATAGATACAGAGGGTAACTAAGTTTAATGATATATGTTCAAATATGTTTTTAGGGTCGTTATTTTCACAATTTTAACTTGCGAGGATTGTTAATATGAAAAAAAAAAGAATGTGTAATGATTAAGGTTTAATGGAATGCTCGAATGGTTGTACCAATCTTTTATCGATACGATTTAATAATGTTACGCACCGAGATGAAAGAAGACCATATAAATATATATATTATATGTAAAATAGTTAAAAAAATCATGATTTAGTTGGTTAGGTGACGTGCACTCTATTTATAAAATGTCTTAGAGTTCCAATCTCACGAACTCTCTTAAAATTTTTTGGATCTTCTATCTCTAAGAAAGTTAAAAATAAATAAAAAAAATATGCGCACCTTGAGTTTCAATCTCGTGAATGTCTCTTGATTTTGGGATTTTTTTGGATCTTCTATCTATGAAAAAGTTAAAAACAAACAAAAAAATATGTGTGTCGTGCGAACTCTCACGTTTAAATGTTAGATATCTAATCAACCCACCTATAAAATTTATTTGATATAAAATATAAAATATAATATTTTAAAAATAGGATAATATATCTGTTACGTACTACGCACCGATCATATCGATCATCGACGGACACGATGTGATACGTGCGGCACGGTGACGTATCAATTTGTGCTAGTGATAACATAAATTTTTTTTGTAAATATATCCCTACAGACTGGTAGATTTTTTCCTTAACGTACACATGAAATCAATCTATCATTAATGATATCCTTTCATTCCAACAGAAAGGGCTCTGGTCAGAGTTTTACAAATCAATCTGATATGGGACGGGTTGTCCGTACTGGACCATACCAATTGAAGACCGATACGAGCGGTCTGTGATTCACAACCAGCGTGTTGTATATATCTAATATTTTATTTTAAACACAAAAGACTCAACTGGGTAAGTTGGTTGAGTGTTTGACGTGATTTTGAGTTCTAAACTATTTTTTTTGTGTTTTTCCTCTTTTTTCTCTTATTCTTCTTCTAAACTGATGTCAAAAAAGATGAAACATACGAGATTCAAATTGCTAACCACCGCCTCAACCGAGAGACTTGTTAATCAACTAAGCTACACATAAATATTTTATATTTTATATTATAATAATATTTATACAGGAGCATATTTTTATTAATTAGCACCTAACGGGGTATTATAATATCGTATTGTATCGACAAAATATCGATACAATCCATACAAACGGCTTGACAAACTTTGCTCCTGCATCAAAACTATTTAAGTTTTAATTAAGTTTTAATTAAAAAGAAATGATTTGTCCGCCCTTTACCTTTGCATTGTTCTTTTGCGTATATGTATTCCCGTACTAATCTGTAAGGTTTGCACGGCGCCGCACAAGTGCAATAGATCTAACTAGTTATCCCCTATCATATGTCATAACGAGTATACATAGACATATATATATATATATATATATGGTGGAGCATCGATCATTATTAATAATAGTTAGATTTTATAGGCATGCATGCAAATCAGCTAGTTTATAGGAATATATTTATAAAAAGTCTCGACGGAACAGTGACATTTGCGCGTTATTATAGGAAGTAAGGAAGAAGGCGGAGCTCGCCAAATGGCAGGAAGCAACATCAATGTTGTCACCCACCGCACAGCAGCGGCCAAGCCAACCGAACGTCGTTTATAGCGGACCCGCCAAAGTAAAAGCAGCACCGCATAAATGTCTTCCCTTCGATCCATTTTAAATTATTGACACTCGTTCGGGGGGCTCTCTCTTTACTTTGCGCCTTCCTCCATCTGCGTCTCCGGTGCTTCTGCAGCGACGGCGCCGAAGAGTGAGGGCTGAGGTGGGTTGAGGCTTGAGAGGCAGCTGGGAGAGGTTTTAGTTTTCTTGCAGAGGGGCTGAGAAGAGATGGGGGAGGAGTCCAACAAGATGCAGAAGAGCCCCGAGGAGGAGCATCCGCAGAGGGCCTTCGGCTGGGCCGCCCGGGACGCCTCCGGGGTCCTCGCCCCATTCAACTTCTCCCGAAGGCAAAGTCTTAAATATCTCGCTCTTCCTGCCTGCCACTCCTTAATTTGCCTCTTCCTCCGTCCGTTTCATGCACACACTTCTCTGATCTGAGTTGCTTCTCTCCCCTCTCTGGCTGGGGTTCGATAATTAGACACGGCGTCCACCGTTTGCTTCCATGGAACAAGTTTAAGTGTACTATACGGTGTGGAAAACCATTAATTCTTCTCAGTCACCGTTAGATGTAAAGATCTAACGAGGTCTTGTTGGAATATTTGGGCATAGTTTCCCTCTTGGACAATAGTTCCGTATTGGTTAAATGAGTTGTGGTTCATATGCTTATGACCCTGGGCCTGTGTATCTTAATATCGTAGTTTTCTAGATTCAACGTGATATCAGAGCATGGTCTTGGCCCAACTCTTCTTGTCACCTCCACCCGATTAATGTCCACGGCCCATCTTAGTCGTGAGGGGGAGTGTTAGAATATTTGGGCATAGTTTCCCCTCTTGGACAATAGTCCCGTATTGGTTAAATGAGCTCTGGACCTGTGATATCTCAACATCGCGATTTTATGGATTCAACATGTCCGAGACTACTAGTAACATTGAGTATATATATATGCATGTTCGTCCAAAAAGGACTTTTTTCGGACGGTGACGACGTCTGCTTCATTTTATTCATGTGATTAATTATTTGAGATCTACACATCTTAATTAATTACAACTGAAAATAGCATTCTTCTCATAGATCGATCTTGCCATTTACGAGGAGCACTTGCCGTAATCCGTGCAATCCGCTGATTAAATCCACTCTCTTGAATATATAAATATTTTCCATCCCCCTTTCGCAATAACCTTCTTGCTCCGTGTTTTCAACGGGAAGCTGGTGGGAATTCATATTTATTGTTGGGATTTTGATATGCATATGCTCCTGCATTTACTATATATATGGTGACTGGTGAGAGGATACGGCGATGGGAGCGGTCTTAATTAAGAGGCAACTCAAAGCGAAGGCTCTCTTCGCCTTTCTTTATCCAGTTTTCACATGAGCCAGCGTGTCTGCATTTAATCTAAGAACGGATACGCCAATGGGGACCTACGTACTGTGGGGTAGAGAAATGAGCGAGCTTTATTGTGGCAATTGATTATTTGTAGCATCCATGTGACGCATTTATTATGGTTTCAGAGGTAGTGCAGGATGAGGAATTATATTTCTTAACTTGCAGAGTAGAGGAGAACGGATTAGATGTGGGATCGATGTACACAAATCAAAGGCAGTGAAGAAGAGAAACATGAGGATGCATATACAGGACAATATCCTCGGCTGGTTTGAAGGAACAACCGCCTCATATACCTGATGTCAACTGTTAATTTCTTCATGGCCATTTGATATTATCTGAAGGACATATTGTTGCCCAATTAAGTTTGCTAATTCCTAAATCCAAGAAAGAAGAGAACACTTGGTTCCCCTGCCAGCTAGCCCCGCTTTCCCGTTTTTAATAGACATGTACGTACGTCGATGACCACTGGGACTAATCAAGGCATATTCATATATACAGCTGCCCCACACCCGTTGATCCATAAATATCGACGTCAGTAATGGGAAGAAGTTGGCAAACTTAATTATAGTTAGCTGAATTGACGTCCAAATTGATTCATGTTAAGTTTTATGACAGACAGCTAGCTGACCCTCCTTAATTTAGTCTGCACCAGGCCATTGGCTTGGGTCACCCTTGCACGCTACAAAACGGTAAGCAAATTTTACAGAGTACTGCAGGCTGACACCCCGTTCTAATCCGTAGGAATAATGGAGAAGACGACATCACCGTGAAGATACTGTACTGTGGGATCTGTCACTCTGACCTCCACTGCATCAAGAATGAATGGGGGAACGCAATCTACCCAGTTGTCCCGGGGTACGTAATCAAATAACCTGTTCCCCCCCTGTAATTTACAGTAATATCCACAACGTTTGCTTCTCCTCATTGAACTGTCTATGTTGGAGGATCATTAGTTTTTGCTTTGGTCCCATGCGCGCACCATGTCTAATTAAATTAACATGGAGGGCTGGCTTAGCTGCATCCATCACTTGGGATTCCAATTTATAAGTGGCACCTCAATGTTGCAGGCACGAGATTGTAGGGACTGTGACTGAGGTGGGCGACAAGGTGAAGAAGTTCAAAGTTGGAGACAGGGTGGGTGTGGGCTGCCTGGTGGGCTGCTGCCACTCCTGTGAGAACTGCAAGCAGGGCTTCGAGAATCACTGCCCTAAAATGGTACTCACCTACAACGCCGTCTACACCGACGGGACGATGACGTACGGAGGTTACTCGGACCACCTCGTTGTAAACCAAGATTTCGTCGTCCACTTCCCGGAGAGCATGCCCCTGGACAAAGGAGCGCCACTGTTGTGCGCCGGGATCACTGTCTACAGCCCCATGAAGTACTTCGGGCTCAACGAGGCGGGGAAGCATTTGGGGGTCGTGGGGCTTGGCGGCCTCGGCCATGTGGCCGTGAAATTCGGCAAGGCCTTCGGCATGAAGGTCACCGTGATCAGCTCGTCGCCCAGCAAGGAGAAGGAAGCGATTGAGAGGCTGGGAGCAGATGCGTTCCTGGTCAGCAGCAACCAGAGCCAACTCATGGTAAAGGAAAAATCATATCTAATTAATTAAGTCCCCTCGAAGATTAAGAATTTTCACATACATATACATATACACACACATATATATATATATATATATCACCTTTAAAATAAATGTTATAGATTTATCACTCCTATATATATATATATATATATATATATATATATATATATATATATGTATTTGTACACTAACTACAAAATGATCTTTGTGCATAATGTACTCATGTAGCTAGCTAGTCTTTTTGGATATAAAAAATTGATGCAAAAATGTCACTCTTTGATCTTTTTGCACACTATATATATATATCGACATTCATTTTTAATGATGTAGGTAAAAATACTTGTAGGAGCATATCATTGATTTACAAGTTACATTTTAATAATGATTTTGTACACACAATGTTCGAAGCAAAATAAATGAGTACTATCAATGAAGCTTGCTGATCCTTAAAGTGTTCGACATGTCTTGCTGAGTTTAATTTGGTACTTGACTATATATTTATATATATATATATATGTTTCCTCTTGTGTTAAGTAGGCTGCAATGGGGACGATGGATGGTATCATCAACACGGTGTCCGCTGTGCATCCTCTCATGCCGCTGTTGTTCCTACTGAAGACCCACGGGAAGATGATAATGGTGGGCGCACCCAACCAGCCATTTGAGTTGCCGATGTTCTCCTTGATCCTTGGTACGTACGTACGTGTTAATACACCCACATTCAAACTTTTTCTTGACAGCTAGATCACCTACTGTACGGTGTGCATGCACATCGTTATTTCTCGTCATCCTGTTGTATATATATACATATATATATATCCTTAATTATCCTTTTCAGTAACCTGAGGTGGTCTGTGATATCTAATTGGGCATGCAGGAGGGAAGACAATGGCAGGGAGCTGCGTTGGAGGGATGAGAGATACGCAGGAGATGATCGACTTCGCCGGGAAGCACAACATCACGGCAGATGTGGAGGTCATATCGATGGACTACCTGAACCAAGCCATGGAGCGGCTCGCCAAGAACGACGTCAGGTATCGCTTCGTCATCGACGTTGGCAACACCTTGACCGCAACTGCTGCTACTACTACTGCTGCGTAGGCGCCCTTCTGTACCGTCGTGGGAGTTTGCTGGGTAAACAGAAGTGGAGTTAATTTTGAGACACCCTCCTGCTGCTCCTGAATAAATTAATCACACAAGGCTAGCTAGTAGTGACCCTTTTATGGTTTCTCCAAGCTCGTCACTTCTCCAATGATGCCTTAATTATGAGGTAATTAGCAGAGTTGGCGATGATGACGATGACTGAACCAGTTATGTAATTGAACTACCCAACTACGTTTTCATTTTTATTTACTTGTTAAAAAAACTCTTATTATTAATTTCTAGTTGTCGAGCTAAAGTTTTTTGTGTTTTCTTCAAGTTAGTGCAGGTGTGTCATATCTTGTTTTCTTTAAGTTAGTCAATTAATTTACTTTATAGATATTTTATATATTTTTTGAGAAAAACATTAATTAATGTTTCTTATGTATGTTCAATTGTTTTATAATTATATCAAATAAAGAACACAGAGACACTAATTTATGTCAGATTTGACTTGTGCCACTTTTAAACATAAGCATAGTAATGTTTCTTACTCGGAAGTCCGATTAATCTGTTTTGGGCTTGGGCTTGAGTAATAAGAATGGACTTGGGTCAGGGTGGGCCTCAATTCTTTTAATGGGTTTGGGCTTGGGCTTAAGTACAAATAATGTGTAGCTATCCAAATGTTCAAAAACATTGTTATCGATTACACATAATTTGCATGTAATTAATTAATTTTGGTATTGATTAAAGCAGCTGTGGATGAAATTAAATTACAATGTAGATTAAAGGGATAAGTTATAACATTATCATAAAAGGTGCCTAACAATGTTATCGGAACCGGACCGGTGCCTGAACCGGACAATGAGCTGGTTCGGTTCGAACCGGTTTGACCGTTGGTTCGAACCGGTTTGAACCGTAATGTCATTATAATATTGATATATGGTCCGACCCGATTCCATAACCTAATACAATAAGAAATAACTCAAATAAGATATAGTGATCAAAATAAGTAAACATACATGTATATAGAGAATAACTTGTAACTACTTGTTGGAAATAGAGCCTTTATGTTGATTCAAATATCCTCATTTATATGTTGGAAATAGAGCCTTTATGTTTAGTCCCATATTAGAAGTTAGAAAAACTTTATTGACTTTATATGTTTGAAAGCTCACCCTTGGGTCAGGACCCAAGGGGCATAGGATGTGGGCTTGAGTTGTGTGTCGAATTAAATGGTTTGATTGAATATAAGTAAATAATTTATTTATTTATTTATTTGTGTCGGGCCGGGCCGGTTGGGTTGACGGGGGCGGGTACCGAACCATTTTTATTTTATTTTATTTTTTTTTGCGGTCGAACCGGCCCGAACCGGTTCAACGGTCGAACCGCGGTTCGGACGATTTTTAGGCAATTGACCGGACCGGGCCTAATCGGACCGGCTCCTGGACCGGTTCACGGTCGAACCGGTCCGACCGACTGGTCCGGTCCGGTTCTGATAACACTGGTGCCTAACCATTTAAATTGTAAGGACCACGCAAAGTAGACGTAGACAAAAGAAAAGAACAAGTAAAGACTATATGTACAGTGATGCAGACATCCGGTCCACACCACTGCAAGTTTGAATTTGTTGAAAATAACTTTCAAAATAAAAACCAAATTATCCGAAAACAAAAAAAATCGAAGCGTCGCCATCAAGTTATGAATAAAGATATAACAAACAATAGTTAGTTGGTAGATTATAATTATCACATATAAATTCAAAATTGAGAGTTGAAGGACGAAGATACACATGTTTTCAATATTCACACGACTTAATTTTGATTTTTACGTGGATTTCACGTGACATCATCTGATGACGTAACATCCATATCTAGGTAATTTGAGAAGAGAGTCACTCAAAAAAATTTTAAAAAAAAAATCAAATGTTTCACATTTGCAACACCCCGAGATTTAATTAATCGGGATGTTACACAAAACTTTCCTCTTCAAAATTTAAGCTAAAGTATATATAACAGGTCGAAATCATTCGACAATTAAGTTAACTCGATTTTAACCAACTATTCCACTGTGAAACCGGTGTCAAGGAACTTTGGCACCATGTATTTTGCTGTCAGCAGTCCAATGAAGCCTGCTTGGTGATCACTAAAACATATAACAAAGTAACTTTGTTAAGAGACCGATTGAATTGACAGGATGGATGATGTTTGAATGGGCAATGGATGCTCCCAATCGCATTATAGATCACTGTGATGTAATTTTCAGAAAACTTACCATGCACAATTCTAAAAAAAAATATAGACTTACTTGAAACATACGTTACGATAGATGAGAATAGAGACATCCATTCAAGTATTGCTCCGCTATTGGTCAATGCCACTATTAGTGCACTATAAGTAACAATCTTTGAGTTCCAAGAACTCCGTGGATCTGTGCTGCTCGAGATTATCTGTTAGGCCATTTAATCCGGACTCAATATACACATCTCAACACTTTGCGCAGATGCAAAAATGAAGTTTGGACAAAGAAATATGAGCAGTCGGTCGGCACTTAGGGTTGTCAATGGGTCGGGTCGGCCCGACAGGTCCGTGGGTCTGTCCCAATTTCAGGTCGGGTCGCAAGGCTTTTTCCGATCCGTGCTCTCTTAGCTGGGTTTAAAAGTCCGGCCCGACTAGGCTCACGGGTCGGGCTCCGGTCTTAGGTTCGGCCTACGGGTCAGCCCAGCCCGTTCTCTTTTTTTTCCTTCCATCAAATTTTTAAAACTACTTAGTTAAAATTACATTATTTTACTTAATTAACAAAATTTAAAACTCTATTTTCATATAAATTTTATAATTAATATAAAAATTTTAATTAATTTAGTGAGATTATAAATTTTATATTATTAAATATATTAGTTTTAATTACTTTTTATTTTTTATTTAGGTTGTCGGGCCGGCCCGAGCCTTAGTCGGGCTTTACAATTTTTTTAATAATATCAGATCCTGTCCAACCCGGCCCGACATAACTCGGGCCCAGACTGGACTTGAGTTTTAATATTGATAAGTCAGGCCCGAGTCGAATCGACCTAAACCCAACCCGGACTCGACCCATTGACAGCCCTACCGGCACTACATGTATAATTTTACTGTCAATAACATGGGAAGTAACAAAGGATCAATGATGACTTCGTGTCATAACCAATGCTTGCAATCTCTCCTTGCGTGGTATCGAGATTAAAAAAATAGCAATACTTTGTGCACCGAATGCGGTGCACAAAGCCACCTCATTATGCAACCTTTCATCCCATTTGTCCCAAAAAAAGGTGAAAAGATCCCTTCTGCGTAGAAAAGGACACCCGCGTCAGCCCCGTGTCAGATCCGGTAGGTCTGCGGTCAGCCCGATTTTTTGGTCGGTGGAAAAATACGAGAGTAAAATATTCTGTTACAGAATAAAATATTTTGTTATAAGAATGAAACATTTTGTTTGACTACAAAAATGAACGAATAGAAATAAAACATTTTGTTTGACTATATTTAAAATCTTCGCGTACTTACAAAATATTTCACTGATACGTAATGTGTTTTGCCTCTGTGCAATACGTTTAACCTCTCAAACGAAATATTTTGATTGATATTTTGTAAGACTGAAATATTTTGTTAAAGAAATGAAACGTTTTGTTATAAGAATGAAATATTTTGTTTGACTACAAAAATGAATGAATAGAAATGAAATATTTTGTCAGACTACATTTAAAATCTTCACGTACGTACAAAATGTTTCACTAATACGCAATGTGTTTTACCTCTGTGCAATACGTTTAACTTCTGAAACGAAATATTTTGATTGATATTTTGTAAGACTGAAATATTTTGTTTTAGAAATGAAACATTTTGTTATAGAAATGAAACGTTTTGTTTGACTATAAAAATGAATAAATAGAAATGAAACATTTTGTTTGACTACTTTTAAAATCTCCACGTACGTATAAAATGTTTTACTAATATGCAATGTGTTTTACATCTGTACAATATGTTTAACCTCTCAAACGAAATATTTTGATTGATATTTTCACGTATGTATAAAATATTTCATTTATATTCGTTCATTTCTATAGTCAAACAAAATGTTTCATTCTTATAACAAAATGTTTCATTCTTGTTACAAAATATTTCATTCATATAATAAAAGGTTTCATTTCTATTTGTTCATTTTTATAGTCAAACAAAATATTTCATTCTTATAACAAAACGTTTCGTTCCTATAACAAAATATTTCAATCTTACAAAATATTTCACTTCCGTATTTTTCCGCCGAACAAAAAAGCGGACCGATAAAGGGCCGATCGGATCTGACATGAGACTGACGTGGGTTGTTCTTTTTATATTAAAAGTGGCCATTTTAATTTTTGGGAGGCCAATGAAAGGACATGTTATAATTTGAGTTGACTTTTATACATCGCATGTGGTGCACAAAGCGTTACTCTTAAAAAAAGGGGGGGATAAACTCAACATGTTTCTTAATTGTTACTTGGTATGTTCAAAAAAAGATGAAGACATTTTAAATTAAAATTATTTTTATTCGTGACTTAAATTTAGAGATAAGAAGATATGTTCGTTACGAGATATGACCAGGTTGCAGTAGGATTGATTTATCTTCGATTTTTGGGTTTAAATATGAGAATGCATCACCCTAGCCGACTACTATTTCAAACAATAAGTTATCCTCATATTAGTAGCAGTCTTACTCTCACTTAACTAATTTTGCTTACCAAATAATGTCAGGTAAAGAATTAACACCATAGATTGACTACTCCTTATAATATTAACTAAGCCTATCACGATATCAAATGGAGGAAAGGCTTACCCACCTCTTACAACGAGAAACGCTAGCTACGATGTGTTTAATTAGCATCCTATTCATTTGGGAGATGTCCATGAGGCTGGCTTGCATATTTTTGTTTTTGTTTTAAGGACTTGGTTACTGTTAACGCTGTTCTACAAAAGTTAAGTGCTTAACCAAAATAAACACTACAATCTAGATGATATTACTCAAGATATTTTGATCAGATGACTGAAATAAATGATCATCTCACACAAAATCTATATTTAATTAGCATCATTAGCGTTAATAATATTATTTTGGGACATTTGCATATATACTCGTGTAAAGACCGATTTTTTCAAATAAATCTCTCGTTTAGACCTATTATCAAAAATATCCTTCAAATATCTCGAATAATTATGATTATACCCTCGCCGTAACCCAAGTGTTTAACCTGAGTCTATTGTGAGTTAAAGTGTAGAATGATTAACATGCCTTTGACTAGCTCTCTCTCTCTCTCTCTCTCTCTCTCTCTCTCTCTCTCTCTCTCTCTCTCTCTCTCTCTCTCTCTCTCTCTCTCTCTCTCTCTCTCTCTGTGTGTGTGTGTGTGTGTAGAAATCTTAGCCATAGCAAACGTGTCGGGGTTGGGGGAGACAGGGTGCTCGCTGGAGCGGGAGAGGGGGGCCAGTAGGGGGGGTTGCTTGCCGGAGGGAGAGGGGCACCGAAAGGGACATGGAGGGTGGGGGGGTCTGCAAGCAGGGAGGGGGAGGGGGGTTCGCCGGAGAGGGAGAGGGGTGTTGACGTGTTTTTCCTTCCTTCCCTTTCTTAATGCCCTCCTATGTCTATCTTACCACATCAAATATGGGAAATGAACGAAAGACAGAGGGAAAGAGAGGAGTAGAAACATGTGATCGTGATCGCCACCAAGATGCTGGACATGCGATGAACGCACACCGTACCTTGGAAAGAGGGAGGTACTCGCCTTAAAACTAGCACCGACGCTCGGAACGGCTCCTGATGGACCGCCTGCAGGTACGCGCGGTCTCACGATAGACCGCTCTTCGGTGCTGAGGTGGAACGCGGGACAAAGATGGATGGAGGGTTGAACGGCTTGATGGTGACCGCAGGAGAAGGAAGAACGGTTGATACACTACCAGAAAAAGCAGTATTTCAGACGGATTTTTCAGACGGAATATAGTCCGTCTGAATATCCGTCATAAATTACGACGATCACAGTTGGCGAGAAATTTCAGCTATATTTCAGACGAATTAGAATCCATCGGAATATCTGTCATAATTTTAGATGGCTATTCCGACGGAAATTAATCCGTCTGAACTCAGACGACATTTTCGACGGAAATTAATATGTCTTAATCCGTCGAAAATTTTCCCCAAATAACCCGCGACCGAACCCTCTCCCTCCCACTCAGTCACACTCTCACTCTCTCTTTCCACTCTCTCCCTGCCGACGAGACCCCGTCGGAGCTCGCCTTCGTCGCCGTCCCTGCCGGAGTCGTGGTAGCTCGCCATCCCCGTCGGGCGCCTCTCCTCCCCTATTCCGGTGGCATCCTTGCCGTCGCTGCCTGAGCTCATCGTCACCGGCCGGTCGTCATCGTGGCGGGACATGGTCTTCGCCATCGCCACCCTCGCCGGTCCTCGCCGTCCCTCGCCATCTTCTCCGATCCGATAAGCCCCCTCCCTCTCCCTCTCCCCATTCCTCGCCTGTGCCATTGTCTTTTTGTTTTTGTTTTTGGAGGTTGGGAATCATCCGGGAGGGGTTCCGAAGGGGGGGTTCCGGTGGGTTGGGGGGCGGGGGAGGTTGGACTGGGAGGGACGGGCCAGCCGGGGGGAAGGGGGAGGTCGTCGACGGTGGAAGGGGAGGGGGGTTTCAGGGACGGTGGGGGGGGGGGGGAGAGCTCGTCGGTGGGAGGGGGTTCAGGGAGGGTGGGGGGAATGTCGGAGATGGGAGGGGGGTTCATGGAGGTCGGAGGGGGAGCTCGGAGGTGGGAGGGGGGTTCACAGAGGGTGGGGGGGAGGGGGGTCTCCGGTGGGAGGGGGGGTTCACAGAGGGCGGGTGGGAGGGGGGTAGTCGGTGGGAGGGGGGGTTCACAGAGGGTGGGAGGGAGGGGGGGTCGCCGGTGGGAGGGGGGGTTCAGGGATGTCGTCAGAGGGTCCGAGGGTGGGGGGGAGGGGGGGGAGCAGCAAGAGGTGGTCGCTGGGGGGAGGGGGTGCGGTGGGTGGTGGGGAGGGGAGAGGGGGAGGTGCCAACAGGAGGGGGGCTCCGATGGGGGGGAGGGGCCAGTAGGAGGTCTGGGAGGGATTAATTAATTATTTTTTATTTTATTTAATATATTTTATATTCATCGTAGGATAATCGATCGAGAGGAAGGGAACGAGATATTCGAAGATTCTTTTACAAATAAACAGTAAGTAAAAATTTAATTTCAGACATATATGTGTTGTTTCATTTTTTTTTTAATTTATGTAATCTTATTTAGATTTAAAGCAAATAAACAGTTAGGATGTCTTTTTTTTATGAATATTTTTTTTAAAGCAAAACATCAATCCCACTAGCTTCTCCCTAGTTCGTCCCCGTACTAGCTCATACCATACTGTGCAAACTCTACTCTGATACCACAATGTTATGACTCAATTCAACCCTTGTAAGATATTGTCCGCTTTGAGTTGAGCCCATATAATTTTATCCCCGAAAGACACCTTCCAAGTTATGGATTCAAATCCTGCATATGTAGCTCATTAACTTCTAACTAGTCTAATTCATTATTGTCTCAGTCCCCATCCATAATGGTAGTTTCACTCCATAGCCACTCTACTCCAGTACTTCTTGTCTAGCTAACCATTTCTACGGGTAGCTCTCTCCTCCTACATGACTCGCGACTAGAACACTACAACAATATCATGACCCGATCTAACCCTTGTGAGGTATGTGCTTACTCACCATCCCGGGTAAACGAAGTGTCACTAACAGTGCTAAAAAAGTCAGACAGGAAGTAGCACACAAAAGTGTAATCAACGGGATTTAGATTAGAGATAGCGACGATCAAAGACCAAGATGATCTAGCAAGGTCACTAGAAAGGAACAAAAAGTCGTTTGTTTCAGCATGGGGCATTCGATAGTAGAGACACATGAGGGTGCGTGAAAGGTTGGAACGGTCGGAGAAGACAAGGCAGAGATGTTAACAGTGCTGAGAAGACCAGGCAGAAGCTTTCGGGCAGTGAGAAGACCAGACGGAACACGAGGACACTGTGCGGCCATCGTGCGATCGGCCACCGTGCAGCAAGCAGAACGATGTACCCTTTTCTCGACGATCGGTCACCGTGCGGCAAGCGGCTCGAGGAAACATGCAGCGAGAAGGCGATCCCCAGTGAACTTTGCTCCGGATCGGGGAAACAGGCAGCGAGGAAAGGATAATGACCCTGCTCATCGGGGAAGAGGATGAAGGGAGATCCCCCACCGCGTCTCAAGGACTGCTCACCGGGAAGAGGATGAAGGGAGCACTCGCGGCCAGGATCATCACCGGGTGGCGCGTTCGCCGTCCTGTAGCGAGAAGAGGGATCACCGTTGCCGCGAAGGGTAGGAATGGAAGCACAGTGCGCGTTAGGGCATCGCAGCGGCCGGGGTAAGGCATTCGAGGGGAGACGCTCGAATGAATTGTTCGAGCGAATAAGGGGTCTACCCCAACCGACGTCGGGTGGCCTATTCGCGTCGCCAAAGTCGCACAAGTCATCCGTGCACGAATAAGCCACGCTATCCGAGCTTATTCGATTATCAAAGCAGGCCTAAGTTTAGTTTTAGACTCTTAAATTTTCTTTATTTATTTCTGCATGTAGGGAAAAAGAGATTTTGAATCAAGATCTTTTCAACTTCTAAAAGTCGTGTTAATACTATTAAATGTTAAGACCATAAAGGATATAATTTCAAGGAATACTCTTCATCTTCCATATTTATTTACATGCTAAATTAAAACCTAACCTAATGATAGAAACTTAAAAAATGTGAAATAAGTTTTGAACCCGATCGGGTCACATTAGTTTTACTGAGTTGGACTGGGTTGAGCTGGGTTAATTAACCAGGTTAATCGGTCTTGATCAGGTTTTAGATCTTGATCAGTTTACGTAAGATTTCAACCTTATTTTGAGATCGGGCCGCGGGTCTACCGATCAGATCGGTTGGGCCGGGTCGGGTTTTAAAACAGTGCTTTGGGTACTATCTTGATTTGGGGCGGAGACATAACATGTGCTTTGTTTGCCTTAAAATTTGATGCAAATGTTTATGGTAAGGAACATGACGTCTATATCTTAGAAATATTATGAAATTATCTCTATGCTTTTATATCTATCTTATTTATTATAATAATTTTAAAATAAAAAAAGAGAGTCATTATGACTTTATCTTAGAATTTTTAAAATAAAAAATTGTGTATATATCTCGGCAAAAGTACACAATGATTATTTGTTTAAGCATCTCAAAAATATTATGATTAATATAAAACTACAAAAATAATTTTTAAATTTTAAAAAATATGAAATTATTTTTGTCTTTATCGTATCGATGATTCATATCGACTTTTCCATCTGGATCTGGTCCGACTGGAAGAGACTCGAACCGTCTCAGAAGTAGTCCGGCCATCTCAACCCAAAACAGGCATGATCTGATACCGCCGAATTACCCAGGCAATGGCAAACCGCGGTTTGCAGTGCTTCCCGTGCACGCCTCCGGTTGGACTGCTTTTGGACCATGTGGGGCCACCGAGAGCACTGCAAAGTGCGACCCCGCCGGGCGGGCCCACCGAAAAAATTGGATCGCTCGGCGCCATGGCTTTTCCGTACCATCTGATGGTTGGACCCCGATCATGCTATTTCACCACGTGTAGTCATGTCAACATGTCATGCCAACTTCTGTTTCCGTCTGGATTCCCAGAGGAGATGCCGCGTGGCCACTGTCCTTGTTGTGAAATCATGCGAACCAGGGAATTTGCAATGGATTCTCCGCGACCCCACCTACACGTCGGACTTGTTCATACGGTTACGTTTATACATAGAGAGTAGTTGCTTAACTTTAAGAGTTATATATATATATAGACTTTCAGGTGGTGCCTGTATCACCTGACGTCAGTCCCACCCCTCTCCCCCCTCACAATGCCCCCCATGTATTTATGAGGGGGGTGCGTTGTGAAAGATGAGAGGTGGGGCCGGCACCACCTGGTGTCGGTATCAGGTGAGAGTCTCCCATATATATATATATATATATATATACAACGTAAGAGAAAAAAAAAGTGCCCAAACACAGACCAATACAAGATGTGTCTGTTCTATATGTATTAATAAGGATAATTTGATATTACAAATCTCACAATTGCGCCATCATATATAGGAGGACATATTTGTGAGTGGGAAAGATCTGAATTTGTGAAATGTAAACTTGCAAAGTAACTTGGGAATCTCCTCATCCTGGTGCTATATTGTTGTGTGATCAGTGCTTCTTTGCATACACATTTGACAACTGTAGCCAATCCTCATTACACGGAATTTATGCAGTAGCATGTATATGTACCGCAAAACGAAAACGATCGATCAAACTTCTCTTCGAATTGATCAGATTAACCAAACCGTTCTATTTTAAGATCCTAAAATTCCTACCCTCAAAGAGTCTTCAAAACATCAGATTGTTCAAAATCCGAGTACCCCCGAACACCGAAAAGAACGGAGACACACAGAGAGCTAAAGGAAAGCCGGATGATACAATTGGTTCCAAGAGAAATTAAGAACATACTGGAAATTAAGGAGATTCTGAAGGAGGCCTGAACGACGGCGCCGGCAAATTAGAGAAGATATGTTTTTGCTAATAATTAAATCCCCGCACTCTTATCTAATTGATTATTAGTTGCTGCAATCTTGAGGCGTGACTCTTACCCCAAAAAAAAAGAAGCTCATGTGATTAAAAGTCGTAAAAAAAGATATTTTATATTGAATGTGATGGAGCACACGAAATGTCTAAAATGCCCTTCCTCAACGTAGACCCCCCACTCTCTCTAGGGTTCACGACACCTAGGAGCACTGAGTAGGTAATCCAACGACCTGGAGGTCTCGGATGTTGCCGCAAGAGATCCGGCAATTAGGGATGCTGACGGGTTTGATACGGTGCAGATAGTGGACTATTCGCATCAGTATCCGATAAGGAAGAACCGTGTCTGTTTGTTATTGACTAAGTATTCGAAAAATAATATATCAAAAATTATTTTCTAGTATCTGAAAAAATAAACTTAACAGATGGTTAGCGGAAAGTTACCGGTCATAAGAGTGCATACAAGACTGAAATTTAAGGTGTATAACTCAATTAGAATAAAATTTAAATTAAAAAGAATAATCCATATGATGAACAAATATATTTCAATTTAGATCTCGTATCATCGTCATCATTCATGAGTCAACATAAAATAAAATTAAAAGTATAAAAATATATAATATTATAATATCCCCAAAGATAAGATGAAACATATGAAGTCAAAATAAAAAAGTAAAGTAGCTCTTTTGAACTTTAATTTTCGTCATTTTCTCATTCTTTACCTATTTTATATGAAAATAAAAACATATTAAGGTGAGAATTTAAAAAAAAATATAAAAATTATAATTTAATAATATTGTACTATGATGAAAGTATAAATAATTTAGATTATGCATCTATCACATCATCAATATAGTGTTCTTCGATACACTCAACTATTTGAGTCAAATCTAAGTTATTTAACGATACTAGACAGATACAAGTTAGGAATGAGATGTATTTATTTTCGTATCTGAGGAGAGTAAAATTGGCCCGGCCCATGACCGGCCCAACAACGACGGGCCCAAATCGGCCCCGCATCCACAAGAAGCCCAAGAGGCGCTCAGCAGCCCCGGCCCATCTATGCGCGGCTCATTATAATTCAACATCCCCATGACCGAACTAGCTCGGTCGGTCGACCGAAGTTCCCAGTGCAGAAGCCCCGCCAATCTTGAGGAGTGAAGTCACATGCGATGAGATGCTTGAATGCTCCTTTATGTAGGTTCATTTTCATGCCTAACAGTCAAGGGAGTGCATAAATGCTCTTGGGGAGCATATGACATGCAAAGGTGAAAAATGCATGGGGATGTACCTTAGATTCAAACACCAATATATATCTTAATGCACCGCATTGTGTGTACATACACAAATGCCATGAAGAGGTCTGACAGACCCCAAAAGGAAGGGGAGGGGGGTCGACCCCCTTGCACAGCCCTGCACAGGAACACCCCCTGGCAGCAAATGATGTTGAGGGGAGAAAACCCTCACAGCCACAGAAGTTTAAAATCTAAAAACGCAGCATGCAAATGCCATGCATATGCAAATACAATGCAGATCAGGGGGTAGACCAGTGAGGACTGCCACGCGTGATTACTTCATGCAAATTCATGGGAATCCATCACAGTTATGCAACATGGAAGGATCTTCTTTTGATGCAGAAATCAATACACGTACAGTCTCCTTCTGTTTTTTTTCTTTTGTCTTTCTTTTGAAATCAAAAAGACCGGTCACCTTAAGGGGAGATAAGATGGGGAATTTTATCCTGCTATCGGGGAGTTTTTTTTTTTAGAGTTATCATGCATATGCATATGATTCCAGTCTTTTATCCCTCTCCTTGTTTCCCTTCTTTCCCTTCTTTTCTTTCTCTCTTTATTCTCTTCTCATTTTTTTTGGAAGGCCTGGCTGGGGGAGGGAGTCCACCCAAATCGACTTGGCCCCCTGCCAGCAGCAGCCAGCATTTATGGTGCTGGTGCCAAGGGAAAGTCAACTTGGGGGGGCTCCCAAGCAAGGTTCGCCGACTCACTGATCTGTACCGGATCGAGATCCTCTTGATCCGGTACGATACGCCCGAGTCTCATCCGACTCGCATCCGACTCGGTCTGACTTAGTCCTCTCTCTCCCCCTCTCCCCCTCCTCTATCTCTTTCACTGTGATTCGGCCCGACTCGGCCGATCCCAGGGGTGATCCGCAGTGTACCGAGTTTACCCTGATACGGTACGATACGCCCGAGTCGGCCCGAGTCGGGCCGAGTCGGCGAACCATGCTCCCAAGTCAGACTTAAAGGGCCAATAGCAGATTTTGGCCCCCCCCCCCAACTTTGAATTAATATGGAACATGATAATACATGTTTTGCTAATGCAAAAGGATGATTCTTTTGTGAACTTCATGCATGATATGCAGTGCTCAATTTCTGAAACCATGAAAAAAATGATTCCGTGCATGAAATGCACGTCTCATGCAAGCCTGTCTGAAGTTATGCATCACCGCACGTAAAGTGGTGCAACTGCCATGCCCAAATCTGTTATATGCATATAATGCCTGCTCTCTTCTTCTTTTTTTTATCAAAGGCACATTGAAATTTGATGGAAAATGGTTCTTTGAGGAACAATCATTGTTCATGGGCCGTATGCATGCCATATGCAAGTGTTCATGGGAAATTCTCTGCTCTGATCCGGGAGTCCAATCCCGTACTCTTTGCTTCGTTTCCCTTTTTTGTTCATCAAAGTTCAATAATTTCTGAAATTGAATGGATCATTGCCTTGTGTTTGTTGAGCAGCCGTTCATGATTGATTTGATTATTATTTTTTGGTTAGTTCAGTAGGTTGTGCATGAAAGTCTGAAGCTCAGTCAATATGTCATTGTTCTTTGTGCCTTTGTTCTTCAAGTCGTCCGATAAAAATTTGACAGCACCTCCCCTAGACCCGAAGACTCGGGGGGAGTAAATTGGGTACGCACCCACGGATAAAATTCGAGGTGGCCCCGAACAATAGGATGCGCACGGAAGCGGCAACATCCGATAGTCCGAATTGGGTGTGGAAATCTCGAGGACTAGTCTACGAGGGATTCCAATAAATCCAAGGGACTACCACAACCCCGTCTCCGGGACGTGGACTTTAAATATCACCGAGTTAACGGCTTTCAATGTTCACCCCTTTTGTGGGGTCGCTCGGGGACTACGCTATGTGAGAGCAAACCCGGAGACCCGAGAGCGAGTGTGGAGAAAACCTTCGATCCGGGATTGAATCCCATATACCTCACCCCTTCGGCATCATGGCCATGAAATTGGTCCAAATCTCGAGGTGGAGTTTCATGGTGAAACAAAGGAAATATATACCAGGCTTCCGATGGTTGGCAACCCGGGGTTACACTCATGGATCGAAGTGAGCTCCGGGCCGATGGCCATCGTGATGAAAACGAAATCGCCGGAATGGGTGGCCTGTAAAAAAAAAGGGTTCGTCCTGTCTATTGGGAGAACAAAGGGAGGAAGAGAGGACAATTGCAAAGCTACATGTAGCAAAGGAAATCCAGACCGGAGTCCGGGTCTCTTCATTCATTCAAAGCAGTGGAGAAATGCATTGGAGACGGCCTTGTTAGGCGATGAAGAAGAAGAAACAAGGGTACAAAGACCCACCCTGGGTCAAGCCTCTTTCCTTCTCTTCCTCACTCCCTGATTCTCTGGTTTTCATGGGGCTCACAGGGATCTCCCAGCAGGCACTCTCTCACGCTCTGTTCTCACCCTTTCTCTTCTCTCTTCTTCTCTTCTCTGTAGCATGAGGGAGCTAGAGGCAGGGCTAGCAGCTACGGCCAAGGGATGGCAGCGGCAGCAGGGAGGTAGCAGTGGCGGAGCCAGGAAGAAGCAGGGCCTGGGAACCTGAAAACTAGCAGCGCCACCGGAGGAGCTGAGAGACCAGTAGAGACAGCAATCGGGGGGAGCGGAGCCGGCCCGGGGGGGAGAGAGCTTGTAATATCCCGGACATTTCGGATCCTTCTTCGTGAGTCCCGGATCTGGTTTTTCGGAGTGTCCAGCTCCGATGTGTCTGAAATTTCGTTTCGGACATCTTTCGTGTTCGGATCGGCGCGATCCGGAGTTGTTTCGGAGGCTCGGGAGCGTTCCGTAGCTTTTCCGCACGTGTTTTCCGATTTTCGACGTGTGTTTCGGCAATTCCTTCGGAACCTCGCTGCGGGTGGACCGAGTCGTTAACCTGGGCACGAGTGGTACCGTTGCGATCGGTGCGTTCCGAGGATTCTAGAAACGTAATTTTCTATTTTTCGGTATTTTCCAGATTTTCTGGATTTTCTATAAATACCCCCCTTTTCTCTCTCCTCCCCACCTTCTCTTTCCTCTTCTTCTTCCTCCTCCGTTTCTCCCCACCGCGGCCCCCCTTTCTCCCTCTCTTCCTCCCGTTTGACCGCGGCGAGCTCCCTTCCGGCCGCAGACGGCGGCGGGGCGACGGCGCGAAGACGTGGGTGGTGGCGAGGTGATCTCGTGGGCGTGCGGCGAGCGTGGGAAGCGTGAAGAGGCGAGGTTTTCGAAAGCGATTTCTTGCGTTTGTGGACGATCCGGCGGAGCATTCGCTCCATTGAGGTAGGGTGACGTTCCCTAGCTCCCCGCCGCTCCTTTTCGCGATTTATAGGCCGAGGGGAGGCGGAAAGGGGCGTGATTGAGCGGGTTTGGGGTTTTCCATGATTTGGGGAGAGCTCGACCGATCTATGGATTTGATGCATGATATCATGTTTCGGTGGCCTAGAATCATGCTAGGGGTCCCCAGGGGTCTTCCCCTTTGATTTTCCCCTCTCCGGTGGAGGCATGGGGGCGTGGTCGGAGTTTTTGGGCGTTTCCCGCCGTTTCACCGTCGGGTGTGTGTAACGGTCCTTCCAGGGACCGTCATACGGTGTGACACGCCTGGGAGGGTGCGTCACACGCCCTTTGTCAACCTTCGGGGGTCAGGGGCTGTGACGGTCCCCCAATAGACCGCCACAGCCGTGTGACGCGCCTGGGAGGGTGCGTCACAGCCCCTGTTAACCAGCTGGGGGCTGGGGGTGTGACGGCCCCCGATAGACCGTTACAGGTGTGTAACGCGCCTGGGGTGGGCCGTCAGAGGAATCCGACTGTTGGTTTATGACCGTTGTTTTGACCGTTGGGGGTCAAGGCATGTGACGGACCAGACCTGGCGCGTCACATCCTTGTGACGGCCCGGGGCGGGTGCGTCAGGGCACTTTTGAGCGTCTGAAACCCCAGGTAGTGTGACGGCCGGCGTCGGACCGTCACACCCCGTGACGCGCCTGCGTGGGGGCGTCACAGTCTGTAACGCGCCAGGGCAGGCGCGTTACGCTTCGCTTTGCGCTGAGAGTGTGACGGCCTGCGTAGGACCATCAGGCTTCCTGTGACGGTCCCACCTAGACCGTCACGTGCCTGTGACGGTCCAGGGGTGGACCGTCAAGCGCCTGGTTGCCCCGAGAGGGCTACAACCCCGTTTTTAGTCCGACTGTGGCCACCGTGCGACGGGGCCGGTGCGTGGGGTGATCCCCGTGGGTCGTCGGATGCGGGCGTCGTTTTCCGTGACTTGAGAGTCTACTCCTTCAGTGACCCTCCACTAGTCGTAGCCTACCAGTACGCGGTGCTGGTCGCACCAGGGAGTGGTGTACGGGCTTACCTTTAGAGGCGATTTGTGGACCGGTTGCCGTCGGGCCCCACGTCTTGCAGCCAGAGTCCGGCTGAGGGGAAAACCGATCAGAGGGCCAGACCAGGGACGCGCGGTCTGTGTGTGCAGACGTGGTTGGGGGCGATTGGACCCACGTCGACGGGCGTGACCCCAGCTAGTCACTTATTTGTGGTTACTTGTGCGATGTTCGTGCCTTGGGTAGGCGCTACCACGTCAGGCAGTTCACCTGCGGTGCGGTGTAAGTCGTCAGGGGATGCTACCGACTGTGCTTCTAGTGGGAGGTACTCATGTCGAGTGCGGAGTGTCAGACTGTCAATTTCGTGGCTTTGACCTTCGGGTTGCCGGGTCGATCGTTGAGTTTCGGTTGTCTCACCGTGGCACGTGTGCCGATTTACGTGCCGTAGGACCGTTATTTTTTAGAGTATAGGGCTTTCCTTTTCGAGGTACTCTCCTACCGCTAGCGTAGTGGTTTCCCGTTTTACGAGGTTGGGTTCGAGTGATCCCTACTGAGTCTTGTTCTGAGACTCATTCCCTGCGTGTTTTCACCGTGTTTCAGGTGAGGCGCCGCCCCAGGGGAGCGCGTCTGGGACGCAGCGTGGTGCGGGTGCCCAGAGGTAGTGCCAGAGGTCAGAGCCGGGGTATGCCCCGTGTAGCTGTACCTTCCTTTCTTTTCTCTGTACTAGTTGTGGACTACAGTTGTTATTTTATTGTTATTTTGTGGACCATGTAAAATGTTAATTTATTTCCTGCTTAATAATATAAACTATTTTATTTCTGCAATTACTTGTGATGCTTGTGTAGTTTCCACACCATCCTTCTAACCCTTCCGAGTCTTCAGACTCGTGGGTGGTGGTGCGAGTCTCGGGTTATCGGGCCTTCCCGGTAATCGGATTCTCGGGTCGTTACAGCTGGTATCAGAGCGCGGTTGTGGAATTATAGAAGAATTATAAGTAATTGTAGTGGTCCACTAGTCCACAGCGATGACGTACAGATGACACTGGCATTGGGCATCGCGCGTTTTCTTGACCTTGCCGTTCTCTTGTTTTCTGTCTTTTGCTTCAGGAGCGAGCATGGCACCGAGGCGGAGCACTCGCTCTCAGCAGGGGCAGTCGGCTGGAGGTCAGGAGATCCTGCAGGGGGTCCAGAGGGACCAGGAGGAACATAGTAGAGCGCCACTAGCAGCCACCGAGGCAGTGGATACTGCGAGGCTTCCGGGGGCCGAGGATTTCTTCTGTGGCATGTACCAGCTTATGTCTCAGCAGTTCGGCGGAGAGGCTGGTGAGGGCTCGTCAGCTAGGGGTGGGCTAGGCCGAGCAGTGAGGGACTTCTTGCAGTTCCATCCACCTTACTTCAACGGCCAGCCAGACCCCGATGCAGCTCGTGATTGGCTTGATGAGATGGAGCGGGTGTTCAGTTGTGTGAAGAGTGCTGCCGAGGACAGAGTGGTGTTGGCCTACAACCAGTTGCAGGGTATGGCTCGGAAGTGGTGGTCCTCCGAGTGGAAGACGTCCTTTCAACTTCGTCCACTTGAGCAGGTCAAGTGGGATGACTTCGTCAGTGCTTTCGAGCGTACGTACTGTCCAGACTATGTTGCTACGCAGCGGATGCGTGAGTTTCTGGAGCTGGTACAGGGCGACATGTCCGTGTTGTAGTACAGGGCCTGATTTGTCGAGCTGGGTCGGTATGCACCTCACATTATGGAGCATGAGAGGGTGAAGACCGCGTAGTTCGTTCAGGGCTTGAGGCAGGAGCTGAGGCACCATCTGATCGCGAACGGGGCCACTGATCTAGAGACAGCGTCTCGTGTTGCGGCTTCTTTAGAGATGGATATGCAGAGGACCCGAGGACCGATCAGCCAGGGGCAGTCTTTGTCAGATCGCAGCCAGCAGTCGGCTACCCAGTAGCAGGGTTCCTTCCAACATGCGTTGAGTGGTTCGGGAGTGCCGGCACAGGCAGAGTCGGTGACAGGATCTGCATCTTTTGGCACGAAGGTCAAGAAGTTCTTCAAGAAAGGGTTCGGTAAGAAGAAGTCCAAAGATCAGGGGCAAGCTTCATCGGGCAGTGTACAGCAGCCGATCCCCTTGCAGCGTCAGGGATCAATGGGTGGGTCGCGAGGACCGTGTCCACGGTGTAGTGGGTTCCACCCAGGCAGGCAGTGCACGGCGCCGATCATCTGTTTTCGGTCTGACCAGCCATGGCACATGACGCGTGACTGTCCTCAGAGGCAGCCGCCACAGCAGCAGGTTCCCCAGCAGTAGAGGCAGCAGCAGCAGGGACAGTATCCGCCGCTACCCAGGTCAGCTAGTGTGGGAGGCAGGTAGAGAGCTCGAGGCCAGATCACGCACATGACCAGGGCAGAGACAGTGACGCCGCAGCTCGTGGAAGGTACCGTTCAGATTTTGGGTTGCGCAGCTCGGGTTTTGTTTGATTCTGGCGCGTCTCATTCGTTTATTTCGGAGGATTTTACGCTGAGCATCGAGGAGCCGGTTGTGGACACTAAAAATTGCACACCCAGATATCATGCTCAGCCCAGCATCAACAACGACACCGAGTAAAGAAGTCCCGGAGAGACTGGTCATCCGAACTCCCCAACTATGCACACTGCCGTGAAGCTGAGTCACGACAGTGAAGAGAAATCAACCACCAAGAGCCCCAAAATCCATGGGCCTCGAAGAAAATTAAATGGGTCACAACTCGTGCTCACAACGGGCTCAAAACTGCCCATTTAGCCCTTTAGCGGCACGCCCCTGGAGCCCTTCAGCGGCACGCCCTCAGGCTTTCAGCGGCACGCCCTTGCTGCGCTTCGCCGGCACGCCCTTGTGGTGCCTCAGCGGCACGCCCCCTAGCCTGCCTCACACTCTCCTGGCCGTTCAACGGCACGCCCTCTTGGGCCCTCCAGCGGCACGCCCTTGGGCCCTTCAACGGCACGCCCTGAGGCCCCCTTCAGCGGCACACCCCCTAGAGTCTTCAGCGGCACACCCCCAAGGGCCTTCAGCGGCACACCCCCAGGGAGCGCCAGCGGCACACCCTCCAGGGTCCTCGAACGGCACACTCCCGTGGAGCCCTTCGGCGGCACACCATGGCAAGCCCCAGCGGCACGACCATTTGCCCCTCCAGCGGCACGCCCTTTTGGCCCTCCTGCAGCACACTTCTTGAGCCCGCCAGCGGCACAGCGTGAAGGCATTTCAACGGCCGAACGACGTGACGCCCATGCCCTACGAATCCTTGGCGCGCAGTGGGTTGCCCGAGGTGTCGGCCGGAGGTTGGGCCACGTTGCCTACTCCTCCTGCCACCCAGGACAAGGGAGTCAACTCCCATTAAATGCACTTCGGACGCCTCCCGCCTTCGAACGCTTCCGCTGTGTGGGGTATAAAAACCCCTCTCCTTCGCTGCGAACAGGGAGGGGGAAGAAGAGGAGACAACAAAGAAGAGGGAGCCACACACACAGGCAGAAGAGAAGAAGAGGGAAGAGGGGAAGAGAAGAAGAGAAGAAAGAGGAGGAGGGGAGGCTCTGGCATCCCCCCTCCCTGCTACTCCGTCTGCCACCGTCCGCGCGAAGAGAAAGAGAAGAAGACAGAAGAGAAGAAGAGTGGGTGGAGAGAGTGAGTGAGGTCCAGGAGGGGAGGAGTCCACGCTCCGTTCTCCCCCCACTGCATTTCCTTTTTCCTCTTTCTTTTCTTTCATTTCTTGTTTTGCCGTCGTTGCAATGTATTAGCCCCCTCGGGGCACTCCTCTTGTGAGGATAAAAGTAGAAGGCTTGCAAACGTCTTCTTGGATGTCTCTCCAATGTGTGTCTTCCGGGTTTACATCCTTCGGTGTTTCACGTCCCTTTCTTTTTTCCCTTCTTTAGGGTTTACTTCTTGTCGAGTGTTTTCGCTTTCATACACCCCAGTCGTGTCTCCAACGGCACACCCTGATTGTGCCTCCAATGGCACACCCAATTGTGCCTCCAAAGGCACACCCAGTCGTGCCTTCAACGGCACACCCTGATTGTGCCTCCAACGGCACGCCCAGTTGTGCCTTCAGCGGCACACCCCAGCCTTCAGCGATACGCCCCCCCTTTGAACCCTTCGCCGGCACACCCCCATCGGGCCTTCGCCGGTGCACTCTTCAACAAACTTCGCTGGCACGGCCTTGGCTGCCTTCCCCCGGCACGCCTATGATAGCCCTCGCCGGTACGCCCCTTTGGACCTTCCTTCGTGGCCTTCACCGCCATACCTTTAGCCTCCCTGGCCCGGCACACTTGCCCCTCCTTCTTGCCCGGTGCATCCCCCCTTAGCCAGTCATAGAATAGTCTTCCACTCACCGTTGCCTCCGAGTTTTCTGAAGTTTTATTAAAGGTGTTGCCGCTCTCGAGCGCCCACCTCCAGTTGTCGGGTTCCGCCACTCCATGTGGACGCGTTCCCTGTATCTCCCTTACGCTCGGGTCAAGGGGAGGTGCTGCCATATTTTTGTTAGAAACGATAACATATTAAAAAGGTAAAAGGAAACAACAAACAAATGGAACAATCACACGTTAAAAAGGATTAAAAGAAAGCAATAAACAAACGAAAAGAACAATGGTAAAACGCTTTAACCGAGGCAAGGGAACCGTAATCAACTCAAAGAGAACCAAATCGAACGATAACTAAACAACTTGAACATTCATCCTCATGGGAGAAAGAATGGAAGTTAATCAAGAGAAGAAAAGAAGAAACCCATGTAAACTTAATAAAATCAGAAAAGAAGAAAAGAAAAGCCTTAAAATAAACGGAGGAGGAGTGGGCTCCCCATGCCCTTCGCCGGTATGCCCCTCTGGCCACCCTTGGCCAGCACGCCCTTCGCCGGTACACCCTACAGCGCCCTTCGCCGGCACGCCCCAGCCCAGCTTCTCCCGGCACGCCTCGTTTGACCTTTCGCAGACACGCTCCCCCCTGCGCTCAGCGGCACGCCTGCTCCAACCCTTCGGCGGTACGTCCTCAAGCTCCTTCGACGGCACGCCCCCATGACCCCTTCGCCGGCACGCTCTCCCCTGTTCAACCCTTCGCCGGCACGCTCGGCCAGGCCCTTCGCCGGCACACCTAAGGCTCCTTCACCGGTGCGCCTCCCATAGCCACTACACCTGCCCCTTCGCCGGCACCCTTGGCCAAGCCCTTCCCCGGTACACCTCCCGCGAACCTTCAGCGGCGCACTCCCTTAGCCCCCTCAGCGGTGCACCCTTCCACCTTCAGCGGCACACTCTTTCAGCCCCCGTTTGGCCCTCCAGCGGCCCACTCTCTCTCCATAATAATAATAATAATAATAAAAATTATGATGAATAAATAAATCTGAATATATATATGAAATAAACAAAAAATGTAAAATAATAATAAATAAAAAAAGGAGAGAAAATATAATAGTAATAATAATAAACAAAACGGATAAATCATCTAGAATAAATACATAAGAGGGAAATAAGCAATATATATATATATATATATATATATATATATATATATATATATATATATATATATATAAATTTAAAACCCAGATAAAAAAATGGTAAAATCCACTTTGCAGCCCCGTCTCTCTCGTGACCCGGTGCTGAAGGAACAACAATGTCGCCCTTCCAGGTTGGGCCTGAGTCTTGGAAATTATCCCGAAATGGCCATGGCCCGACCTCGCCTCGGGCTGACATTCCGATTAAGTCGGACTCGTTTCTCCGGCCGGATCCCTTCCGAGCCACTACTAAAATTTTCGCACGCTCGGCAGACATTTGAACGGGTTCACCTCGGTTTTCGCCGCGTTTCTATTACGGACCTGTGTCTGAACATGAAAAGACCCGTGAGCAACCAATATGGCCGACGGCTCCCTCCCCGACATGGTCGTGAGCCGGCATTGCTCCAGGCCGATAGTCCGTTAAATCAGATTCATTCTAATGGGATTCGTTCCCGTTCTTTCATTGAAACTGTCGTAAACTCGGCATACATTTGTACGGGGTCGTTTCCATCCACGTCGTAGTTTCAATATGGGCCCTTGCCCGAACACGAAAAGGTCCGTGAGTGACCGACAAAATCAGAATAGAACGAGACGGTCCTCGCCACCCCTGGACCCCTTCCATGGGAATATCAATAAGACCTCTGTGGGCCACGCTTAGACCTCGGGTCCATCCCACTTGTGGTCGCCGTTCGGCTCATATCCTCGGTCTACAGCCCGCTCCCTTCGAACATGTTTTCTATTTTGGAGTCTAGTCTTGGGACTCTCCCCCGTTGCCCTCCGGCGCCGAAAATATTAATGATGCCCGTGCAAGCCTCGTTCGGACCACGGGTGGCGCCCCCGGTATGGTCTTTGACTCGATCTCGCACCGGGCCAATAGATTTACCGGTTTCCTATTACACTAACTGAGATTTGACCGAATGTTTTCGGTGTCTCAGAATAATAAACGTGCCGTATCCCGGCATGCATATGTTCCAGGTCCTCCCGCGACGATTACAATATTCTCAAGCCGGACCCCCGTCTGAATATTAAACGATCTCCCAAATGACCGACACGTTTCGAACGTCCGCTTCCCTAAACACAGGGCTTTTCAGCCGATTCAAGGGATATTCTCTCGTTGCCCCTTGGCACCGGAAATATTAATGACGCTCATGCAACTCTTGTTTCGACCGCGGGGGGCCCACCGCAGTATGTTCGCAGCTTGATCTTGCACCGGGCCAACAGATTTACTGGTTTTTGACCGCTCTGACCGAGGTTTAGCCGAACGTTTTCCGTTCTTCTGAACAATAAATTGCCATATCCTGGCATATATATGCTCCGATTTTCCCGCGACCATCGCACTTTTCCCAAGCCGGACATTCGTCTGAATATTAAATGGTCAGCACATGACCGACATGACCGCGAATGCTTTCTTCTCACCCTCATACGGGATTTCAATGCTCCCTAATAGGCCTTTCCATGCAATTAATTTCCTGGCCATGAGGCCCTGTATCTCGGCGATTAATCAAGGGTGTTCCCTCGCATGGGGGATGTAAATGACGTCGTGACCTTTATGGCGCGACGGGTTTTGGTCCCGACACGAACCACACAATCGTCTGACCGAGTCAGATCGAGCGCACCATGGGCTCTTCGGGGCCAGAATAAATTGTCACTTTGTGACTGGCACGCCTACGCACTTAATAGACGAACTACTTGAATAAGAGCATTTTAGTGCGTCCACACCGGTGACCCAATTACCTTGTGATTTGGCAGTGGAACTGCCTTCGGGTGATTTCATGGTCACCCTGTATTACTTCGATCAGGTTCCGGTTTGGATCGATGGGCGGAGTATGCCAAGCAGGTTGTATGCGTTGCAGCTTCGGGATTACGATTTGATTCTTGGCATGGATTGGCTCGAGACTCATGGAGCGGTGGTGGATTGTGGAATGAAGAGGGTCTACTTTCAGCATCCGAGCAAGCGGACCTTCTATTTCCAAGGTATCTGTTCCACCTTTTCTCGATTCCCCATCTCCGCTATTTGAGCTCGTCGATTGCTTGATTCTGGTTGTCAGGGTTTTCTCGCGTCCGTGGTTGTGACTGAACGGATGGAGCCGAATGTCGAGGACATTCCGGTGGTGTGCGAGTTTCTCAACATTTTTCCCGAGGAATTGCCTGGGTTACCTCCCCAGTGGGAGATCAATTTTGTGATCGATGTCGTGCCTGGTACGGGACCTTTGGCGAAGGCTCCCTACCGTATGGCCCCCGCGGAGTTGAGGGAGTTGAGGGCGCAGTTCTAGGAGCTGCTGGGCAAGGGGTACGTTCGTCCTAGCTTTTCCCCTTGGGGTGCACCCGTGTTGTTTGTGAAGAAGAAGGACGATAGTTTGCGGCTGTGCATTGACTATCGGCAGCTGAATGAAGTGACCATTAAGAACAAGTATCCGTTGCCACGGATTGATGATTTGTTCAACCAGCTTCAGTCTGCACGAGTGTTATCGCAGATTGATTTGCGGTCCGGTTACTATCAGCTGAGAATTCGCGAGTCCGATGTGGAGAAGACTGCATTCAGTACGAGGTACGGACATTATGAGTTTTTAGTGATGCCGTTCGGGCTCACCAATGCCCCTGCAGCCTTCATGGACTTGATGCAGAGGGTGTTTCGTCCGTATTTGGACCAGTTCGTGGTCACATTCGTGGACGACATCCTTGTTTATTCGCGGTCTGTCGAGGAGCACGCGTACCACTTAGGTGTAGTGCTGCAGACGTTGCGTGATCACCAGTTGTATGCGAAGCTCAGCAAGTGCAAGTTCTGGCTCTGCAAGGTGCACTTTCTGACGCACGTGATTTCTGGTGATGGCATTTCCGTGGACCCCGCCAAGGTTGAGGCAGTAATGCAGTGACCGAGGCCGAGGTCTGTGACGGAGATCCGGAGTTTCTTGGGACTTGCGGGCTATTATCGTCGGTTTATCCAGGATTTTTCTCGCATTGCGACCCCGATGACTAGACTTACGCGAAAGAATGTGCCTTTCGTCTGGTCTGAGGAGTGTGAGCAGAGCTTCAGGGAACTGAAGAGATTGCTCACCTCGGCTCCGGTGTTGGTTTTACCTTCTGGGTCGGGAAGTTTTGTGGTGTGTACAGATGCTTCCGGGGTCGGATTGGGTGCTGTGTTGATGCGGCATGGTAGAGTTGTGGCTTATGCATCTCGGCAGCTAAAGCTCCATGAGAAGAACTACCCTACCCATGACCTTAAGATGGCGGCGGTGATCTTCGCGCTGAAGATCTGGAGGCATTATCTGTACGGTGAGAAGTTCGAGGTGTTCACTGACCATCAGAGTTTGAGATATGTGTTCACGCAGAGAGACCTGAACCTCAGGCAAAAGCGTCGGATGGAATTCATGAAGGATTATGACTTCACCTTGTCTTATCGGCCGGGCAGGATGAATGTCGTCGTCGATGCCTTGAGTCGGAAGGTCACGATCAGTGCCTTGCTGTTGAGGAAGTGGAGGCTGTGGGAACAAGTGCTCGAAGTATCTTTCAGGCTCAAGATTCCTCAGGAGCCAGGGTTAGCTGTGCTTGCGAGTCTGACTGTCACTCCTGCTATCCGTCGACAGGTGACAGAGGCTCAGCATGCGGACCCTGAGTTACCCCGGATTTTAGCGATGGTTGATGTGTAGCTCGGCGAGGACGGTGCTGCGAGGTTTCGTGGCAGGCTGTACGTCCCAGCGGAGGAGCAGATTCGTCGTGCGGTGTTGCGCGAGGCTCATGGGAGGAGGTACACCGTACACCCGGGTGCGAAAAAGATGTATCAGAACTTGCGGAGGCAGTTCTGGTGGCCTGGCATGAAGAGAGATGTCGCCGAGTTTATGGTCAGGTGTCTGATCTGTCAGCAGGTGAAGGCGGAGCATCAGCGATCAGGAGGTACTCTCCAGCCCTTGGATGTTCCTGCGTGGAAGTGGGACCACGTGACCACGGATTTTGTGGTGGGGTTGCCGAGGACCCCGAGTGGGCAGGACAATATTTGGTTGCTGGTGGATAGGCTGACGAAGGTGACTCGGTTGTTACCGGTTAAGGTCAGCTGGAGTGTGTCCAAGTTGGCTCATTTTTATGTGGAGCGGATCGTGCCGTTGCATGGGATTCCCATTTCGATCGTGTCGGATCGGGATCCACGCTTCACTTCTGGATTCTGGAGGAGTTTTCAGCGAGCTCTTGGCATAGAGTTGGCATTTAGCTCGGCATATCATCCTCAGTCAGATGGTCAGTCTGAGAGGACCATCCAAACTTTGGAGGACATGCTGAGATCCTGCTGCCTGGAGTGGTGTTGGCATCTAAAATATGATCGTCGGCGACCAAGCCATAAGGACGAATGACCCGGCCCACCAAAGTACGGAAGCCGATAATGATCAATATATTGAAGATTTCTCAAGCCGCCAGAGCCTCGAGTCATTCCGTACGGACACGGGGACTTCACCTCAGGGGAGCCGAGACAAGCTCACAACCAACCGGCAGTGCGACCAAGCCTGCCCAATGAACCGGCATCGACTCTGTCATGCCGCATACACCACATCCATTGTCCGATCAAGGACGACGGTCTATCCGGTGGTCCCCCACCAAATGAGGAGGTTCTCCCGAGGATGAAGGAGTTACCCCGGCTCTCCGGCACGGAGGACCGAGAGCTCTGGTGGCGGAAGATCCCGATCACCTTACATAGGTGCGGCTTCCTGCCAAGGTGGGCCCATTAGCGGCCGAATGATCACCCAGCTCGGGCGGAGCTATCCCTGGTGCTGTCACGCCTTCCGAGAAGCCTCGGAAACGAGCCAGGCCAAGCTAACGGCATGGGTCAGAGAGCTGAAGGCCGTGTGCCCGCAGAAAACTCGTGCGAGCAGCCTATAGCAATCCAGAACCTGGAGAATGGCCGTACGCCAATCTAGGAGCTTCGACAGATCATATCGTCTAACTCTTAGTGAACAGCAGCAGAGTACATGTTCACGATGGCCCCGGAATTATCCCCGAGTTCATCGACTGGCTTGAAGCGTGCAAGGAGCAGTAGCCCGGCGCGCCCTAAACCGGCGCGCCCTTCACTCAATGCCCTTAAACCGGCGCCCCCCTACCTTCAGCCTTTAGCCCGGCGCGCCCCCCTCACCTTCAGCCTTTAGCCCGGCGCGCCCCTTTACCTTAAGCCCTCATCCCGGCGCGCCAGCGACCCTATCGAATGGCCTCTTAAACCGGCGCGATAGATTGATGAAGACTCCCCCGGCGCGCCAAAAGCTCACGCCGGATGAAGAGCCTCCAACCTGTTATATATACGGGCGAGGTTCGATTGAAGGAAGACAGGAAGCCTGGAAGCCAAGAAAGACTCAAAGGAAAAAGAGGCGGCTCTCAGAAAAAAAAAGAAAGAGAAGGGTGAGGCAACTGTGAAAGGAGAGGGTCTTCTTCCTTTCTCGAGATACACAGAGAGGGGGGGTTTCTCTTCTCTAAAGGGGCGACCGTCGGCCTGCATCGACGATACTCTGTTTTGAGGAACAGGTGGGCAGGGGCCGTGTTTCTTCCTGCTTTCCGCATTTTCTTTTCATTTTCTGTCGAATGTAAGCGATGAAGGGGAGGGGCGACGATGATATGAGTCGATCCCCCCTTTTTCTTCACGATTTCTTCTGCCATCTTCTCTTTGATTATCGTGACCTGGGCGTCCTCTGCTTCTGAATATCATTAAATGGCAACCAAACAATGGTGCCGGAATTGTAATCTCGCCGTGCGAATGTTGAATCCTCCCTGTCTTAGGGATGGTGATATGTATGCATGCATGTGAATGCTTGAATCAATAAATTGGAGGAACGACCTCCCCTTTCTCTATCTTTATTTATACTGATATGTGCGACAGGGTTCTTCTTTGCGGAGGGCCGATCCCGGGTTTCCTCGAGGTTCATACCACACCCCGAATCATTGCGGGCTACAGAAACACCCCTCCCCGGGGGCTTTCTTTCGTTTCAGTCCTTTTATGTTTGGTTCAGGGGTTTTGCATCCCTTTCTCCTCCCGGATGGAGCCGTGCCTTTGCATGCGCCTTTGTCCCCTTGAGTATTGTTCTCTAACCGTTCGAACATATGTCCCTGCCGAGGGTCTGTCTAACTTAGGCCTTTATCATTTGTTCTTCGTGGCTATTTGCATCGTTCCGAGATTTCCTCGTTATTCCGATCATCCGGGGAGGGGGACATGCCCCTTTTAGCTCCTGCAGTTGCCGGGCGACCGAGGAACCTACCTCTCCATGGTGGGCGTCCTCCCGAAGCCATGGCTAATAACGAAGGGGAGCTCGGGTCAACGGACTCAACCCCGACAGACCATGGCCCGATCGAGATCATGGGGTGTGCGCTCCTTGTAGGCTAGTCCTCGGAGTCCCACTCTCCTAATGGTCAGTCCCTCCATGGGACGAAGCACTGACTACGAATCCTTCATCCCTCGTAGGCTAGCCCTCGGGGTGTCGTCTTCATCATCAGTGACTTCGCCCTTCTATTTCCTCCCCCTTGGAGCTTTGGTGCCCCTAGCAGGCTTGTCCTCGGGGTATCCTATCCAGTGGGGTATGCTGGCCGCCTTTGGGCAGACCGGTGATTTAGGGGCTTACTCCATTAGTGAGTATGACCCCGATCCTCCCCTGCAACTCTGTTCGTTCAGGGGAGATGCTGTCAAATTTTTGACGGACTCTAGATGATTATGTCAATAAAAATGATCGCTCCAAATTGAATCAACTCAGTGCTCGAGTATGAACCTCGCACTGACCTCCCCCTCATTTCCAGAAGGCCATGGACTCCAATCAAATGATCAATTGGCCCCAAACAACTTAAGAAAGGATCCCATGAAGCCTAATAAACTTAAGAAGTTCATAATTCAACAAAACAGGTTTAATACGGCGCGGTCTTAACCGGCGCGCCCTAAACCGGCGCGGTACCCCCCCGCGCCGGATTAACCCGACACTCATTTTCTAAAAATTTTTCCTTGCGGCTTTCCGGCGCGCCCTAAACCGGCGCGCCCCAACCCTCTTGTGCGCCGTCTCAAAAGCATGGATACCGCGCCGTATTAACCGCTATGCCTACGCTTTATCGCGCCGTATTAACCACTATGCCTACGCTTTATCGCGCTGTATAAGTGTTTCTTGCATAGCCACGCCGGTTTTGAAGCCTCGCCTCTCGGGGGCAATGTCGACAAGCCGTAGCAGGCATTGAATTGAATAAAGAAGGGTCAAGCAAGCCCGAGTCATGTCATCATCATACTCACCGTCATAATCCGTTAGCATTTCGCTTTCGCTAGCATACTTGCGCCGCTCTCCCTCTTCTCGACGAAGGGTAATAAATATGGGTGATTGTCACCATTTTCATAACGCTATCTTCATGTTCAAAATAATCATGAATGTCTTGTGTGCATGCATGCATAGATCCCCGAGTATATTAAATGGCGTCGGTTAAAAGTCGGATCATGTCTGGCCGGAAGCCTTCGTCACGCGCGATGGTGGTCCTCGGACCTGCGTCCTCCGCCACGTACCTAGGATCCATTTTCCCATTTAACTACGCATCTTTTGCATGATTAATGCTGCATCCTGCCTGTCATTGCTATAATCATCATGTAGCTCTTTTAACCCGGCTTCGACAGCCCGATATCTCGGTAATTAATCAAAGGTTTTCCCTCCTCGTGGGGGATGTAATTAACGCCATAACCTTTATGGTATGGCGGACTGCTGGTCCCGACCGAACCTCACATTCGCCCGACATGGGTCAGAGTGAGCGCACAATAGAATTGTCACTCATGTGACTGGCACGCCCGCGTCGTCAATCAGTCAGTTGACTACCAGTTAGCCAAATGGTTGATCGATACGCGAACGAAAAGAAACGAACAAAAAAAAAAGAAAGGAAGGAAGAAAAAGGTCGCAAACAAGTCTGGCACGCCCGGTGGGACCAGTGTCACCTTTCATCTCTTTGCCGAGATATTCGGGCTTCGAAGCCCTCTCAAAGACTACTGATTATCACCTTGTTTGATATTTCAGTGCAAACAATGACGACTCATGGAATAGCTGGCGTCGACTTCGACCAATCGATAGTCGCCAGACACGCGCAAGGGTACCTGGGGGTGCCCATGGAATTTGGTAGCTTTCCTCCTGCTGTGGGCTTCCCCAACTTCTTGGGGTTGGCCTTTGTCGACTTGCTGGAGGTCGAAGCCACAGAACCCGTCAAGGAAACCGTGAAGGAAATGGAAACTCTAAAGGCTCCCTGCTGCAATGGTTCGCTCAAGGATCCGGCCCCGGCCGCTAGCTGCCTGGTGCACCACCTTGTACGTGGGATGCATCCCACTCATATCAACAAGCCCCCTGGAGGACGTCAGCGTCGCCAGGCTCGCAAAAATACTACCGTGATCACCGGAACTGTCTCTCAGTCCGGAAAATCAATGCTGGTGGGAGGCATGCGTGTCTTCCTCAACGAGCGCACGGCACAGGTGACCCCAGATCGTGTCATCCCAAACGTCCTTGTCTACAACAACTATCAAGCTCTCGCTGGAAGGAGGGCAGAAAGAGAAGAAGCCGGCCACCATGGCCAAAGAAACCCGGCGCTCAGGCCGAGGAAATTCAAACAGGTGTGGGTTCCCAAGCGGACCCAACCTGCCTGCCATCCAACGCCCACCCGCCGTCGTCCTATGAACGACGAGGCGGGAGCGATAAGAGAAAGGGGCTTGTCCCCGATGAATGAAGAAGAGGTGGTTGCGGATCCTCCGCGTCACAGAAGTTTCCGGGCTGTGGCCCGTCAAGCCAACATCCCTGCCACGGGGCGAAGGTCCCAACAACCAGCCGACAGGGCTCGACTGGCCTACATTCCTCCTGCTGGAGGTCGACCACTTTCCCCCGTGCTACATCAAGAACGGGGTCGAGAGGAAATGGCCTACCTGGTCAGAAGCTATTTCCGAGGATTGGGTAACACCTCGCTCGGACAGCAGCGGCTGATGCAGACAGTCGCCACTGAAGAAAATTACTGCCCATCAACGGCAGATGAAGAAGAAATGGAGGATATAATGAGGATGTCGTCGGTCGACGACAATGGACACAATGACGGCTTTGAGATCGAAGCCGATGAAACCTCCCCCGAGCGGGAAGAAAGAAGAAGAATTTCTGTGTTCGAGAGGCTGACCTTTCCGCAACAAGCAAGGTGGATGGTCCATCGACAAAGAAGGAGGATGCATGTTTTCACTTGCAACATGGCTGGTGTATCCAGCCGATATGGGGAGCTTCCTGAAGACCCCCAAGAACTGGCTCAGTTGGCCGTACGGCCGGGACCAGCTACCCGCAGGACAGAAGCAGCAAGAGGGCTTCTGACAAGGATGAAAGAGAAACAGCCCTAGTTATACCTCCACTGGGATGACAAAGCCCCCGTCTTGACCGCTAATGTGGTAACGACGGAAGAAGAAGACGACGTACTCCTCGACATCCTGCCCGAGGGTACGTCCGGGGAAACAACAGAAGGTGTCCCCACCACTATAGATCCATCAGTCTTGATGTTGCTGCAAAGATATCAACGGGAAATAGATTCCCTGAAGAAACAGCTGATGGAGAAAACTGAACACTCATCGGCCTCTAAACCACCCGAAGTCCAAGGTGAATCATCCCGGGGAGCGGCTCGTCGAGACGACCCTCCACCACTTTATACACTACCCCAGCCGTCAGAGCCAACTGTGACGACAGCACAACAGCGGCCACCACAGCCTCAGCCGCTGCTACCTCCGGTGCTTCCTCAGGTGCACCCAACACCCCCGCTGCTGCATCCTCCATAGGCGACCACCCTGGTCACCCCGTACCTGCAGCCAGCACACTTCTATCCGGAGCATGTCGACCCCACGGTCGTGAACCGGATGATGGTGGAGAGGATGATCGAGCTGAAGCTCGCAGAGAAGAGCGAAGGCGACTACGTCGCATTCGACGCCTATCGGGTGCCCTACCCGCAACACCATGCGGCTAAACGACTTCCCCCGGGAGTCAACAAGCCACCTAAATTTTACAAATTCAATGGGAAAGGTTCCCCAAAAGAACATATTGCATATTATATGACCGTTATGGGTGATCTGTCCACCGACGAGTCATATTTGCTGAAATTCTTCGGGTCCTCGCTGACGGGGCTCGCATTTGAATGGTACTCCAGCCTCTCGGCCAGGTCAATCAATGACTGGTCAGATATGCAGAGGAAGTTCAGAGAAAGATTCCATGTCACAGAGAGGGAGGTCACAGTGGCCGAACTCTATTCGACAAAACAAAGGGCAGATGAGACCGCCCTTGACTACATCAAGAGGTGGAGGAACCTCGGAATGAGATGCAAGCGACCCCCGCACCAGGAGGACGCTGTGCAAATATGTAAGCAAAATCTCAGGAGGGAGGTCCTGGAAAAGATGATTGGTATGGAAATACGGTCGTTTGACCGGCTGAATAATGTCGTGGCTGAGGTGGAAGCTTTTCTAGCCAAGCCTGTCCCGACGTCAACTGCTAGCATAGCCCAGAAAGGCAAGGCGGCGGAGCGGCGCCCCGTACCTAAAGAAGCAAATGCGCTTGATATCAAGGCATTCGAACAACAGAAGGAGAAAGGCAAGAAGGCGGCTCCCCCGCAACCTGCGAAAGCTCCGGATGATAAAGAAGGTCCTTCGTTGAGGGACAAAATGAAGAAGGCTTATTCTTTTCCTAAGGATAAGACCCGGATCCTGTTTGACTGGGTAACGGAATACAGTATGGTCACTCTGCCTGAGCCGAGAAGACCAGAGGACCTGAAGAGAAAAGACAGTCCAAGATTCTGCCCCTATCACCAAATGCTGGGACATTCAATCGAAGACTGTTATGTTTTCAAAGACGTCATCGAAGGGATGATGAAGAAGAATGAGATAGAGCTGGGAGAGTACAAAGTAGACCCTCCTCAGCCACATGAAGCTCCTCCCCGAAGAGCGACAGTCAACATGGTCTCCCTCTATCAGGCACTACCCGAGGAGATCTCTGAAGCAAGCACACGGAGCACCTACGAAATCCATTTCCTGGAGCCCGTGAAGGAGCAGCAGGGGTGGCAGCAAATCCCTGTGAAGCACAAGAAGAAGAGGGCACCCCGCCCAAAAGAGGGGGCACATATCCGTGGCATTACACTCTGGCCTGCTCCGCCAGTGGTAGCACCCGTATGGGTCACTCCACCTACAGCTGTCAGAATACATACACCCAACAGGAGGAGACAAACTCCGCTGCCAGTAATCAAGGAAACCAATCCTGGGGTCCTTCGACTGCAACACTTAATTGAAGGGCTAGAGGAATATGTACATCCCGAACTGAAACCTCTGCTGGTACGGGACCACGTCCCATGGCAAGAGCTGGAGCAACTCTCACTCAAGCAAGGGGAGGAAGCTGAAGCAGCACCACCTCAAGAGAGCAACCTGTTCTGGGGGCAAGCACCTGCAGAAATCAAAAAGAAGAAAAAGCAAAAGAAAAAGAAGAGAAAGGCCGCTGGGGCCCATAAAACACAGGTCATCTCCTGCAATACCCTGTCAGCACTCTTCAACCTACCCGGAGAAGAGGAATAAGAAGAAATTTGCTTCACACCCCATGCTGGGGGAGGCAAGGCCGAGGCCGCAACTGCTGCACATGCCACTCGGTCAGGCCGAAAATGGGGGCGCCAGCCGCCGCCCAATCACAACATTATGTTCAGAGGGGAGCAACCCTACAAGACACCTCCGCCGGAGGTTAAGGGAGTACAAATCCCTCCTCCGTCAAGTCTATACAGCAAGACTGGGGGCAAGACAGCCCCTTCATTCCTTGAATTTATGAAGATGTCAAAGGGAAAGCAGCCTTGTCAGGAGGCTAACCCTACACTCGGGGTCAATCACCCTCGGCCAGTGCAATCTACTGAGGATGCAAATGCAGATGGGGCTTGCCCTACAATAGCTAATAAAGAAGACCCGACAGCCAGTGCCAGTCAAGAGGGTGCCGAGTCCGAGGAAGATGAAACAGGTCCGTCTGGACCCACAAATCAAAACCCTCCTAAGCCCAGATGGGTTGAAGAGATGAAGCTCTCCAATGTCCGGGCTGGAAGCCGAATAATGAAGTTGCTCAAGAAGCTCCCTGCTCGATTTACGATCTGGGAAATTCTCTCTTTGAGTAAAGAGACTCGACAGGCAATCATCACTGCTCTGCAGACGCCTGCTCATTTTGAAACCTGCATAGCTGAGGCTATACCAGAAGCCAGTATGACCTTCTCCCCAGAAGACATGCTACTACCTACTGCCAGTCACAACAGGCCTCTATATATGAAAGGACATCTGAATGGAAGAGAACTGAACCGGATTCTGGTTGACCCGGGTGCAGCAGTCAACATCTTGCCATATAGAATATACGAGAGGTACCACTTCAATGTACATCTCGAGAAAGTCGGGAATATGTGTATCGCTGGCTTCAACCAAAAATGTGAAGTATCTATGGGAGTGGCAGAGTTCACACTGACCCTGGCAGATTTCACTACAACGGTGCAGTTTCACGTCATTGATTCTCGAACCTCCTACAAAGCACTGCTCGGCCGCCCATGGCTGCACGAAAATATGGTGGTGCCCTCCACGCTCCACCAGTGCATCAAATACAGCCTCCAGGGGAAGGAGGAAAGGATATTTGCTGACATCCACCCGTTCGAGGTGTTTGAATGTCACTTGGCGAACGCCAATATGTATACGGGGTCTCCCCGGAAGGTTTCTGAAACTGAAGCCCCCGTAGGGGCATCAAAGAATAGATCGGGTGACGGTTGGTATCCACCACCGCCGCGCGGATATGTCAAGCCGAAGGTGGTTTCCCACATCACGGCGTCTGGAAATGTCGGCAGGGTGACACCCCCAGCATTATACCCCAAAGCTAAGGAAGCGCATATTGATCGACAGCACGACCGCATCGGAGTCCCGGCCGGCCTCACCAAGCCAGTCTCCGGCCTCGATGGTCCCATTGTCGAACCTTTCAAAGCCTGGGAGGTGGCACAAGAAGATGGGCCCAGCAGCTTGTTCTATACGGCTGAGGAGCATCCCACTCAGAAAGACGCAGACTGCAGCCTCCCTGAGGATCTCGCCGACCCGCGGGTTCCTGTTCAGGGCCTGGCATTTACCACTGATCGAACGGCCAGGATGTTTCAAAAGCAACACATCCCTTCCGATCAACCTCAAAAACACAAGGAAGCTTTCCAGAAGATGTGGTATCCTGTAAATCTGGACAAAGAAATGAGACGTGTCTCTCAACATCCGGGTCTGGGCTTCACCCTGGAAGACTACTATTACAGTGGGCGGTACGAGGTGGACACCATCTCCACCTTCTATCCAACTGAAGATAGCCCTCTGGGGGCAACCTTTGATGAATACCCGGCGGAAGCCGAACATGCTGAATTGGCTCTATCCGGGAATCAACAAATGGAGACCTTGATCTCCTGCCGATGCTGGGAGCAGGTCCATCCTGAAGGAGCGGCCTTTCAAGCCGAATTTGATACGGCTAGCAGCAGCGAAGCCGAAGATGCTCAAGAAGCAGAAGTCTCTCCCTCCGCAGGGGTCATGCTAATGACGACTTCAACACCCTTTCTGCCAGTCAACAGAGCCTCGGTTTACTCCAATCAAGGGGAGCCGGCTACCAGAAAAGAAAAAGCAACTTCTGTGGAAGATACAACTGTCCCAGAAGGCGAAACTCCCTTAACTTCTGCTACAAATCCAATATGATGTCCGAGTCCGGCGGCAAACAACTACTGGCCTGTCATGGCTGCAACCTCATCTACAAGCACTGAAGCTGCTCCCTCACCCTCAGGAGCTGCAACGGCAACGGAAGTATCAATAGATCCATCCACACAGTCGCTAGCACAAGAGATCAAGAGACCCCATGAAGCTCTGGCGGTGTCTGACGAGGAAGTCGAAGTGCTCGACCCTCAAGATGGTATTCCAGACTTCGTCGACCTCCAGCCAGCACCTCCGGAAATAGAAGACGGAGGCCATGCCACAGTCGATGAACTAATAGAAGTCAACTTGGGAGATGAGGGGGACCCTAGGCCTACCTTCCTCAGTGCCCAACTAGCCCCGGAAGAACGGGAGCTGTACATTCAACTACTACTAGTGTAACGACCCGAGAATCCGATTACCGGGAAGGCCCGATAACCCGAGACTCGCACCGCCACCCACGAGCCCGAAGACTCGGAAGGGTTAAAAGGATGGTGTGGAAACTACACAAGCATCACAAATAATTGCAGAAATTAAACAGTTATGATATTAAGCAGGAAATGAATTAACATTTTACATGGTCCACAATAAAATAACGACAACAGCAACAGTAGTCCACGACTAGTACAGTGACAAGAAAGAAAAGTACAGCTACACGGGGCATCCCCCGGCTCTGACCTCTGGCACTACCTCTGGGCACCCGCACCACGCTTCCGCTGCGTTCCTGACACGCTCCCCGAAGGTGGCGCCTCACCTGAAACACGGTGAAAACACGCAGGGAATGAGTCTCGGAACAAGACTCAGTAGGGATCACTCGAACCCTACCTCGTAAAACGAGAAACCACTACCCTAGCGGTAGGAAGGTACCTCGGAAAGGAAAGCCCTGTACTCTACAGAACTAGACCCTAACGGCACGCAAACCGACACACGTGCCACGGTACGAGAAGACCGAAACTCAACGGTCGAACCGTCAAAACCCGAAGGTCGGAAACACACGACTGACAGTCTGACACTCCGTACTCGACAGGAGTACCACCCACTAGAAGCACAGCCGGTAGCGTCCCCTGACGTCTTACACCGCACCGCAGGTGAACCGCCTGACATGGTAGGTCCTACCCGAGGCGCAAACACCGTACAAGTAACCACAACAAGTGACTAGCTGGGGTCACGCCCGTCGACGTGGGTCCAACCGCCCCCAACCACGTGTGCACACACAGACCGCGCGTCCCTGGTCTGGCCCTCTGACCGGTTTTCCCCTCAGCCGGACTCTGGCTGCAAGACGTGGGGCCCAACGGTAACCGGTCCACAAACCGTCTCTAAAGGTCAGCCCGTACACCACTCCCTGGTGCGACTAGCACACGCGTACTAGTAGGCTACGACTAGTGGAGGGTCACTGAAGGAGTAGACTCTCAAGTCACGGAAAACAACGCCCAAGCCCGACAACGTGTGGGAATCACCCCACGCACTAGTCCCGTCGCACGGAGACCACGGTCGGAGAAAAGCGAGGTTGCCACCCTCATGGGGCAACACAGGAAGTGGCGGTCCGACCCTGGGCCGTCACAGCCAAATGGCGGTCCACTCTAGGGCCGTCACTTACAAATGGCGGTCTAAGGCAGACCGTCACACGGCCAGAGGGGTAGGGGAAGTGACGCGCCTGCTCAAGTGCGTCGTTTGAAAGTAACGCGCCTGAGACAGGCCGTCACACGGCGCCCCACACCCTCCGAAACCACAGGGAAAGTAACGCGCTTACCCTGGCGCGTCGCTTGCAAGCAACGCGTCGGGCTCAGTGCGTTACTCGCATGTGACGCGCCTAGACCAGCGCGTCGCATGGCCCTCACGCTCGGGATGGAAAGGGAATTGACGCGCCTGCCCCAGCGCGTCGCTTGTAAGTAACGCGCTGGGCCCAGTGCGTCGCTTGGCCCATCCACATGGGGGACAACAGGAAGTAACGCTCCTGCCCCAGTGCGTTACACGCATGTAACGCGCCTATCTCGGTGCGTTACATGGCCTGACCCCCAACGGTCAAAAACCAACGGTCGAAACGCATGTGACGGCCCAGGCCAGGGGCGTCACTAGCAAACGGCGGCCAGTCGCAGGACCGTTACAGCCCTCGACCCCAAAGGCCAACACCCAGGGAAGTAACGCACCCCTCTAGGGGCGTTACAAGCATGTGACGGTCACTGGAGTGACCGTCGCTTGCCCCAGAGCACGCTACGGCGGGAAAACCCCAAAAACACCAACCACGCCCCCGTACCTCCACCGGAGAGGGGGAAAACAAGGGGGAAGACCCCTGGGGACCCCTAGCATGCATCTAAGCCACCAAAACATAGAATCATGGGCTAAAACCATAGATCGGGCGGCTCACCCCAAAACATGGAAAAACCCCAAAAACACCCAAACATGCCTCTCTCGGCCTCCCCGCGGCCTACAAACCACGGAAAAGAACGGCGAAGAGCTAGGGAACGTCACCCTACCTCAATGGAGCGAATGCTCCGCCGGATCGTCCACGAATCGCGAAGAACGCTTGAAAACCCTCGTTCTTCCTTAAGCTTCCCACGCTCGCCGCACGCCCCCACGACCGCCTCGCCGCCGCCCACGTCACCGCGCCGTCGCCCCGCCGCCGTCTGCAGCCGGAGGGGAGCTCGCCGTGGCCAACCGGGAGGAAGAGAGGGAGAGGGAGGGAGACACGGTGGAGGAGGAAGGAGGAAGAAGAAGAGAGGAAGAAGAAGATGGTGGGGGAGAGAGAAAAGAAAAAGGGTTTTATAGAAAACCCGAAAAATCCGTAAAATTCCAAAAATTAGGAAATCACACCCCCGCGATCCTCGGAACGCACCGATCGCAACGGTACCACTCGTGTCCGTGTGAACAGCCCGGTTCACGCGCAACGAGCGTCCGAAGAGAAAAGCCGAAACACACACCGGGAATCGGAAAACACACGCGGAAAAAGCCGCGGAACGCCTCCGGGCCTCCGAAACGACTCCGGATCGCGCCGATCCGAACACGAAAGATGTCCGAAACGAAATTTCGGACACAACGGAGCCGGACGCTCCGAAAACTAGATCCGGGACCCATGAAGAAGGATCCGAAAGGTCCGGGATATTACAGCCCTCCCCCCTTAAGGAATTTCGTCCTCGAAATTGAGAACAACCCAAGGGGAAAGAAGAGGAAGACTCACTCAAACAGGTACGGGAACTGCTGACGCATCTCGTCCTCACGTTCCCACGAAGCCTCACCACCAGAGTGTCGTTGCCACACGACCTTTACCAAGGGAATGACCTTGTTCCGCAGGCGCTGCTCTCGCCTATCCTCCACGCGGATCGGAAACTCTGGGAGAGAAAGATCTGGAGTCACCTCAGGCCAAACGGAAAACTCGAGCACATGAGAGTCATCGGGCATATACTTCCGCAACATAGAGACGTGGAACACGTCATGCACCGACGCCAACTCAGAGGGTAACTGCAACCGGTAAGCAACCTCACCGATGCGCTCCACAATCGCGAAAGGACCAATGTAGCGGGGACTCAGCTTCCCACGCCGTCCAAACCGCATCACCCCCTTCATCGGAGAAACTCTCAAGAACACATGATCGCCCACGGCGAACTCGAGGGGCTGCCGCCTACGGTCAGCATAGCTCTTCTGCCGACTCTGGGCCGCCAACATGTTCTGACGAACCAGGTGCACAACATCCACACATTGCTGCACCAATTCCGGTCCCGTCAAAACACGCTCACCCACCTCAAACCAATCAAGTGGAGTCCGACAAGGACGCCCATACAATGCCTCATAAGGAGCCATGCCGATGCTCGAATGAAAGCTGTTGTTATAGGCAAACTCCACTAACGGTAGGTGATGAATCCAACTCCCCTGCCACTCCAGGCAGCAGGATCTCAGCATGTCCTCCAAAGTCTGAATGGTCCTCTCAGACTGACCATCTGACTGCGGATGATACGCCGAGCTAAATGCCAACTCCGTGCCAAGAGCTCGCTGGAAACTCCTCCAGAATCCAGAAGTGAAGCGCGGATCCCGATCCGACACGATCGAAATGGGAACCCCATGCAACGGCACGATCCGCTCTACATAAAGACGAGCCAACTTAGGCACGCTCCAGCTGACCTTGACCGGTAGCAACCGCGTCACCTTCGTCAGCCGATCCACCAGCAACCAAATACTGTCCTGCCCAGTCGGGGTTCTGGGCAACCCCACCACAAAATCCGTGGTCACATGGTCCCACTTCCAAGCAGGAACATCCAAGGGCTGGAGAGTACCGCCTGGTCGCTGATGCTCCGCCTTCACCTGCTGACAGATCAGGCACCTGGCCACAAACTCGGCCACATCTCTCTTCATGCCAGGCCACCAGAACTGCCTCCGCAAGTTCCGATACATCTTCGTCGCACCCGGGTGCACAGTGTACCTGCTCCCATGAGCCTCGCGTAACACCGCACGACGAACCTGCTCCTCCCCTGGGACGTACAGCCTGCCACGAAACCTCGCAGCACCGTCCTCGCCAAGCTCCACATCAGCCATCGCAAGAATCCGGGGCAACTCAGGGTCCGCATGCTGAGCCTCTGTCACCTGACGACGAATAGCAGGAGTGACAGTCAGACTCGCAAGCACTGCCAACCCTGGCTCCTGGGGAATCTTGAGCCTGAAAGATACTTCGGGCACCTGTTCCCAGAGCCTCCACTTCCTCAGCATCAAGGTACTGACCGCAACCTTCCTACTCAAGGCATCGGCGACGACATTCATCCTGCCCGGCTGATAAGACAGGGTGAAGTCATAGTCCTTCATGAACTCCATCCAACGCCTCTGTCTGAGGTTCAGATCTCTCTGCGAGAACACATACCTCAAACTCTGATGGTCAGTGAACACCTCGAACTTCTCACCGTACAGATAATGCCTCCAGATCTTCAGCGCGAAGATCACTGCCGCCAACTCAAGGTCATGGGTAGGGTAGTTCTCCTCATGGGGCTTTAGCTGCCGAGATGCATAAGCCACCACTCTACCATGCTGCATCAGAACAGCACCCAATCCGACGCCGGAAGCATCTGTACACACCACAAAACCTCCCGATCCAGAAGGCAAAACCAACACCGGAGCCGAGGTGAGCAATCTCTTCAGTTCCCTAAAGCTCTGCTCACACTCCTCGGACCAGACGAAAGGCACATCCTTCCGCGTGAGCCTCGTCATCGGGGTCGCAATGCGGGAAAAATCCTGGATAAACCGGCGATAATAACCCGCAAGCCCCAAGAAACTCCGGATCTCCGTCACCGACCTCGGCCTCGGCCATTGCATCACAGCCTCGACCTTGGCGGGATCCACGGAAATACCATCACCAGAAATCACGTGCCCCAGAAAGTGCACCTCGCTGAGCCAAAACTCGCACTTGCTGAGCTTCGCATACAACTGGTGATCTCGCAACGTCTGCAGCACCACACCCAAATGGTACGCATGCTCCTCAGCAGACCGCGAATAAACAAGGATGTCATCCACGAAAATGACCACGAACTGGTCCAAATACGGGTGGAACACCCTCTGCATCAAGTCCATGAAGGCTGCTGGGGCATTGGTGAGCCCAAACGGCATCACCAGAAACTCATAATGCCCGTACCTCGTACTGAACGCAGTCTTCTCCACATCGGACTCGCGAATTCTCAGCTGATAGTAACCGGACCGCAAATCAATCCGCGAGAACACTCGCGCAGACTGAAGCTGGTCGAACAAATCATCAATCCGCGGCAACGGATACTTGTTCTTAATGGTCACGTCATTCAGCTGCCGATAGTCAATGCATAGCCGCAGACTACCGTCCTTCTTCTTCACAAACAACACGGGCGCACCCCAAGGGGAAAAGCTCGGACGAATGTACCCCTTGGCCAACAGTTCCTGCAACTGCGCCCTCAACTCCCTCAACTCCGCGGGGGCCATACGGTAGGGAGCCTTCGCCAAAGGTCCCGTACCAGGTACAACCTCGATCACGAAATCGATCTCCCGCTGGGGAGGTAATCCAGGCAACTCCTCAGGAAAAACATCGGGAAACTCGCACACCACCGCAATGTCCTCGACATTCGGCTCCATCCGGTCAGACACAACCACAGACGCGAGAAAACCCTGACAACCTGAATCAAGCAATCGACGGGCTCGAATAGCAGAGATAAGAAATCGAGAAGAGGCGGAACGGATACCTTGGAAATAGAAGGTCCTCTTGCTCGGATGTTGGAAGTAGACCCTCTTCATCCCACAATCCACCACCGCTCCATGAGTCTCGAGCCAATCCATGCCTAGAATCACGTCGTAATCCCGAAGCTGCAACGCATACAACCTGCCTGGCATACTCCGCCCATCGATCCACACCGGAACCTGGTCGAAGCAATACGGAGTGACCATAAAGTCACCCGAAGGCAACTCCACAGCCAAATCACAGGACAACTGGGTCACCGGCTCCTCGACGCTCGACGCGAAATCCTCCGAAATGAACGAATGAGACGCGCCAGAATCAAATAAAACCCGAGCCGCACAACCCAAAATCTGAACGGTACCTTCCACGAGCTGCGACGCTACTGCCTCTGCCCTGGTCAAGTGCGTGATCTGGCCACGAGCTCTCTGCCTGCCTCCCACACTAGCTGACCTGGGTAGCGGCGGATACTGTCCCTGCTGCTGCTGCTGCTGGGAAACCTGCTGCTGCGGCGGCCTCTGAGGACAGTCGCGCGCCATATGCCCTGGCTGGTCACACCGAAAACAGATGATCGGCGCCGTGCACTGCCTGCCTGGGTGGGTCCCACTACACCGTGGACAAGGTCCTCGCGATCCACCCACCGATCCCTGTCGCTGCAAAGGAAACGGCTGCTGCACACTGCCCGATGAAGCCTGCCCCTGATCCTTGGACTTCTTCTTGCCGAACCCCTTCTTGAAGAACTTCTTGACCTTCGTGCCAAAGGACGCAGATCCTGTCACCGAAGCTGCCGATGCCGGTACTCCTGAACCACCCGACGCAGACTGAAAGAAACCCTGCTGCTGAGTCGCCGACTGCTGGCTGCGACCTGACACAGACTGCCCCTGGCTGATCGGTCCTCGAGTCCTCTGCATATCCATCTCCAAGGAAATCGCAACACGAGACGCCGTCTCGAGATCAGTGGCCCCATTCGCGATCAGATGGTGCCTCAGCTCCAGCCTCAAGCCCTGCACAAACTGCGTCGTCCTCACCCTCTCATGCTCCATGATATGAGGTGCGTACCGACCCAGCTCGACAAATCGGGCCCTGTACTGCAACACGGACATGTCACCCTGCACCAGCTCCAGAAACTCCCGCATCCGCTGCGTAGCAACAACATCTGGACAGTACGTACGCTCGAAAGCACTGACAAAGTCATCCCACTCGATCTGCTCAAGCGGACGAAGCTGAAAGGACGTCTTCCACTCGGAAGACCACCACCTCCGAGCCGTACCCTGCAACTGGTTGTAGGCCAACACCACTCTGTCCTCGACAGCACTCTTCGCAGAACTGAACACCCGCTCCATCTCATCAAGCCAATCACGAGCCGCATCAGGGTCTGCCTGGCCGCTAAAGTAAGGTGGATGGAACTGCATGAAATCCCTCACTGCTCGGCCTGGCCCACCCCTGACTGACGAGCCCTCACCGGCCTCTCCGCCGAACTGCTGAGCCATGAGATGGTACATGCCACGGAGAAAACCCTCGGCCCCCGGAGCCCTCGCAGCATCCGCGGCCTCGGTAGCTCCCGGAACTCTGCTATGCTCCTCCTGGTCCCTCTGGACCCCCTGCTGGATCTCCTGACCTCCAGCCGACTGCCCCTGCTGAGAGCGAGAACTCCTCCTCGGCGCCATCCTCGCTCCTTAAGCACAAGACAGAAAACACAGAAACGGAAGGTCAGAATAAAACACGCGGTGCCCCATGCCAGCGTCACATGTACATCATCGTCATGGACTAGTGGACCAATACAATTACCTATGATTCTCATGTAATTCCACAACTGCGCTCTGATACCAGCTGTAACGACCCGAGAATCCGATTACCGGGAAGGCCCGATAACCCGAGACTCGCACCGCCACCCACGAGCCCGAAGACTCGGAAGGGTTAAAAGGATGGTGTGGAAACTACACAAGCATCACAAATAATTGCAGAAATTAAACAGTTATGATATTAAGCAGGAAATGAATTAACATTTTACATGGTCCACAATAAAATAACGACAACAGCAACAGTAGTCCACGACTAGTACAGTGACAAGAAAGAAAAGTACAGCTACACGGGGCATCCCCCGGCTCTGACCTCTGGCACTACCTCTGGGCACCCGCACCACGCTTCCGCTGCGTTCCTGACACGCTCCCCGAAGGTGGCGCCTCACCTGAAACACGGTGAAAACACGCAGGGAATGAGTCTCGGAACAAGACTCAGTAGGGATCACTCGAACCCTACCTCGTAAAACGAGAAACCACTACCCTAGCGGTAGGAAGGTACCTCGGAAAGGAAAGCCCTGTACTCTACAGAACTAGACCCTAACGGCACGCAAACCGACACACGTGCCACGGTACGAGAAGACCGAAACTCAACGGTCGAACCGTCAAAACCCGAAGGTCGGAAACACACGACTGACAGTCTGACACTCCGTACTCGACAGGAGTACCACCCACTAGAAGCACAGCCGGTAGCGTCCCCTGACGTCTTACACCGCACCGCAGGTGAACCGCCTGACATGGTAGGTCCTACCCGAGGCGCAAACACCGTACAAGTAACCACAACAAGTGACTAGCTGGGGTCACGCCCGTCGACGTGGGTCCAACCGCCCCCAACCACGTGTGCACACACAGACCGCGCGTCCCTGGTCTGGCCCTCTGACCGGTTTTCCCCTCAGCCGGACTCTGGCTGCAAGACGTGGGGCCCAACGGTAACCGGTCCACAAACCGTCTCTAAAGGTCAGCCCGTACACCACTCCCTGGTGCGACTAGCACACGCGTACTAGTAGGCTACGACTAGTGGAGGGTCACTGAAGGAGTAGACTCTCAAGTCACGGAAAACAACGCCCAAGCCCGACAACGTGTGGGAATCACCCCACGCACTAGTCCCGTCGCACGGAGACCACGGTCGGAGAAAAGCGAGGTTGCCACCCTCATGGGGCAACACAGGAAGTGGCGGTCCGACCCTGGGCCGTCACAGCCAAATGGCGGTCCACTCTAGGGCCGTCACTTACAAATGGCGGTCTAAGGCAGACCGTCACACGGCCAGAGGGGTAGGGGAAGTGACGCGCCTGCTCAAGTGCGTCGTTTGAAAGTAACGCGCCTGAGACAGGCCGTCACACGGCGCCCCACACCCTCCGAAACCACAGGGAAAGTAACGCGCTTACCCTGGCGCGTCGCTTGCAAGCAACGCGTCGGGCTCAGTGCGTTACTCGCATGTGACGCGCCTAGACCAGCGCGTCGCATGGCCCTCACGCTCGGGATGGAAAGGGAATTGACGCGCCTGCCCCAGCGCGTCGCTTGTAAGTAACGCGCTGGGCCCAGTGCGTCGCTTGGCCCATCCACATGGGGGACAACAGGAAGTAACGCTCCTGCCCCAGTGCGTTACACGCATGTAACGCGCCTATCTCGGTGCGTTACATGGCCTGACCCCCAACGGTCAAAAACCAACGGTCGAAACGCATGTGACGGCCCAGGCCAGGGGCGTCACTAGCAAACGGCGGCCAGTCGCAGGACCGTTACAGCCCTCGACCCCAAAGGCCAACACCCAGGGAAGTAACGCACCCCTCTAGGGGCGTTACAAGCATGTGACGGTCACTGGAGTGACCGTCGCTTGCCCCAGAGCACGCTACGGCGGGAAAACCCCAAAAACACCAACCACGCCCCCGTACCTCCACCGGAGAGGGGGAAAACAAGGGGGAAGACCCCTGGGGACCCCTAGCATGCATCTAAGCCACCAAAACATAGAATCATGGGCTAAAACCATAGATCGGGCGGCTCACCCCAAAACATGGAAAAACCCCAAAAACACCCAAACATGCCTCTCTCGGCCTCCCCGCGGCCTACAAACCACGGAAAAGAACGGCGAAGAGCTAGGGAACGTCACCCTACCTCAATGGAGCGAATGCTCCGCCGGATCGTCCACGAATCGCGAAGAACGCTTGAAAACCCTCGTTCTTCCTTAAGCTTCCCACGCTCGCCGCACGCCCCCACGACCGCCTCGCCGCCGCCCACGTCACCGCGCCGTCGCCCCGCCGCCGTCTGCAGCCGGAGGGGAGCTCGCCGTGGCCAACCGGGAGGAAGAGAGGGAGAGGGAGGGAGACACGGTGGAGGAGGAAGGAGGAAGAAGAAGAGAGGAAGAAGAAGATGGTGGGGGAGAGAGAAAAGAAAAAGGGTTTTATAGAAAACCCGAAAAATCCGTAAAATTCCAAAAATTAGGAAATCACACCCCCGCGATCCTCGGAACGCACCGATCGCAACGGTACCACTCGTGTCCGTGTGAACAGCCCGGTTCACGCGCAACGAGCGTCCGAAGAGAAAAGCCGAAACACACACCGGGAATCGGAAAACACGCGCGGAAAAAGCCGCGGAACGCCTCCGGGCCTCCGAAACGACTCCGGATCGCGCCGATCCGAACACGAAAGATGTCCGAAACGAAATTTCGGACACAACGGAGCCGGACGCTCCGAAAACTAGATCCGGGACCCATGAAGAAGGATCCGAAAGGTCCGGGATATTACAACTAGAATACCGGGATTGCTTCGCCTGGACTTATAAAGAGATGCCGGGTCTAAGCCCTGCTGTCTCACAACATGAGCTGGCAATCAACCCTGAAGCCGAGCCTGTGAAGCAACCACCGCGGTGTATGAGGCCAGAGCTCATCACCCGAATCTGTGCTGAAGTTGACAAGCTCATTGATGTGGGATTTGTTGAAGAAAATCAGTACACCACATGGCTGGCGAACATCGTCCCCGTGAAAAAGAAGAATGGACAGATCTGGATTTGTGTCGACTTCTGAGATCTAAATAAAGCATGTCCTAAAGATGACTTCCCGATGCCAATAACCGAGGTCATGATCGATGCTACAACCGGCCATGAAGCTCTGTCATTCATGGATGGGTCGTCCGGCTACAACCAGATTTGGATTGCGGAGCATGACCGGGTCCATACTGCTTTCCGAACTCCTAAAGGCATTTATCATTACAAGAGAATGCCATTCGGACTGAAGAATGTTGGCGCAACCTATCAGCGCGCAATGACCAAAATCTTTGATGAGTTGCTCTACCACAAGGTCGAATGTTACATAGATGACCTGGTGGTCAAAACCAGAAGAAAAGAAGATCACCTGCAAGACCTCCAGATTATTTTTCAGAGGCTGAGGCAGCATGAGCTAAAAATGAATCCTATGAAATGTGCGTTCGGAGTGTCGATCGAAAAATTCTTGGGCTTTGTCATCCGATATCGGGGGATCGAGATAGACCCCGCAAAGATCAAGGCGATTCAGGAGTTACCTCCACCAAGGAACATCTCCGAGCTGAGGTCACTACAAGGCCGCTTGGCTTACATCCGGCGTTTCATTTCCAATTTGTCAGGGCGATGCCAGCCTTTTCACAAGTTGATGATGAAAGATGTCCCCTTCTATTGGGATGAAGACTGCCAGACAGCCTTTGACAAATAAAAGATTATCTGAAGACTCCTCCAGTATTGGGCGCACCGGTGAAAGGACGGCCATTGATACTGTATATAGCAGCTACACACAATTCTCTGGGGGCAATGCTAGCCCAGAACAATGAAGAAGGAAAAGAGCAGGCCCTCTATTATCTCAGTAGAAGACTGGTCAGAACCGAATAAAAATATACTTATATTGAGAAGATCTGTCTGGCACTAGTCTTCGCAGTCAAAAAGCTCCGGCATTATATGTTGTCGCATGAAATCAACTTGGTGTCCAAGGAGGATCCCCTAAAATATATCATGTCTCAGCCAGCACTCAAAGGCCGCCTGGGCAAATGGGCGGTAATCCTTATGGAGTTTGATGTCTCTTACGTACCGCACAAAGCCATCAAAGGTCAAGCTATTGCAGATTTCTTTGCTGAACATCCGATACCCGGAGAAAGCCCGTGGGAACCGGAACTTCCCGAGGATGAAACCCTAGAAGCCGCCCAAGTACAGCCTTCCTTATGGCAGCTATATTTTGATGGTGCTTCCAGAATTGACACCTCTGCCACCGGATCATCCAGGGTCAGAGCAGGGGCGGGCATAGTCTTGAAGTCCCCAGAAGGAGAAGTGGTGCATACATCCTGCTCCATAAACAAACAATGCACAAACAATGAAGCAGAATATGAAACCCTGATAATCGGGTTGCAGATCGCTCTGTCCATGGGAATTCAGATGCTGGAAGCGTTCGGAGACTCCATGCTAGTTATAAAACAGCTGGAAGGAGAGTTCGAGGTGCGAAAGCAAGAGCTCCTCCCCTATCACCAGTTGGCAACTCGACTGATGTCAAAAATTTACTTCATCAGCATCAAGCACATCAATCGAGGCCAGAATGCTTAGGCAGACGCCCTCGCTAAGCTGGCCAGTTCATTGGCGGTCCCGCCAGACACAAGCCTGAATATAACAATAATCAACCGCCGACAGGTCCCCAATGTAACAGAGGTCCTTGCCGACGAACATGAGATGGAGGTAACAGTCATCGAAGGGGTCCAGCAGCCCGACTGGCGAGAGCATCTCCTACGCTGGTTTCAACACCAGCAACTTCCAAAAGAAAAGGAACAAAGAATGAAGCTCCTGAGGATCAAGGATTCTTATGAAATGAGAAGCGGGACCTTGTTCCGAATTATGGCAGATGCCCGAAGGAAAGTCCTACTCTGTTGCTTGTCTTCAACAGAAGCGGGACAGGTGATGCAAGAAGTTCATGCGGGATCAGCTGGGGCACACCAGGCCGGTCCGAAAATGAAAATAGAGATAAAGAAATTGGGTTATTATTGGCCCACTATATTTAATGATTGCTGCAAGTTTTCCAGGGCTTGTCAGAAATGTCAAGAACATGCTAATGTGGCGAGGAGACCCCCAGTGCCACTACATCCCACCCTACCAAGTTGGCCGTTTGCTCAGTGGGGCACGGACGTGGTAGGGCCACTACCAGCATCTTCATCAGGATGCAGATACATCTTAGCAGCTACAGATTACTTCTCCAGATGGGCGGAGGCAGTATCACTAAGAGATGTGACCGGAGAACTAGTTGCTAGGTTCTTCCGGCAGAATGTAATATTCCGGTTCGGGATCCCCAGCCGAATCATCTCTGATAACGGCAGCCATTTCAGAAATCAGAAGGTTTATCGGCTAGCTGACAAATACAAAATTGATTGGAGGACGTCGTCCCCCTACAACCCTCAAGCCAACGGACTAGCAGAGGCTTTTAACAAAACCTTGTGCACACTATTGGCGAAGACTGTCAAGTCTAACAAAAAAGATTGGGAAGAAAGGATGTACGAAGCGCTTTGAGCCTATCGTACTGTCTACAAGACCCCAACCGGCTGTTCACCCTTCTCCCTTGTCTATGGGTCGGAAGCTGTAGTGCCGATTGAACTCGAAGTTCCTTCATTGCGAGTTGCCATCCAGCACGGATTAGTCAGTGGTGAGCAGACCAACGCAGAAAGAAGATTGGAAGAGCTCACTGAGCTCGAAGGAAAACGCCTCCAGGCGCAACAAAACATCTAACTCTACCAAGCTCGCATGGCCCGTGCTTTTGACAAGTTAGTCAAGGGTCGAGAGTTCAAGAAAGGAGACCTGGTGATGGTCAAAAGAAGAGAAGTGATAGCCTCTAACCCCAAAGGGAAGCTGGTCGAAAACTGGGTCGGACCGTATATCGTTCGCCGAGTATATGAAGGGGGTGCCTACGTCCTTGTAGACCACAAAGGAGCCGTCCAGTTCTCTCCCCTCAACGGAAAACACATTAAGCTGTATCATGCGGCGCAGCCAACACACCCCGAGTGATCGGCCGGAACATACCCTTTTCTTGGCTAGTGGCACTCCGCCCTAACCAAGCTACCCTTTTCTTGGCTAGTGGCACTCCGCCCTAACCAAGCTACTCTTTCCTTGGCTAGTGGCACTCCGCCCTAACCAAGCTACCCTTTTCTTGGCTAGTGGCACTCCGCCCTAACCAAGCTACCCTTTTCTTGGCTAGTGGCACTCCGCCCTAACCAAGCTATCCTTTTCTTGGCTAGTGGCACTCCGCCCCAACCAAGCTACTCTTTCCTTGGCTAGTGGCACTCCGCCCTAACTAAGCTACCATTTCCTTGGCTAGTGGCACTCCGCCCTAACCAAGCTATCCTTTTCCTTGGCTAGTGGCACTCCGCCCTAACCAAGCTACCCTTTTCCTTGGCTAGTGGCACTCCGCCCTAACCAAGCTACCCTTTTCCTTGGCTAGTGGCACTCCGCCCTAACCAAGCTACCCTTTTCCTTGGCTAGTGGTACTCCGCCCTAACCAAGCTACCCCTTTCTTGGCTAGTGGCACTCCACCCTAACCAAGCTACCCTTTTCCTTGGCTAGTGGCACTCCGCCTTAACCAAGCTACCCTTTTCTTGGCTAGTGGCACTCCGCCCTAACCAAGCTACCCTTTTCCTTGGCTAGTGGCACTCCGCCCTAACCAAGCTACCCTTTTCTTGGCTAGTGGCACTCCTCCCTAACCGAGCTACCCTTTCCTTGGCTAGTGGCACTCCGCCCTAACCGAGCTACCCTTTCCTTGGCTAGTGGCACTCCGCCCTAATCAAGCTACTTTTCCTTGGTTAATGGCACTCCGCCCTAATCAAGCTATTTCCTTGGTTAGTGGCACTCCGCCTTAATCGAGCTACTTTTCCTTGGTTAGTGGCACTCCGCCCTAATCAAGCTACTTTTACTTGGTTAGTGGCATTCCGCCCTGACCGAGCTACCCTTCCCCTTGGTTAGCGACATTCCGCCCTAATCGAGCTACCTTCTCCTTGGTTAGTGGCACTCCGCCTTAATCGAGCTACTTTTCCTTGGTTAGTGGCACTCCGCCCTAATCAAACTACTTTTCCTTGGTTAGTGGCATTCCGCCCTAATCGAACCACCTTTCCTTGGTTAGCGGCATTCCGCCCTAATCGAGCTACTTTCCCTGGATTAGGCGGTTTTTCCACCCTAATCAAGCTATCTCTCCTTGGTTAGTGGCATTCCGCCCTGATCAAGCTACCCTTTCTCGACTCGCATTCCGAATAAAATAAAAAAAAAGAAGTCAAAAAATATATATATATAACAAAAATGGGGTCAAAAATAGAGATACCCCGCCAGACTTGCTCCCACATCGGGACAAGTGCAAAAATGGCTATAGCCCGGCTGTGGCGAAAATCCGAAAGGGCGTCGCAGGTAAAATTGGGTACCCCGCCGCGTGAAAACCCGAAAGGGCGCGCGGGCAAAAGTAAGAGGGGGCTGGCTTCGGTGAAAACCCGAAAGGGCGCCTGAGTCGGTAAAGTGGTAATTTCCAAATGCCTCTCCTGTTCTCCACCCTATAAACTCCGAAAGGGACAATCATCAAAGTCCCACCGGGAATACTTTAACAAACCCTTTCGACCCTCGTCATCATCGACGAGATCGGTTGATCTCTGTCCATAACTTGGACCTTACGTCCTTGTTAATAACCTCATCTTTGCTTCGGCATGTGACCCATGCCGATGAACAAACCCCTTTTGACCCTCGTCATTCTCGACGAGATCGGTCAATCTCTACCCCCGACTTGGACCTTACGTCCCTGTTGACAACCCCATCCTTGTTTCGGCAGTGACATATGTCGATGAACAAACCCTCCTCGACCCTCGTCATCCTCGACGAGAGCGGCGATCTCTACCCTTCACTTGGACCTTACGTCCCTGTTGATAATCCCATCTTTGCTTCGGCATGTGACCCATGATGATGAATAAACCCATGGTCGACCGTCGTCATCATCGGCGAGATCGATCAATCCCTACCCCTAAGCTTGGACCTTCCGTCCTGGCTAATAAACCCACCTTTGCTTCGACATTTAACCAGTGTCGACGAGATAAACCTAAGACCAACCCTTGTCCTCACCGACAAGGACGGTCAGCGTTCCCACGGTCCAGTTCTTCTGAATCTCGAATTCAAAAACAAAAAAAAAGAAGAAAAGAAAAAATGGGGTTAAAAATAGAGATACCCCGCCAGACTTGCTCCTATATCAGGTCAAGTGCAAAAATGGCTATAACCCAGCTGTGGCGAAAACCCGAAAGGGCGTCGCAGGCAAAATCGGGTACCCCGCCGCGTGAAAACCCGAGAGGGCGCGCGGGCAAAAGCAAGAGGGGGCTGGCCTCGGCGAAAACCCGAAAGGGCGCTTAGGTCAGTAATGTGAATAAAAAATTTTTGAATGATGAATAGTGATGAACCATCCGCCGTCCAAAAGGCCACTTTCAAGGTCGTGACGAGGATCTTCATCCGATATCCCACTTATACACGTCTAGTGTCTATACCCTTTCGACCCTTGTCACCATCGGCAAGATCGGTCATTACCTATCCGGTTTTTGTCACCATCGGCAAGACCGTCTACCCCTTTCGACCCTTGTCACCATCGGCAAGATCGGTCATTACCTATCCGGTTTTTGTCACCATCGGTAAGACCGTATACCCTTTCGACCCTTGTCACCATCGGCAAGATCGGTCACTACCCGTCCGGCTTTTGTCACCATCGGCAAGACCGTCTACCCTTTCGACCCTTGTCACCATCGGCAAGATCGGTCACTACACCTATCCGGTTTTTGTCACCATCGGCAATACCGTCTACCCTTTCGACCCTTGTCACCATCGGCAAGATCGGTCACTACCTATCCGGTTTTTCTCACCATCGGTAATACCGTCTACCCTTTCGACCCTTGTCACCATCGGCAAGATCGGTCACTACCTATCCGGTTTTTGTCACCATCGGTAAGACCGTCTACCCTTCCGACCCTTGTCACCATCGGCAAGATCGGTCACTACCTATCCGATTTTTGTCACCATCGGCAAGACCGTCTACCCCTTTCGACCCTTGTCACCATCTGCAAGATCGGTCATTACCTATCCGATTTTTGTCACCATCGGCAAGACCGTCTAACCCTTTCGACCCTTGTCACCATCGGCAAGATCGGTCACTACACCTATCCGATTTTTGTCACCATCGGCAGGACCGTCTACCCTTTCGACTCTTGTCACCATCGGCAAGATCGGTCACCACCTACCCGGTTTTTGTCACAATCGGCAAGACCGTCTACCCTTTCGACCCTTGTCATCATCGGTAAGATCGGTCACTACCTATCCAGTTTTTGTCACCATCGGCAAGACCGTCTACCCTTTCGACCCTTGTCACCATCGGCAAGATCGGTCACTACCTATCCAGTTTTTGTCACCATCGGCAAGACCGTCTACCCTTTCGACCCTTGTCATCATCGGCAAGACCGATCGCTACCCGTTCTCGGTTCTTGCCACTCTCGGCATGACCGTTTATCCGCCAGTTTCACTATGCCCCCCTGAGTTCCCCGAACTCTCGACCAGCATAAGCCGTTTCTAGTCTTGAGAAAAGTCGTGGCGCGGTGGAGTGAACACCTCACCCCTTCCCTGAAGGCGTGAGCGCTCTCCTGCCCTAATGACTCATACACTCGAACTAGAATCGACGGGCAAACCAAAAAAAAAAGGGAAACAACACAATGACAAGATGGAGTCTTCATTCAAAATCAGGATGGAGATTTTTCATTACTATGAAGTGAAGGCGCATGATTACATGGACCATGCCCTGGGATACATAAGGTGCATTAAAAGTGAGCACATAAAGAAAAGAGACTACGGCAAAGGGCGTCGGAAGATGTCCTCCAGCACAGGAATACCCAAGGACGGATGATGGATCAGTTCTTGCAATCTGAACTCGGTGGCCTCCAGCTCGGATAGCTTCGCCTCCAGGGAAGCAGCTTGTCCTTCGGCCATCTCAACATCCTCAACCTTTTGGACCCCCAGGCGATCTACTTCTTCAAGTTCAGCCTCTATCCTGGAAAGTTCAGCCCGCAATGCTGTCATCCGGCCCGTCAGGGAGTTCCGGCGTTGAAGAGAGGCGTTGGCATCGTCCCTCGCCCTCACCGCGGTCTCTTGCAGGGAAATGAGGGCCGTCTTGTTTTCAGCCCGCTCCATTGATATGGCCACCAACTGGTCAGCTGCCTCCCGGCCCATGAACTCCCTCCGGTTCACATGTTTCAGGAGCAGGATCACCTGTGGAGTCCAGTCGTCCATGGGACAGCCAAGGGCCAGCAGCGAGCGGGACAGATGCTCTATCAACCCCCTCAGGTGAACATAAGTTAAATCCCTACTGGCTGTTACGGCCTGCTGGAGGGTCCCCAGGAACTACCACACGACATCACTCGAGGATTGAAGACCAAGTGGCAACGTCTCGGGCAGTTCAAACTCTACTCTGCTATCTACGGCAGCCCATATATCATCAGCCGTCCCGGAAGATGACGACGGCATAAGCTGCAGCCCACTACCACCGGGAACAACCGCACCGGCAGATGCGGTGGCTGGAGCCTCAACAACAACAATCTCCTTACCGGTCCCCTGGGATGGAAGTCCAACAAGAACCCCAAGGTTCGGGGACGTCCGTCCCTCAATAATCTCCCCGGCTTCTATCTCAGCAAAGCCACCCTTCTCCAGAGCTGACTGTTGTGCAGCCTCCCTTGGCGGAGAATCTCCGGCTATCGCCGAACTATCAACCTCCACGAGCGCTCCGGGACCAACTGGAACCATTGCTGCTGCATGATCCTTTGGGTACCGCAATGCGATAGGCCGCAGGACGGACGGAAAAGTCGCCTGCCCTGTTCCCAGGGCCGGGAGTGGTATTTGCACCGTCATAGTCGGTAGCGCCACCTCAGTCTGCATCAGAGATATATACACTTAAAAGCCTGGCTAAAAGGAGGAGGAAAGAAGCATGGCAAGTATTGACCCTGGATAGGTCCTTACCTCGGCCGGGACTAAGCTCAACTCTTTAAGAGCTGCTTCCCCAGCGCCAACTCCCTCACTCGTAAGCGATAATGACGGCACAGGACCGCCCCATGATAACCGGGCCGGGCTGAAAGTCAAATAGTTGCTCTCGTAGGCCGAGGACGCCCCAGCATTGTCGGTCTCAAAATCAAGCAGCGGTGACTCCTCGTCACTGGAGCCGCCACCATAGTCTACACGCTCAGAGGAAGAGGATCCCTCTGCTCTCTTGGGATGCTCCACCGACGGAGCAGGAGCCTCGCCAGCAGGAGCATCGCCCTCGGTAGGAACTCCCCCAGTGCTCTCCGCACCAGGGGCAGCAATAAATGATACCTCAGGGGCGGGTTCTCCCTGCCCCGAGGGGATCACCTCCTCTACGCTCTCCGAGCCCGGAAGCAATGATGGTTGTATATCGACTACAAATTCACAGCAAAACAGGGTCAGGACGACTGAAGATACAAAGATTTACGTTGCTATCGCAACTAAACTGTGGATTACCTTCCATCTCCCGCTGGGGTGTGGGGGAGGGCAGATCCCTTTCTATGGGAACAACAAGGATTTCCTCTGCCCCGTCCCCAGCCTCTACATCCACCGTCACCGTCGGTCTGGTCCTTCAACCAATCGGGTCAACAAACTTCCTCATACGACTCTCCGTCAATGGGCAGGCCGCTGAGCTGGGATAGACTCCACAAGTCTAAAGAGGTCTCCCCCTCTGAAGTATAGAAGGTGTTGTATTCGGGGCAAAACACCTCGATCATGCCGCAGCACAAGCCTCGGGAAATCGGATACCGATACCTTGAAGCATATACGCTGTGATAAACACCAGCTCTGGTCAAAAGAGGAGCATAATGATGCAGCACATAATCTGTGAAATCCACTGCTCCGGGCCTGAATGCGTGGGCGTCTGTGACTTTCAACTCAGCAAACCATCCCACGGAGATCTGGTGCTTGAAGCGAATCGCCAAGCAGTCCAGCAAGAATGACTCATCTCTATATCCCCATCTCAACGGGGCAAGGAATAGGCCAAAGATCGGCTTCTCCCGATCTACTCTGCCCGCGGAGTCATTCCACCGAGCAGGCACAAATTCAGGAGCTCTGGTCAACAGTCCGTCTGCCGGAGCCAGGTCTTGCAGCCCCAGCACAACGCTCCACTTCCTGACCTCCCCAGGGAGATAGATGGGTCTTCCCCGCGTTACGCATTCGGCCAAGCTGTCTCTCTCCACCAGCAGAGCCTGCTCGACCTTCCGCACGGCGAACACGTCCCGCTTCCCCTGAAGGTTGAAGTGCCGAAGAAGGGACATCAGGTGTTTGTCCTTGGGATAATCCTTCCTGGTCACGCCCTCTCTATTATAATGAAAGGAGTCGCCCCCGAGAATAAGGAGACGACCGTTGTCTACGGTGTCCGTCTCCGAATCTGAGGACTCCGCAACTATGGCCACCTGGCCGTGACCCCAGTCGAGAGAATTAACATTCTCCCATGTCACCACGGCACGAGAGGAAGAGCTGGATGCCATAACAGCTGCAAAAAAAGAGCATATCAAACAAAAACAACGTCAGGAAATGGCTAATCAAAGGCGAATTTCTGACAAAATTTCGGCAGAGTCTCCCCAGCATAGGGAATTGCCGAAGAAAAGCGGGAACGCGTCCACTGAGGAACGATCCCTAAAAAGTAGCCATCGGCATTACACCGAGGCCAGAGGAACACCCGGGGAAACAGCTCCGAGGGCAAGCCCTGCTAGAAGCCTCCCGGGGCCCAAAGAAAGGGTTTTGAAACCCAAACTGACGGCACCTCCACCCACCCGAAGGAAGAAACCGCCGCTCTCGGCGCCGGAGAAAGGGAAGAGAGGGAAGAGAGAGAAAAAAATTGGGCAAATGATGGATGAAGAAGAAAAGAAAGAAGGCGAAAGCCTTATATGGAGGAGCCCCCCCTCCGCTAAACCGGCGCGCTATTTAGCGCGCCGGATTAAAACCCCATAAGCAAAAGGCGCGCCGGGGAAAAGGCGCGCCGAATTAAAACCCCACGGCGTCAAGGCCGCGCCGAGTTAGCAAGGAAAAGGAAGAATAGCGTGCCGGATTAAAGCCCAAGGGTCACAGGCCGCGCCGTACTAACGTCTGAACGGTACCGGGTCAACGCCCGTGCCGAATTAAGGGCCAGCCCAGTCACTCGCCAACCAAAGGGGAGGTCAGTCCGGGTGAAATACATCCGTCGGCCCTGCTACACTCGTGCCTTGCTCGCAACACCCACGTCTGGGGGGCATTTGTTGGCACCTAAAATATGATCGTCGGCGACCAAGCCATAAGGACGAATGACCCGTCCCACCGAAGTACGGAAGCCGATAATGATCAATATATTGAAGATTTCTCAAGCCGCTAGAGCCTCGAGTCATTCCGTACGGACACGGGGACTTCACCTCAGGGGAGCCGAGACAAGCTCACAACCAACCGGCAGTGCGACCAAGCCTGCCCAATGAACCGGCATCGACTCTGTCATGCCGCATACACCACATCTGTTGTCCGATCAAGGACGACGGTCTATCCGGTGGTCCCCCACCAAATGAGGAGGTTCTCCCGAGGATGAAGGAGTTACCCCGGCTCTCCGGCACGGAGGACCGAGAGCTCTGGTGGCGGAAGATCCCGATCACCTTACATAGGTGCGGCTTCCTGCCAAGGTGGGCCCATTAGCGGCCGAATGATCACCCAGCTCGGGCGGAGCTATCCCTGGTGCTGTCATGCCTTCCGAGAAGCCTCGGAAACGAGCCAGGCCAAGCTAACGGCATGGGTCGGAGAGCTGAAGGCCGTGTGCCCGCAGAAAACCCGTGCGAGTAGCCTAAAGCAATCCAGAACCTGGAGAATGGCCGTACGCCAATCTAGGAGCTTCGACAGATCATATCGTCTAACTCTTAATGAACAGCAGCAGAGTACATGTTCACGATGGCCCCGGAATTATCCCCGAGTTCATCGACTGGCTTGAAGCGTGCAAGGAGCAGTAGCCCGGCGCGCCCTAAACCGGCGCGCCCTTCACTCAATGCCCTTAAACCGGCGCCCCCCTACCTTCAGCCTTTAGCCCGGCGCGCCCCCCTCACCTTCAGCCTTTAGCCCGGCGCGCCCCTTTACCTTAAGCCCTCATCCCGGCGCGCCAGCGACCCTATCGAATGGCCTCTTAAACCGGCGCGATAGATTGATGAAGACTCCCCCGGCGCGCCAAAAGCTCACGCCGGATGAAGAGCCTCCAACCTGTTATATATACGGGCGAGGTTCGATTGAAGGAAGACAGGAAGCCTGGAAGGCAAGAAAGACTCAAAGGAAAAAGAGGCGGCTCTCAGAAAAAAAAAGAAAGAGAAGGGTGAGGCAACTGTGAAAGGAGAGGGTCTTCTTCCTTTCTCGAGATACACAGAGAGGGGGGGTTTCTCTTCTCTAAAGGGGCGACCATCGGCCTGCATCGACGATACTCTGTTTTGAGGAACAGGTGGGCAGGGGCCGTGTTTCTTCCTGCTTTCCGCATTTTCTTTTCATTTTCTGTCGAATGTAAGCGATGAAGGGGAGGGGCGACGATGATATGAGTCGATCCCCCCTTTTTCTTCATGATTTCTTCTGCCATCTTCTCTCTGATTATCGTGACCTGGGCGTCCTCTGCTTCTGAATATCATTAAACGGCAACCAAACAATGGTGCCGGAATTGTAATCTCGCCGTGCGAATGTTGAATCCTCCCTGTCTTAGGGATGGTGATATGTATGCATGCCTGTGAATGCTTGAATCAATAAATTGGAGGAACGACCTCCCCTTTCTCTATCTTTATTTATACTGATATGCGCGACAGGGTTCTTCTTTGCGGAGGGCCGATCCCGGGTTTCCTCGAGGTTCATACCACGCCCCGAATCATTGCGGGCTACAGAAACACCCCTCCCCGGGGGCTTTATTTCGTTTCAGTCCTTTTATGTTTGGTTCAAGGGTTTTGCATCCCTTTCTCCTCCCGGATGGAGCCGTGCCTCTGCATGCGCCTTTGTCCCCTTGAGTATTGTTCTCTAACCGTTCGAACATATGTCCCTGCCGAGGGTCTGTCTAACTTAGGCCTTTATCATTTGTTCTTCGTGGCTATTTGCATCGTTCCGAGATTTCCTCGTTATTCCGATCATCCGGGGAGGGGGACATGCCCCTTTTAGCTCCTGCAGTTGCCGGGCGACCGAGGAACCTACCTCTCCATGGTGGGCGTCCTCCCGAAGCCATGGCTAATAACGAAGGGGAGCTCGGGTCAACGGACTCAACCCCGACAGACCAGGGCCCGATCGAGATCATGGGGTGTGCGCTCCTTGTAGGCTAGTCCTCGGAGTCCCACTCTCCTAATGGTCAGTCCCTCCATGGGACGAAGCACTGACTACGAATCCTTCATCCCTCGTAGGCTAGCCCTCGGGGTGTCGTCTTCATCATCAGTGACTTCGCCCTTCTATTTCCTCCCCCTTGGAGCTTTGGTGCCCCTAGCAGACTTGTCCTCGGGGTATCCTATCCAGTGGGGTATGCTGGCCGCCTTTGGGCAGACCGGTGATTTAGGGGCTTACTCCATTAGTGAGTATGACCCCGATCCTCCCCTGCAACTCTGTTCGTTCAGGGGAGATGCTGTCAAATTTTTGACGGACTCTAGATGATTATGTCAATAAAAATGATCGCTCCAAATTGAATCAACTCAGTGCTCGAGTATGAACCTCGCACTGACCTCCCCCTCATTTCCAGAAGGCCATGGACTCCAATCAAATGATCAATTGGCCCCAAACAACTTAAGAAAGGATCCCATGAAGCCTAATAAACTTAAGAAGTTCATAATTCAACAAAACAGGTTTAATACGGCGCGGTCTTAACCGGCGCGCCCTAAACCGGCGCGGTACCCCCCCGCGCCGGATTAACCCGACACTCATTTTCTAAAAATTTTTCCTTGCGGCTTTCCGGCGCGCCCTAAACCGGCGCGCCCCAACCCTCTTGCGCGCCGTCTCAAAAGCATGGATACCGCGCCGTATTAACCGCTATGCCTACGCTTTATCGCGCCGTATTAACCACTATGCCTACGCTTTATCGCGCTGTATAAGTGTTTCTTGCATAGCCACGCCGGTTTTGAAGCCTCGCCTCTCGGGGGCAATGTCGACAAGCCGTAGCAGGCATTGAATTGAATAAAGAAGGGTCAAGCAAGCCCGAGTCATGTCATCATCATACTCACCGTCATAATCCGTTAGCATTTCACTTTCGCTAGCATACTTGCGCCGCTCTCCCTCTTCTCGACGAAGGGTAATAAATATGGGTGATTGTCACCATTTTCATAACGCTATCTTCATGTTTAAAATAATCATGAATGTCTTGTGTGCATGCATGCATAGATCCCCGAGTATATTAAATGGCGTCGGTTAAAAGCCGGATCATGTCTGGCCGGAAGCCTTCGTCACGCGCGATGGTGGTCCTCGGACCTGCGTCCTCCGCCACGTACCTAGGATCCATTTTCCCATTTAACTACGCATCTTTTGCATGATTAATGCTGCATCCTGCCTGTCATTGCTATAATCATCATGTAGCTCTTTTAACCCGGCTTCGACAGCCCGATATCTCGGCAATTAATCAAAGGTTTTCCCTCCTCGTGGGGGATGCAATTAACGCCATAACCTTTATGGTATGGCGGACTGCTGGTCCCGACCGAACCTCACATTCGCCCGACATGGGTCAGAGTGAGCGCACAATAGAATTGTCACTCATGTGACTGGCACGCCCGCGTCGTCAATCAGTCAGTTGACTACCAGTTAGCCAAATGGTTGATCGATACGCGAACGAAAAGAAACGAACAAAAAAAAAAGAAAGAAAGGAAGAAAAAGGTCGCAAACAAGTGGCTGGGGAGTTGGATTCACCACCTACCATTGGTGGAGTTTGCCTATAACAATAGCTATTATTCGAGCATCGGCATGGCTCCTTATGAGGCATTGTATGGGCGTCCTTGTCGGACTCCACTCGATTGGTTTGAGGTGGGTGAGCGTGTTTTGACGGGACCCGAGTTGGTGCAGCAATGTGTGGATGTGGTGCACGTGGTTCGTCAGAACATGTTGGCAGCCCAGAGTCGGCAGAAGAGCTATGCTGACCGTCGGAGGCAGCCCCTCGAGTTCACCGTGGGTGATCATGTGTTCTTGAGAGTTTCTCCGATGAAGGGGGTGATGCGTTTTGGACGGTGTGGGAAGCTGAGTCCCCGCTATATTAGTCCTTTTATGATTGTGGAGCGCATCGGTGAGGTTGCTTACCGGTTGCAGTTACCCCCTGAGTTGGAATCGGTGCATGACGTGTTCCACGTCTCGATGCTGCGGAAGTATATGCCCGATGACTATCATGTGCTCGAGATTTCTGTTTGGCCCGAGGTGACTCCAGATCTCTCTCTCCTAGAGTTTTCGATCCCCGTGGAGGATAGGCGAGAGCAGCGCCTGCGGAATAAGGTCATCCCCTTGGTAATGGTGGTGTGGCAGCGGCACTCTAGTGGTGAGGCTTCTTGAGAGCGTGAGGACGAGATGCGTCAGCGGTTCCCGTACCTGTTTGAGTGAGTCTTCCTCTTCTTTCCCCTTGGGTTATTCTCAATTTCGAGGACGAAATTCCTTAAGGGGGGAGGACTGTAATATCCCAGAACTTTCGGATCCTTTTTTGTGGGTCCCGGATCTGATTTTTAAGAGTGTCCAGCTCCGTTGTGTCTGAAATTTCGTTTCGGACATCTTTCGTGTTCGGATCGGTGCAATCCGGAGTTGTTTCAGAGGCTCGGGAGCGTTCCGCGGCTTTTCTGCGCGTGTTTTCCGATTTCCGGCGTGTGGTTCGGCAATTCCTTCGGAACCTCGCTGCGGGTGGACCGGGTCGTTCACCTGGGCACGAGTGGTACTGTTGCGATCGGTGCGTTCCGAGGATTCCGGAAACGTAATTTTCTATTTTTCGGTATTTTCCAGATTTTTTGGATTTTCTATAAATACCCCCTTTTTCTCTCTCTTCCCCACCTTCTCTTTCCTCTTCTTCTTCCTCCTCCGTTTCTCCCCACCGCGGCTCCCCTTTCTCCCTCTCTTCCTCCCGTTTGACCGCGGCGAGCTCCCTTCCGGCCGCAGACGGCGGCGGGGCGACGGCGCGAAGACGTGGGTGGTGGCGAGGCGATCTCGTGGGCGTGCGGCGAGCATGGGAAGCGTGAAGAGGCGATGTTTTCCAAAGCGATTTCTTGCGTTTGTGGACGATCTGGCGGAGCATTCGCTCCATTGTGGTAGGGTGACGTTCCCTAACTCCCCACCGCTCCTTTCCGCGATTTAAAGGTCGAGGGGAGGCCGAGAGGGGCGTGATTGAGCGGGTTTAGGGTTTTCCATAATTTGGGGAGAGCTTGCCCGATCTATGGATTTGATACATGATTTCTTGTTTTGGTGGCCTAGAATCATGCTAGGGGTCCCAGGGGTCTTCCCCTTTGATTTCCCCCTCTCCGGTGGAGGCATGGGGGCGTGGTCAGAATTTTGGGCGTTTCCCACCGTTTTGCCGTCAGGTGTGTGTAACGGTTCTTCCAGGGACTGTCACACGGTGTGACGCGCCTGGGAGGGTGCGTCACACGCCCTTTGTCAGCCTTCGGGGGTCAGGGGCTGTGACGGTCCCCCGATAGACCGCCACAGTCGTGTGACGCGCCTGGGAGGGTGCGTCACAGCCCCTGTTAACCAGCTAGGGGCTGGGGGTGTGACGGCCCCCGATAGACCGTTACAGGCGTGTAACGCACCTGGGGTGGGCCGTCAGAGGCATCCGACCGTTGGTTTATGACCGTTGTTTTGACCGTTGGGGGTCAAGGCATGTGACGCACCAGACCTGGCGCGTCACATCCTTGTGACGGCCCGGGGCGGGCGCGTCAGGACGCTTTTGAGCGTCTGAAACCCCAGGCGGTGTGACGGCCGGCGTCGGACCGTCACACCCCGTGACGCGCATGCGTGGGGGCGTCACAGTCTGTAACGTGCCAGGGCAGGCGCATTACGCTTCGCTTTGCGCTGAGAGTGTGACGACCTGCGTAGGACCGTCAGGCTTCCTGTGACGGTCCCGCCTAGACCGTCACGTGCCTGTGACGGTCCAGGGGTGGACCGTCAGGCGCCTGGTTGCCCCGAGAGTGCTGCAACCCCGTTTTTAGTCTGACTGTGGCCACCGTGCGACAGGGCCGGTGCGTGGGGTGATCCCCGTGCGTCGTCGGATGCGGGCGTCGTTTTCCGTGACTTGAGAGTCTACTCCTTCAATGACCCTCCACTAGTCGTAACCTACCAGTACGCGGTGCTGGTCGCACCAGGGAGTGGTGTACGGGCTTACCCTTAGAGGCGGTTTGTGGACCGGTTGCCGTCGGGCCCCACGTCTTGCAGCCAGAGTCCGGTTGAGTGGAAAACCGGTCAGAGGGCCAGACCAGGGATGCGCGGTCTGTGTGTGCACACGTAGTTGGGGGCGGTTGGACCCACGTCGACGGGCGTGACCCCACCTAGTCACTTGTTTGTGGTTACTTGTGCGGTGTTCGTGCCTTGGGTAGGCGCTACCACGTCAGGCAGTTCACCTGCGGTGCGGTGTAAGTCGTCAGGGGACGCTACCGCCTGTGCTTCTAGTGGGAGGTATTCATGTCGAGTGCGGAGTGTCAGACTGTCAGTTTCGTGGCTTGGACCTTCAGGTTGCCGGGTTGACCGTTGAGTTTCGGTTGTCTCACCGTGGCACGTGTGCCGGTTTACGTGCCGTAGGACCTTTGTTTTGTAGAGTACAAGACTTTCCTTTCCGAGGTACTCTCTTACCGCTAACGTAGTGGTTTCCCGTTTTACGAGGTAGGGTTCGAGTGATCCCTACTGAGTCTTGTTCCAAGACTCATTCCCTGCGTGTTTTCACCGGGTTTCAGGTGAGGCGCAGCCCCAGGGGAGCGCGTCTGGGGCGCAGCGTGGTGCGGGTGCCCAGAGGTAGTGTTAGAGGTCAGAGCCGGGGTATGCCCCGTGTAGCTGTGCTTTTCTTTCTTGTCTCTGTGCTAGTTGTGGACTACGGTTGTTATTTTATTGTTATTTTATGGACCATGTAAAATGTTAATTTATTTCCTGCTTAATAATATAAACTGTTTTATTTCTGCAATTACTTGTGATACTTGTGTAGTTTCCACACCATTCTTCTAACCCTTCCGAGTCTTCGGACTCGTGGGTGGCGGTGCGAGTCTCGGGTTATCGGACCTTCTCGGTAATCGGATTCTCGGGTCGTTACAGAGCTTATGCAAACAGTCCGGCCTTTATATGGAGCATGGAGTTCGCAGTCACGGGTCTTCGCTCTACTCTACTCCGCATGGACGAGGACGACATAGGTGGCGAGGATGGCCGGGGAAGACGCCCCACGTCGAGCTTGCAGGGGATGGCCATGCTGCCTTCGTTCGGACTTCAACGAGCATTCAATGCTCGGCCTTGCGCGGGAGAGGGCCTCGCAGGGGAGAGAGAAAGAGAATGTGCCTTGCCCTTTTGTATTGGGCTTGGCCCATTCATTTGTTTTGTAGCCCATTCCCCTTCTTTTCCACTTTTCTTTGTTCTTTTTTTTTCTTCTTCTTCTTTTTAGTGCCAATAGTAACTAAGAAATATGAAAGACTCACTTTCTTTTATGCACTCTATGATTTTTGTTTCTCCTTTGTGATCTTTAGGTTACCCCATGGGATGCTACCACGGTGGAAGTTCACTAAGTTTAATTTTAGACTCTTAGATTCTCTTTGTTTATTTCTGCACGTAGTGAAAAGGAGAATTAGAATCAAGATCTTTTCAACTTCTAAAAATCGTGTTAATACCATTAAATGTTAAGACCATAAAAGATATAATTTCAAAGAATATTCTTCATCTTCTATATTTATTTATATGCTAAATTAAAACTTAACCTAATGATAGAAACTCAAAAAATGTGAAATAAGTTTTGATCCTAGTCGGGTCACGTTAGTTTACCGAGTTAGATTGAGTTGAGCTGAGTTAATTAACCAGGTTAATCGGGCTTGGCCAGGTTTTAGATCTTGACCGATTTAGATAGGAGTTCAACTTTATTTTGAGATCGGGCCGCGGGTCAACCTATCAGATCGGTTGAGTCGGGTCGGGTTTTAAAATAATACTTTGGGTACTATCTTGATTTGGGGCGGAGACATAAAATGTGCTTTGTTTGTCTTAAAATTTGATGCAAAAGTTTATGGTAGAGAAAATGACGTCTATATTTTATAAATATTGTGAAATTATCTCTATAGTTTTATATTTATCATATTTATTATAATATTTTAAATTTTTTAAAAAAGAGTCCGTATGACTTTATCTTTAAATTTTTAAAATAAAAAATTATGTATATATCTCGGCAAAAGTACACAGTGATTATTTGATTAAGAATCTCAAAAATATTATGATTAATAAAAAACTAAAAAATAATTTTAAAGTTTTAAAAATATAAAATTATTTTATTCTTTATAATATCGATGATTCATATCGACTTTTCCATCTGGATCAGGTCCGACTGGAAGAGACTCGAACCGTCTCAGAAGTAGTCCGGCCATCTCAACCCAAAACATGCATGATATGATACCGCCGAGTTACCCAGGCAACGGCGAACCACGGTCTGGAGTGCTTTCCGTGCACGCCTCCGATTGGACTCCTTTTAGACCATGTGGGGCCATCAAGAGGACTGCAACGTTCGACCCGCCGCGTAAATTAGGAAAGGAGATTGTGAAGGAGGTGATCTGAATGGCGGCGCCGGCAAATTAGAAAAGGGATTTTTGCTGATAAATCCCCTCACTCTTACCTAATTGATTATTAATTGCTGCAATCTTGAGGTGTGACTCTTAAAAAAAAAGCTAGTGTGATTAAAAGCCGTAAAAAAAAGAATATTTCAACTTGAACGTGACGAAGCAGAGGAAATGTCTAAAATGCCTTTCCTCAACGTGGATCCCCCACTCTCTCTACGGTTCACGGCACCTAGGAAGGCCAGCGACTTGGAGGTCCCAGATGTTGCCGCAAGAAGTCCGGCAATTAGAGATGTTAATGAGTTAGATACGGTGCAGATAGTAGACTATTCGCATCAGTGTCCGATAAGGAAGAACCGTGTCGGTTTGTTGTTCCCTAAGTATTCAAAAAATAATATATTCATAATTATTTTTTAATATCCGAAGAAATATGCTTAACAGACGGTTAGCGGATAGTTACTGGCCACAAGAGTGCATACAAGACTGAAATTTAAGATGTATAACTCAATTAGAATAAAATTTAAATTAAAAAGAATAATCCATATGTTAAACAAATACATTTCAATTTAGATCTCATATCATCGTCATCATTCACGAGTCAACATAAAATGAAATTAAAAGTATAGAAGTATATAATATTATAATATCTCTAATGACAAGATGAAACATATAAAGTGAAAATAAGAATTGAAAGTAAGCTAGTTCTCTTGAACTTTAAAGTTTAATCTCCGTCATCTTCTCATTCTTTGCATATCTTATATAAAAATAAAAATATATTAAGTTAAGAATTTAAAAAATATAAAAAATTTTATAATTTAAAAATATTTTACTATGATGAAAATAGAAATGACTTAGATTATGCATCTATCACATCATCAACGTCATTTTCTTCAATACACTCAATTATTTGAGTCAAATCTAAATTTATTTAACGGTGATAGACAGATACGAATTCGGAATGAGATGTATCTATTTTAGTATCCGCTAAGAAACTAAATATATATATATTTGTATCCGTTAATTTATCGGGGGAGGGGGGATACTATCCGTTTGATTTTCATTGAGCTAATGAAATGGACGATTATCGGATTATCGATTACCATTGACATCTCTATCGACAACTAGCCGGCAACCTCTCTATGGCCCAACGGTGGCATAAGAGAGAGATCAGCACCTTGTGGTTGGGCTGACGCCGTCGGCTTGCACCACACCAGACCACCACCACTGGCCACTACTCCTCTCCCTGGTCACTGTAGCCCCTGCTCTCTCTCTCTCCGAATCAGGGGTATTTTCATCATTTGATCATCTTGGGTCAAGTTAACCAGAGTCCGATTAAATTTCATTGAACGGAATCAACAACGTGGATTGCTTTGTATAACGGTGGAGATTTTAGAGACTTACGGATAAGCGTTCATAATTCAAAGATTAATAAATAATTAGATAAAATTGTAAGAACTTACTAGCAAAAATCCAAGGGGTTTGTTTCCTTCGACGTAAAATACCATAAATACTGTACTTGTGGGACATAAAAAACGTCAATATGTATGATATTTTTGGGGTGCATTTTACATCAAATCAAGTGACTAAGTAATGCATATATATGTTGAGCATGAAGTAAGCCTCACTTTGGTATCGGTTTATCCCAGAGTTAGCTCTAAGTTAACTCTGGGATAATTTTTTTTATGTTTTGATAAAGAGTTAGTGTTAATCGATTTAGGTTAAGGACTAACCCAGGGTTATTCTTGAGTTTTGAAACCCACACCCAGAGGTGGGTTAACTTCCTATCCTCAATAAATGTTTAATTAAATTTTTCTCTCTCTCTCATAATTAATACTATTTCTCTCTCTCATTATTATTGGATTAACCTACTATTTATCAAATCATACTAGATTAAAAGTAGGTTAGTCCACATCTTTACTCCCCGATTAACTATCTTCCGACCAAATTAAAAATAGGTTAACTCCAGATTACTTTAATCGAGTTGAGTTAACTCACCTTTAACCTAACTCCATACCAAAGTGAGGTTAAGAGTACAATTTAACCCGTGATCATTGAGATCAAACATAAGAGAACATGTACATTGGTAACATCGAACGGCCGTGCTTAAGAACCATTTAGCACGTACCTGTTCGAGGATCTTCCCATAAACCATACAGGGGTTCCATCAAATTTGCAGGTATACTTAACCTTGGATCTGCTCCACGTAAACATCTTCTTGTACATAGAAAGTCAGTCGCACAAAGGAATTCGTTTTTTTTATATATTTAAACTGCCTGATATCCCAAAGCATGTGGCAGCGCTGAGAGCGATATGAATGCATGGCTCATGCCTTCATCACAGGCTAAAATGCCATGAAACTTAACCTCGTTATCTATCTAGCTATAAATCTCCTCATCTGTAGCGTAGAAGCTGTCTTATGACCTGGCTGCGGAGGTGTTGTGAGAGTGTCCATGCAGATTCCATGCACGTGGTGAGGCCGGCCGCTCCTCGACGATAGTTTAGTGGATCCTCTGTTAATTAACCCAACAATCACATCATCGGCGAGGCCTTCAAACTTTTGTGGAAGTAGTCCTCCGAGAAGAAGGGACGTTTCTTCGAACAAGTGCCCATAATAAAAATGTAGATTAATATAAACTATCCGATAGATTGCAACCCTCGCCAAAGTAGCTGTTCAAACACTGTTCGAACAAGTTCTTCGACGGCAAGACGAGGAGAGAGCACGGGAGAAAAACCAGAAGAGAGGAAATGAAGTCCCACACGCCCGGAGCCTTTCGCACCCACCGACCTCTCTCTCTCTCTCTCTCTCTCTCTCTCTCTCTGAATCGATGAGTGCGATAGGTGGCAGGGTTTACATCAGCGATTACGTTCGCTGTTGTCGGTCGTGAGGGTTCAACCCTCTCTCTCTGACCTTGGAAGTAATGTAGGGATTCCACGGGGGAATCTATTTTTTTTGGCGCACGCCGCCGCCGCCACCGCCGCGGCGCACCACCGCCAGGCATGCATCTCCCGAATCTTCTCGAACCAGACGCGTTCTTCTTGCGGAAGTTGGAATCCGGCGGCAACGTTGAAGGGATGCCGCATGATCGAGGAAGTCTCCGGAGAGTTGGGAAAGGAAAACCTTGCACGTTACACTACAATTGCGATGAAGATGGGAAACCCATCTTGATAAGAACATTAAAAGGTCCTAAAAATGATTTAATATTTTATAAGATAAGATTAGTCTTCGTTAAGTACGTATTTGTTGAGAGCATTAAGAGGCTTTTATTATTTTGCGTGCTCTTAAAACGTAGCATAACATGTGTTCTACAGTGTGCTTGTGGTTGAGTGATGCAGTTTCTTCGAGGGATTTACGTCTCTTTTTTACGTCTCCGGCAACCTCTCCCATCTTCTCGGCCAAAAGGATTCCAATGTGTGGGACGTCACTGGAAACGTCACGCCTTAGGACTCCACGTTGGTTGGGGGAGAAGGTCTCAATTTAACATTTACATTATGGATAAGGATACATCGGCAATAATAAATATTTTAAGGGTACAATGGCAGTTCACACTTCCCACCACTGTCTATAATCTATATATATATGTGTGTATATGGGCAGGAAGAGGCCGGGCGGGGCCGAAGTGGGGAGTTTTCTCGTGTTTTCCGGTGCGCAGTAGCTAGGGTTCTCACATCCCTGTGAGTTGTTCTGGTCTGCCGTGTTGTGTGGAGACACAGAGGGGGAGAGAAGATGGGAGTGGTTGCCGGAGACGAGGTGATGGGGCATGAGAGGGTCGCCGCCGCCTCCCCCGAGGAGCAGCACCCACAGAAGGCGTTCGGGTGGGCGGCCAGGGACACCTCCGGGGTCCTGTCCCCCTTCCGCTTCTCCAGAAGGCACGGCCATCCTCACCTATCTATACTTTCCCTCTGTTATCGCACATTTCACTCCTGCTAGCCCGTTTCCTCCATATTTAGAACGCCCCCTACCCTTCTCTGATCATCGCGCTCTTGTTCTTGCACCGGGTTTTGATATGCCGACGGATCGTTCTTGTCTTCTCGCTTTGTTCTCTTTTTGGGCCCCAAAGGCGTCGTCATTTCATTGATGCTCTGTTTCAGATGTTGGAAAGAGACCTCTGTTCCTGAACACTGGCAGAAGATCTCTTCCCAAGCGTGCATGACGATATGGCGATGTGGTTGATGCTGGGCATGATATGTCCCCGAGACTGCTTTTTTCTGTCTCTCTCGCCCGTGAAGGCATTTCCTTTTTAAGAAGCCAGTTTTTTGTCGTCATACATGCATTTGGGAGATCTCGTTTAATCATCTCCCTAGGTTGTCTTCTTTTTCCCCCTCTTTTAGTTATTGGCAACATGATCGCTCCCTACAGCCCTTGTTCCTTGAGATTTCTCAGCAATATTCTTTTTTCCCGATATCCCTGGGTTCTTGCCTTGGAGGGGAGTTTTCTTGTGTTTCTGGCATCCGGCTGGCTATTCCTTTGATATCGACAACATGATTATGGTGTTCTTGATGCTCTCTTGCAGACGATTTTTTTGCATTTTCAGTGATTCTCAAAAAATCCAACAATGATGATTTTTGGACCCCAATTCCAATTTTCAATCCGCACAATTCGTAAATGTGTGGCGAAGATCTTCTTTGCATTTTATCTTAAAAGCTTTACAGGTTAAAAGTAAAAATATATATATCTTGATGATTCCCCACCCCTTGTACCATTTTTTGTTCTGCTTCCGAGATTATCATATTGCAACGCCTTTGCTCATTTGCCGATGTCTCTATTGTGTCCTTTATGTTCCTTCTTCAGGGCTACAGGAGATGACGACGTCAAGATGAAGATACTATACTGCGGAATCTGTCACTCTGACCTGCACTCCATCAAGAATGAGTGGCAGAACTCGATGTACCCTATTGTCCCTGGGTAAATAACGGACCCTTTTGGTTTTTATCCTCCACTGTTCAATTTTTGGGTAAATAGCATAGTGTTTGCTGCTTCTGTTGTTTATTTAGTCTATCACTTTGTTGACCCAGGAGAGTTATTGTAGTTGTAGTGATTTCTATGTTGCCACTTGTAAGGATTTTTTGTGTCTTGGTTGCCTTGGGCAGCATTAGTTTAAATACCTGCACTATGAAAAGTAACTTGTTGGATCCACCCTTTTTATCCGTATGGATACATAATTCATGTGGAATTGTCCTCTTGCGTGCCTACTGCCTAATGTCATATAAGTGAAGTGTATTGCTAGTTTAACCATGCAAAATATTGACCTGTAATGGTATTCCTGGATGAGCTGGTGGGTGCCTGCTGTTTGATCAGGCACATAACAAGGTCTTCCGAGTTCTGACTGATCTGCACTTCTAGGCCTTTGCTAAGTGAGCTCTGTACGGTCATGAGGTGGGTGATGTTTGGTTGATGGTAAGAGTTTTCACTACTATACAAAAAGGCCCATTCTGGGGGTTCATGAGTTTGTTGAATTAATCGTCAAACCCGCACTCCGACTTGTTTTTTGTGAATTTGTTGGTAAACGGTGGTTGTTCCTCTTGCTTGTTTCGGAGCTCCTGGATTTGTTGGCCTGTGAGAGTTGCTAGTTGTAAAGTTCTGATCTGTCACTTGGAAATGTCTCAGTCAATCTCTCTTTGCTGTTGGGGGTGACATGGAATTATAACTGCAGAATGAAAAGTAACATGCTGGATCCGGTGTTTTTATGTGCATTAGTACTCACTACTGCCCAGTCATGTGTGAAGATCACAACGAACCTCGCAATTGGAAAACAGATTGTTGCCATGCTTGAATTGTTCTGCTTTCTTCTGCAAGTCCCCCCCCCCTTCTATTTATCTTTTGTAAAAGGACGATGAAAACCAGGTTCCCTGATAAGTAGGAGTGTAGATGGGTGAGGCTGATGAAAAGCAGGGGATTCTCTGTATTAGTTCCATACATGAGAAAGGGTAGTCTACTGTCTAATTAATTAATTCTTAAATTGCAGGATCTTTTCATGCTTCTTAAGCACACCCCATCCTTATTTGTATAAGGCTATGCCCTCCCCTTGCAGAAAGAAGAGGGCATTTGTTTGGATGTTTTCTTGCTGTCGCTTTTGATGGTTGTATGTAGTCCGTAGCACATCCGTCTATATATGCTAATAATATACGTCCTCGTGAATGTGGAGTAAGAATCGTCTTTAACATGTTTGTGGTCGTATCACAACTGCCTACACTTGTCTCACGTTCAAGATGTGCTTTTGATTTTTAACTGACAAAGCCTTCTTGATGGCTCATTCTTGCAGGCATGAGATTGCGGGTGTTGTTACTGAAGTTGGTCGCAACGTTCGCAAGTTCAAAGTTGGGGACAAGGTTGGTGTGGGCTGCATGGTGGATTCATGCCGCACCTGCGACTCCTGCAAGCTGGGGTTTGAAAACTATTGCCCCAAATGGGTGCTGACCTACAATTCGATCCACAATGATGGAACAGTTACTTATGGTGGTTACTCGGACATGCTGGTCGTGAATGAGGACTTTGTGATTCGGTTCCCTGACAACTTGCCCCTAGACAAGGGTGCACCACTACTCTGTGCTGGAATCACCGTGTACAGTCCCATGAAGTATTTTGGCCTCAATGAACCGGGGAAGCATCTTGGGGTGGTTGGTCTTGGCGGCCTCGGGCATGTGGCTGTTAAGTTTGGCAAGGCACTTGGGCTGAAAGTTACCGTGATCAGCACATCTCCCAGTAAGGAGAAGGAAGCGATTGAAAGGCTTGGGGCCGACGCTTTCCTGGTCAGCCGCAACCCGGAGCAGATGCAGGTAAAATTTATCTGGCAAAGCCACAGCAACAGGGCGTGTCCTCGTTTTTTTTTTCCTCATGTATTAATGCTTTTGAGAACCTCCTCAAGCTCGACGGCCACTTCTCCTTGTTTCAGGCTGCAGCTGGCACCATGGATGGCATCATTGACACAGTCTCTGCTACTCACCCTGTGGCTCCATTACTCTCGTTGTTGAAGGCCCAGGGGAAGATGATCCTGGTGGGTCTGCCTGAGAAGCCATTGGAGGTGCCCGCGTTTTGTTTAGTTGGAGGTGAGTGTGCGAGCTTGTCTATAAGGTAGTGTAACGCCGCCATCATTCTTACCCTTCTCATGTGTACGGTATTTTTGGTGGATTGTTTACCTTGGGTATCAGGGGGGAAGAGCTTGGCAGGGAGCTGCATTGGAGGAATGAGAGACACCCAGGAGATGATCGACTTGGCTGGAAAGCATGACATAACTGCGGATATTGAGCTGATTCCGATAGACTACTTGAACAAAGCCATGGAGCGGCTCGAGAAAAATGATGTCAAGTACAGATTTGTCATTGACGTCGCAAGCAGTTTGAATGCTGCCTAATCAACTGGCCTGCACCGAGTCAGTCATTGTGCGCGTTGTTAGGATATCTATGAGTACCAATGCCCCTACCCACCATCCCCCGCTCTCCTTTTTTGGATGCTCTGCCGAGGTTCTGAATTCTATCTCATCTATATATGTACGGAGAATAAGTAAATGTTTGCTCGGGTCGTTTCCTGTTGCACTCATCGTTAGGTTCCAAATGAATTCTATATATGGTATGGAACTTTTTGTCACATTTCGGCCTCCATTTCTGTGACATCTTTTAGTTGTAGCTGGCGTTTGGAAAACGTGTACGTCTTTTGGGGGATTTCTCACAATCCCTCTTTCCGCACACCACTCTGACATTGCAAGATTTTGTGAAGAGGGGAAAATCTAGTTTTTGGCATGGTTGCGGCCATTTTGAATGTTTGGGGGGTGGCTACCGCATAAATTACCTTTGTACCCTTTTTTTTGACCGTTTTCTCTTACGATGAGCATTGTTTGAAAATTCTGTCAAAATAATATTGGCCACGAGAGTATTGTTCATTCAAAATCACACGAACGGTACTCCGTCGGTGAGGAAGAAGGCGATGCGGCTGGCGGCTCCGACATCCTTGGCAGAGGAGGTGGAGGAGCTCTAAGGAGCTCAAAAGTAGCCACAGTAGGAGACGATCGATGGCCGCCGAGCGCGAGGGGTGGTGAGTGGTGACGACGAGGGCACATAGAGAGAAAGAAGACGATGGCCGCCGATCGCAGGGGGTGGCGACAGTGAGGGCGCATAGAGAGAGAACTGACCGATGTACTTTGCCAGCCACAACATTGATCCTGGCAAGGGGTCTTGGTCGCAGAGGGTGCGGCGTTGCTGCACGTGAAATTCCACATGCACGAAAGCCAAGGCAACATTGGCACATTTGGAAATGTGCTTGCCTTGTCGTGGAATTATAATGATTGGAATCACTTGGTAAACACATTAATTCTAGACGTCCCCTGAGATTAGTTGAACGAATAGGGGAGGAGAGAGAGGCGTGCAGTCTCGACTAAACTAATAAAAAGAGAGTGCATAATACAGGTGTTCACTATTATATGAGTATACGGTAAGTATCACTCACACGGTGGCCCATTAAGTGGGGCTTAAGTAACCTGCTGATTGCCTTTTAGCCCAGGAACTTGAGACTTGGAAGTGCCAGTAGTTGGGGGCCAACTGGACCACAGCAATGAGATAACAAACTCCTGATATCGATCGAGATAGGCCCTGAACATTTCATCAAGGACAGTGTCCAAGGAGATGCGAGACAACGAGCGAAAACCGCCATGGGAAACAGAAGTCATCTAGGATTGCAGGCATACCATTCAATTCTGATCCGGAGGATGAGGATCCCTCAAGACCAGTTCCATGCACGACCGAGTCTCCTGGATGGACGGGTAGCTGTGTGTGCATGGCTACGTTCTGTCCATTCCCATTCCCTTTCTCTCAATTGTTACCAGTTACTCAAGTGTGAAAATTTCAGACGTTGTGAGTTTGCCTTGAGATCGAGCCTTGATAAAATGGGAAGAGAAAAACGAAATAAAAATAAGAAGATAATTTAATATTTCTTAAAAATCTAAGGAGACAGTGTTTGAATAGTCTCGTACGAGAAAATAAAATAAAATAAGATATATTTATAATAATGGAGTCCCCCCACTTAATAATTTAAAATTTTGAGTTGGATGACTTGATCTAATAAATTTTAATATAATATCATAGTCTATGACGAATTGACTATGGTCTAAGCCACGTCTAGCGTTCGTGATAGTCCACGTAATAAAATGTAAAATCGGCATGCACGTGAGGTGCGTGTTAGAATAGTCCTATATAATAAAATAAAATAAAATAAGATATATTTATAATAATAGAACTCTCTCCACTTAATATCTTAAAATTTTGAATTAGACGTTCTAATAATCTAACAAAGTTTAATAGAGATAGATGCACCTAAAAATTTAATTTCTTGTGTGTATATATATATATATATATATTTCTTTTTCATTGTGTGAATGCAGAGAGGCATTGAATGTTTATTCTTGCATTCAGATCAAATTCAGAACTAATCCTCTAAAAATGAAAACTTTTAATTAGAAAGGATATATCCCCGCTCATGCTCTGGTACGTCAAGGGAGATCACCAACAAACTGCGAAGCAAGCACCAGTGGCATTTCAGTCATATATATATATATATCGATGAGGAAATCAAATTAAGTTCTGAGTCTGATAAGATTGGAGCATTCTATTTTTGATTCCGTTCCATTTCTGATTTTGATTGTGAAAACGTAACTATTTTCAATAAGTATCGAAATATTAGTTCTCTTAAAAATTTTATATTATTTTATTCGAACTTCAAATTCTCTTTACAAAAATTTAAAAAAATCAAAATTGTCTAAAGACACGTTCTATACTTGTCAAAAATTTAAGAACAGTTGTCAAAATATTAATGACTAACTGGTTTTAAACTAAAAAATATATTTTAAAAAAAATATTTAATAATAGAAACATTAATACTAGTAGAACCATGAATCTAAAAAAGGATACAAATTAAAAACATGTAGTTTTAGATTCCGATTCTGTTATCTTATCTGAATAATCCGATTCTGATTCCAATTACCATTGCTTATCAGGGACACTTTTATACATTCGAATCCTATAAAAACAATCAGAATTTCACAATCCTATAAAAATAATCTATTTTTATATATAATGTGTGCAGAGAATTGCACATCGGCTGATGGGTTGTGCATGTTTAATCCCAAGACTGCTGTGAAAACTGCTTCTGCATCTACCCAACCGGTGTCTGTTATGGGACAGGTTGCTAGCTAGACCGGGGCCGATCTTCTTCTGTTCCACAGACTAATATATATATATATATATATATATATACTAACTAGTCAAAGGAACGTGTTTCGCGCGTGAATTTATTTTGTAAATTTATTTTGTAATTTTTTTATGTTAAATAATGAAGGTGTAGACCTTAAAACATGATTCATCGTTATCTAAAGAGTAACTCTGTAATTTGACGTGCGATTGTCAGAAAAAAAATATGCATGAATTAATCTTATATTCTTAATTATATCAATACTAATAATAGCAACAAAATAGAAATTAGTAGTTGAATTTGAACTTATACCAAACAAAGGAGATCATAACTCGACATCTTTCGTTGCTCCACCTGTTGAGCCCAATTTTTTTGTCCCAACTCACCAGTGTGACAAATCTTTCGGGGCCACGTGGAGTCGATTATGAGGAAACTCCGAATGGAAGCTTCCACCGAGAAGCTATTTTCACATTCCAACTTATGCTTTCATTTGACCGATTTTCTGTAGATTAAAAAAAAGGAAAAGAAACAAGAAACACAGGGAGAGTCTTCTTCAGGAATGATAATGCATTTTTCTTTTGACATCTTCGCCACTTTCCTCTAGTTTGCACGTCATTGCTAATCTGTTAGGGGTATTCGGAACTTCTTCCGTCAAGAGGTCCATCTCCATGCTGTCCATATTCTACAAGGAACGATTGAAAAATTTTTATCGCCGTACAAAAGGTAACAACTCCTTTACATGTTATGTACATACTACGTAAACATAAAAATCAAAATCGATAGAACGTGTTCATTTAAATACAAAAGTTGCAACCATTCAATAAACTAATGATTTCATCTTATCGCAAAAAAGGAAAAAACATACTCGAAGACTATATGGGTATGGAAATTCACAGAAAATGGGACCAATTTTAGTACAAAACATGAATACCTCAAACAAAATCATACTTCTCGGTAGCATACATTCCGTAAAGATGAAAATTCAAAAATCTTGAAATCTAAGAAAAATTAAAATTTTCACACAAAAGGAAACTCTAACCCCTTCCTCTCTTTCAAACCCCCTTCACCTGCCCCCAACCACCAAAATGGAAAGTGGTGTGTGCGAATGTGAGGGAGCTATCGGTTTAGAACATCTTAATGTTCAGTCCTTCCATCCTTGCTCATCTGAAACTTGAGATACCAGTTTGTGTTCATATTACTCAAAATGAGCTACACATAATTATAATTCTTCTTATCTAAATTTTGGGGCCTTAAAGTCATGTAATACAAAGATTCTCATGTCAAAGGAGAAAAAGGAAAGAGAGTTGCATAAATGGTGTACAAGAAAGGGCTTCACTTCCCTGCCTTGTTCTCTAGCTCTATTTGAGGATACCACTGGAAACACTGACTTCTGGCATATGTTTTTGATCTTCTATTTATCTTCTGTATCTGACAACGCATGCTTCTTATATTACACTTGAAGAATAACAGAGGAGGCTTGACCTGACTTCTAGAATCCCTACATTATTACATTAGATGAGTGTACAAGAAAGGGTTTCACTTCCCTGCCCTGTTCTCTAGCTCTATTTGAGGATACCACTGGAAGCGCTGACTTCTGACATATGTTTACGATCTTCTATTTATCTTTTGTATCTGGCAACACATGCTTCCTATGTTATACTTGAAGAATAACAGAGGAGGCTTGACCTGACCTCTAGAATCCCTACATTATTACATTAGATGCTGAATTGACAAAGAAAAGGATTTTATTAGAGTAGTTCTGTGGAAATGCTCACCAACAATCCTCCCAAAGTTCAATGTTCAAACTCGGGAATGATGCTTATGTGAGAACTGCACATAATAGTAGGATAGCCCAATTACTCCTTCCTCAATAGAACTGTAACTACCACAACATCCTACCACATTCTATGATGCTATGTCCCTCCATTTTACTCCTACATTCATGTTGCATGATAAATCCTCATGAGAGAAAACTATTGATTCCTCTCTAGACCATTCCTAGAACCATCCAAAAAAGGGCACATTCAGGGGAAAGCATTGCAAATTTGTTTTTTTTAATAGCTGAAAGAAGCACCGGAGATGCTCAACTATGTATTACCAAACATCAATTCATAATGTGCATATAATAGAATCGGAGAACAGAGAGACCTTATTTTTGAACCCAACTGAAACTTCTAGGTGTGACAAAGCTTTCAAGCTTTGGATTTCCCTTGACTCCAAACTTCATCATCAGTTGAGGCAGAAGCATGTCCAGTCACCTACATATGGTGTGCATAAGACAACCATTGGAGAGAGGCCTAAACATTTGCATGGCATCACGCAGTCTAAATGTGTCTTACATGGGCCTACAACACTACACTCTTCACCACTTCTTTGATTGGTCGAGCACACATGCAATGTTACAGAGATAACAAGAGAGAAAAGGAACACGACAGCAACCATGGAGGCAAATCCGCTTGTAGCCATTTCTTCATAGGGTGTGCCACATGTTATGATTGGTTCAGAATATGAAATTTGTAAGTAGATAAGAACGAGGCCAGAGGAATATACAGGCTGAAAGAGCAGCAAATAACATGATAGAGAATATGTTACATATGGAGGCATAGGTAGAGAAGGCCGTGGGTAGAAAATATTTAAGAAGTTATCGATGTTTTGCTTTTGATAATGAAGACTATAGGAAGAGTACGGGTCTGGAAGTCCCTGTGAATGCTATTTATACTTTCTGATGAAAAATCTATTAATTAAAGGTGCTGAGATCCTCAGAGTTCGCTACTATCCATTTTGTGGGTTTTCTACTTAGTTGATTCAGAAGTGGAAGGGCATCGTCAAGCCTAGCGAGGATCTGACTTTTGCAAGCCTCTAATGTTTGTTGCGAAAGGTTACTACAGTTTGATGGTAGGTTAAAAAAAAAGAAACTATGGCTTGGAGGAGAGACATGTATGCAGCTGTTGTGAAAAAGATGAACATGGTTCATCATCACTGTCGGAGAGGGTCCATGGGTCCGAGTACTGGAAGGAAACTAATAGCGGGGGCAGGGGTGAGGGGTTTGGGGTAGCCCTTGCAGCGCTGCTTGGGGTGGGGAGGAAGGGGTTCTGCTGGGGAGGAGGGAGGGGGAGAGGAATAGTTCGTGGGGGGTGTGGGGGAGACCTTGCAGCTGTGCTTGAGGTGGAGAAGGGGGAGGAAGGGGTTCTGCTGGGGAGGAGGGAAGGGGGAGAAAAATAATAGGTCATGGCCGGGTACATTGTTTTCTATAGTTTTCAAGTCCAAATATATAAATCTTAAGGAAACGATTTTTTTTTATTATTATTAACTCGTGTTTGCGTTAGTAGTGCACATAGTGCCACGTCTCTAATATTTTTTAAAAAAGAAGCGGCAGAAGAAAATGTTTAACTTTAAATTAAATGTATAGGACTGATCATTTCAGGCTATATATATATATATATATACGTTGCTTTTATTTATCTTTCTTTTAGATTGGAGATTTTCTAGCTGCTTTGGTGTTTAAACTAACCATTTTGGAATTAAATATTGCCTTTGAACTTGTTTATGATCATCGGGAATAAGAACAAAATTAAGCGGCAAAGATGTACCTGGAAAATATCAGAATGACGAAGGAAAGGAGAAAAGTAATTAACGATCACCGGTGAAATTACGGGTTGAATACTAAATCGGGACAAACATTTAAGCGACGATGGCTATATACGGGTCACCGGGGTTAAGTTACCTTTTTTTTGTTTAACCCGATTTAATTTGGTTTGTAAGTTCAACGTATGTCGGTAAACTTATCCCACCTCCTCTGCTAGCTGGGTTAGAAAATCCGGAGTTAATCCAATTCTAATTAGGTTATAAAATTCGGCTAATCAAACCAATCGAAGAGATCACCTAGGGCTGAAACTGGATTAACCTTGGGATATTTTCCAATCAAAGCTGGGCTCGAGGTTTGATCAAAATTGACCCATTTGTGCATGATACAGTAGCGCCCGTGAACAGATGGCATATTTGAACACTGTGAATCTCATTTTTGTACGTATTCTTTCTATAGTGTTCTTCACTGCACAAAACTTTTTCAAGTGACAAGATGACCCTGCATGTCCAGTTAAGCGTTGCACGTTGAGATATGGTTAGAGACACTAATTAAGAAGGGTGGATCAAGGTACGTATACAGAGAAAAATCAAACCGACCGAACATAGAAAATAATAAATGAACCGGTTGTCTAAGTGAACCGACGACAAAAAATGTAGTGTTCTTCACTGGTACAAAACCTTTTTAAGTGGCAAGATGACCCTACATGTCCAGTTAAGAGTTGCACGTTAAGATATGGTTAGGGACACTATTTAAAGGGTGGATCAAGATATACAGAGAAAAATCAAACCGACCGAACATGAGAAAATAATAAATGAACCGATTTTCCAAGTGAACCGGCGACAAAAAAACCCCCATAATTAATCCTCTTATAGTATATGTTATATATATATATATATAATACGTCAGCAAGGAGTGTTTAAGATATCATACGTCGGATAAGATTAAATTGAATTAACTTATTCTTAAGAAATAAGTGAAATGAGTTAATTAACTGATCTCGATTAAAATTAAAGATTAAATGGATCACCCCAAATACTTCATTCACTTTTAACATATTCCGTTATCAAATTCACCCTTAATGAATGACTACTTTTATATATATATATATATATATATATATATATATATATATATATATATATATATATGATTAACTTTTGTTTGCAGAGCCTCGATCTACATGTTGCAGTGCTAGAAACACTTCACAGAAGGTATAAAATTAACTTAGTCCCTTCCGAACTCTCTGCTCATACCAACTAGAGACCATATTAGATGATCATCTTTCCTAAAATAGCTAGCGTCCTCTTTCCCTCCCCCCCCCCATCCCCTTAGGACAATATTTTCTTTGCATGCATCTTGTGAACGTACGTCTCAGGGAGAGCAGCTTGTAATTTTGAAAAATGGTAATTGGAATATTATGCTTTACCATTTATGATGATTTTCTATTGTTGAAACTAATAAAATAATAATAATTAATTAAAAATAAATAAGTTTAGAAGTATAATTTATTAGGTCGAAATACGTAATCGTTAGAATTAAGAATTCTATTGTCACCTGACATGCGGATCTCGCGATAATAGTATCCTGGAGATACGACGACCCTCGGATAGATAAGATCTCTCTCTCTCTCTCTCTCTCTCTCTCTCTCTCTCTCTCTCTCTCTCTCTCTCTCTCTCTCTCTCTCTCTCTCTCTCGTTAGCACATCCTCGAAAAGAATTTTGCGAATCTCAATTTAACTTGTAAAGACTTAACATAAAAATAGAGAAGAAATGAACGAAGAACGCACGTGAGCAAAATGTGTAGCAGTAGAAAAGAAGCTCTAATTGATCACTTGAGGTGATCAATTTATAGACTTCAACGGCTGTGGATAGATGCGGCCGTGATGGATGCCTCCCTCAGATCGCAACGGATGTCTTCGTCTGTGAATCACGCGAATGTTATTTTCTCAAAACATGGCGACCAAAGATGGATGTGTTTGTGATGGACGCCGTGAGTCACACGAGCTAGCGTCGCTATCACACAACGGTAACACACCGTTAGTGAACAGTGACACATATATAGTGAGAGAATAATGACTAACAGTAAAAATTTTCATTCACTTTTTAAAAACAATGCTAATAGTTTACACATATTTCATGCATAACTATAACATGTACGTGCAGTAAGGCTAGAAAGGATAAGATTTGGAATGAACATGTCCATGCTTGAAGATTTGTGTGTAACTCCAAATGACATGAAGTAAATGGTTTGTACATATTTATTATTATTCAACTTCAAAAACCGATTACAATGTAAAATCAAAATCCAGGTGAAACTAAGATGACAAAAAGAGTGCTTAGAGAAAGCATCAAAGAAGGCAGGCCCTTGACGTAATCAGATAAAAAGACTTCTTTAGATGCGACCAATCATACTGCTTAATTACTGTCCAGCATGATTACCAGCCCAGATACTTGACCCAAATTTACATGGTCAAACATGGGTTCAGGCGCCGGGCCGGGGCTGTGAAGACTTGGCAGCCCAAATTCTGTTTAAATCAGCTGGGCTAGCCTAACCACATCTACTGAGTCTTGCATGCAAGCTTGCAAGTCCATTCATTGAAGGGCAAATCAATAGTCTATTTTTATCGGTACCCCTCCCATTAATTTAACAGGAGGGATTTTGCACAAAAAAAATCTTCCTCGCTACTTCCTAGGCATTGTTTGTGAGCATAATTGGTTGCTTTGTTTCAACATTATTTACAAATAATTATCTCTCTGGCCTCCTCCACAAATTTGTGCAGGTTGGACACAACGTGTATAAACTACATTGATTAATTGAGCAATTAAGAGTCTCACCAGCATGAAGATGGAATCGCTAACGATCACGGGAATTTTGATCATGTATATGATGGTGAATAGAAGAATGTTCTGTTGGAAAATAAGGTGTATAATTTCGTGTGAGTAGCGCTGTGTGCACCGCATCCGGTGTAAAAAGTCAGCTTAAATTATAACATCTCTCCTCATTGGTCCTCCAAAAGTTGAAATGACTATTTTTAATGTAAAAAGGACACCCCGCGTCATATACGTACGATCCCGTGTCAGACGTGTCAGACCCGGTCGGCCCGTTTTTTTGCTCTGCGAAAAATACATGAGTGAAATATTTTGTAAGATTGAAATCTTTTGTTATAGGAATGAAACATTTTGTTATAAGAATGAAATATTTTGTTTGACTACGGAAATGAACGAATAGAAATGAAGCATTTTATTTGACGGGAGTGAAATATTTTGTTACAAGAATGAAACGTTTTGTTATAAGAATGAAATATTTTATTTGACTACAGAAATGAACGAATAGAAATGAAACCTTTTATTTGACGGGAGTGAAATATTTTGTCAGGAATGAAACGTTTTATTATAAGAATGAAATATTTTGTTGGACTACAGAAACGAAGCGTATAAGTGAAACATTTTGTACATATGTAAAGATTTTAAATGTAGTCAATCAAAATATTTCATTTGAGACGTTAAACATATTACACAGAGGTAAAACACATTGCGTATAAGTGATACGTGAAGATTTTAAATATAGTCAAATAAAATATTTCATTCTTATAACAAAACATTTCATTCCAATAACAAAATATTTCAGTATTATAAAATATTTCAATTCCGTATTTTTTCACTGAGCAAAAAAGTGGACCGATCGGATCTGACACGAGGCGGACGCGGGCTGTCCTTTTTACATTAAAATGGTCATTTCAACTTTTGAGGGACCAATGGGAGGGGATGTTATAATTTGAGCTGACTTTTGTACATGTGCACCGAATGCTTTGCACAAAGCATTACTTATTTCGTGTAGAACTTCGAAAGACGGATATCGTGCATATCAATTTGCATAGAGGGAGGGAGTGATATAATAAAAATGAGCAACGGCTGTTAAGTGGACCCCTTAAGGTGTAGCTCTTTTTTATAAAAAAAAAATAAGACTTGGATCCTATATCAAGTTATCTTGGCATGAGATTAATGTCCCCATCTTACCGTTTAATATATATATATATATATTATTATAAATAATAAAAATTTAAAATTTTTATTATTTGAATAGTGAACACAACGTTATTTTTTTGACGTGCAAGACATATCATACGAGGACGTGCATGATTCTCACGTCAAGAAGCTTAACATGATAGAAAATAAAGTTCACGGGTAGAACTTTTCTACTAGATCTAAGCACGGAAATCAAAAGGAATCAAACGATCAAGAAGAGCAAACCCGGGTCGAAACGCGTAGTTGCTTTCCTTAGAGTCGTTCCGTCCCTACTTCAGTGCAGATAGATTTCGTGATGTAACTTCTCCCAAGATACGACGATCCAAACCGATGACGACGCGAAGGTGCACTCCAACTCGCGTTGTCAGGGGCGAACACCACACTGTGACAGGAGACTCTTGTAAGAAGAAGACGATGACGGGAGAGATGAGTTCGAGAAAGATAACTGTCGGGTGAGAGAGAACCTTAAGCCGTACCTCTCACAGGAAAACGACCATCTTCAAATACCCTTTTGAGAAGTGGTACTTGACCGAGTCACACATATTTGCCTAAAGAGGAGAATCCGAAGAGACGCGAAAAGAATCTAAGAGACGCTCGGTCAAACGATCAAAAATAAAGAAAAATAAAATAATTTTTGAGAATCACACGCGTGGCAAAGGTAATTCATCAATTCGCGCGTGCATGAAATAGAAGATACGGGCCAAAAAATCCACTAGTCTAAATCCATAATCTGCTCAAAGGAATACACAACAAAGACACAAGTCTCAACTAAAAATAAATGGAAACTTTTTTCATTTTTTAACGTGAGACTAATCAATACAAAGAGAAATTCAAACCTTTTAAAAATTAAACATAGATTCCAACGTAACATGATACCACGTCTATTTTTTTTATAAAAAGTTTCGGGCATTATTCAATAAAAATGCACCAAACCTTACAAGAAATGCATTATAATTATGGGAACACGAAAGTAAGTATTTTGGATATGGGGGCAGGGTTTGCCGTCCCGCCCCGACCCGCACCGACCCGCACGACCCGACCCGACCCAGGCGGGCACCGGGTCGGACGGGCTGGGGGTCGTGGACGGGACGCACTGGACCGTAAGGTCCCGTGCGTCCCGCCACGTACCGCTCCGGTGCGCGGCGGGACCCGGCTCGGTACGGGCGGGTCGGGGCGGTTCGCCCATTTAACGGGCCGAAGGGGGAGGCTCCCTCCATCCCTCCCACCGGCGAACGGCGGTGCAGCGGCGGCGGACGGTGATCAGAGCGGCGGCCGGCGGCTTTGGGCGGCTCAGGGCGGCGATCGGAGGTAGGTAGGTGAATTTTTTTTTTAAATGATCGGGGGTGGGGAAGGGGGGGGCGTCGACCGCTGGATGTGGCCGGAGGTGGGGGTGGGGGAGGAGGCCGTCTGCCAGCCGGATCTGGCCGGAGGTGGGGGTGGGGGACGGCGGGGGGGGGGGGGGGGGGGCTGGGCGTCTGCCACTGGCAGGCCGTGCCGTGGGGGGACGGGGGGGGGGGGGGGGGGGCTGGGCGTCTGCCACCGGCAGGCCGTGGGGGGACGGGGGGGGTGCTGGGCGTCTGCCACCGGCAGGCCGTGGGGGGGGGGGGGGGGGGGCGGGGGGGCGTCTGCCACCGTGGGGGACGGCGGGGGGGGGGGGGGGGGGGTCTGGGCGTCTGCCACCGGCAGGCGGTGGGGGGACGGCGGGGGGGTGGGCTGGGCGTCTGCCACCGTGGGGGGGGGGGGGGGTGGCCGTCTGCGACCGTGGGGGGGGGGGGAGAGGAAAAATTTTATTTTTTTAAAATTTTATATCTTTTTTAATTTAAAAAAGTATAAGAATAAAATTTGTTAGATTATCATTGTTTAATATTATTTTTGATGTATTGTTGAATTCATGTTGTAGAAAAAATATAATTTTTATTTAATTCATGTTGTAGAATTAAATATATTGATATATTATTTAATTTGTGTTGTAGAAATAATATAAATATCGTTTAATTCATGTTGTAGAATTACATTTATGTTTGATATATTACTTAATTCATGTTTAAATATTAGATTTAATTGAGATGTATTAAATTTAAAATTTAATTTTGTAGAATTAATGATATTATTTTCATTATTAGTTGTAGACGTAAAATAATATAATAATTAATTTTAAAAATTTTAAAGATGTTTTTCATTTAAATATATCTATAGTGAGAAATATTTTACAAAAAATTAAAGGTAATATTTATAATTTAAATTAAGTAGAGATGTTTTGAATTTAAATATAAATTTATTAATAAATATTTTACAAATAATTTTAAATGTAATTAAGATGTATAATGTAATTTAAGTAGAGATGTTTTTAATGTAAATAGTGTTGAATATTTTATAAATAATTTTAAAGTTAATTTAGATCTATAATATAATTTAAATAGAGATGTTTTTAATGTAAACTCTCTTGAATATTTTATAAATAATTTTAAAGTTACTTTAGATCTATAATGTAATTTAATTAGAGATGTTTATAATTTAAATATATAAATAATGATAAATATTTTACAAATAATTTTAAATTTAATTTATATGTATAATGTAAATTATTTAGATATGTTTATAATTTATATGTGTCATGTAATTTAATTAGAGATGTAATTTTAAATATCTAATTAGTGATAAATAATTTTAAAGTTAATATATATGTATGAATTATAAATATTAACCTTATATGTTTGTTATAGAAATAATGATATTATTTTGAACTAAATTATATTAACATGTATTAAATATTGAATTTAGTCTTGCATGGTACGTAAATAATGAAATTATGTTCAATGTTAATTGTAGATGGTAAATAATATATTTTCATAATTTGAATTTCTTAATTTTAGGCCTTAGCACTCTATGGCTCCTAAGGAACGAACAAGTGATATTGGGTGGTCACACGGAGTTTTGTTGGATGGAAACCGTAGGTGTTGGCGTTGTAACTATTGTAAAATAGAACACCGGGGAGAGGGGTGTCTCGGTTGAAGAAGCATTTGGCAGGAGGAGCCGGGGCAGGATACTCTGAGGTTGCTGGGTGTACCCATATGCCTAGAGATGTGAAACTTGCAATGGCTAGGCACCTGCGGGAGAAGAGAGCTGAGATGCAAGAAAAGGAAAAAAAGAAGAAAAGGGATCAAGCGGCAGTGAGCGGAATAGCAAGCGGCAGCAACGAGGAGGAATGTGCATGGACACCCAGTGACGAAGATGAACAAGCACGTACTGAGCAGGCTAATGTGTATGTCACTGTGAACGATCCATACGAAGCCGAGTTTCGTGAGGCAGTACGTCAGAGCATGGAAGAGTCAAGACATCCCGAGGAGACTACAATCCGTAGCCGCGAGGCGGCGAGGACTGGAGCATTAGGGAGTGGTGGTTCATCTACGACTCGACAACCACGAGGCATAAGGAGTTTATTGACTGGTGACTCGGGGACACAAAGAAAAAGGACACAATCGATCAACATTGAAGATTTGGAGTCCGGTGCACTATTCCGAGAGCATGGCAAGCAAACGAGGATGGACGATGCGTATGGCCAGAAGGGACCTAAATGGAAACTTGGTCAGGCTGTTGCAAAATGGTGGCACCACGCGGGTCTGCCTTTCAATGCAGCCAATAGCCCTTACTACAAGCCAATGTTTCAGGAAGCACAGGTCCTTGGGCTACACGTGCAGCCACCTACAGCGAGAGAATTGGCTGGCGTATACCTTGATGAACAGGTTGCTGAGATCAAGAGTTACATTGACTCATTCAAGCAGAAATGGACAAAGTATGGAGTCACACTGATGTGTGATGGATGGTCAGGTACCATAAAATCTAGCCTGATCAACTTCCTTATTTATTGTGACAGACAGGTATTCTTTCACAAATCAGTGGATGCGTCTGGTCAAATTCATAATCATCAATATATTTTGTCATTGATGGAGCAAGTGGTGACTGAGATTGGGGAGGAGTACATTGTGCAAGTGGTGACTGACAATGGGTTGAACTATAAGAAGGCCGGGGAGGAGCTAATGAAGAAAAAACGACACATTTTCTGGACCCCGTGTGCAGCGCATTGTGTAGATCTGATGCTGAAGGAGATTGGGCAGCTTCGTATGGTAAAATCTGTGGTCGAGGTGGCACAAAAAATCACGAAATATATCTACAACCACACACTTGTATTGGCATGGATGAGGGAGCATTGTGGCGGCGAACTGTTGAGGCCTGGCATCACACGATTTGCCACCAACTACATCGCATTGCAGAGCCTATTGAAGCACAAGGATGGGTTGAAGCAAATGTTTAGAGGTGAGACCTGGCTGAGTTCCTCTTTTGCTGCTTCACGTGAAGGGGCAGAGGTCGAGGGGATTATCAACACCTTGAATTTTTGGGAACGAGTGAAGGTATTAGTGTCATTGATAGAGCCACTGTATGAGATTCTACGATGCGTGGATGGGGATAGAGTACCAACCATGGGGTTGGTGTACAGCAAAATAGAAGCAGCCAAGCGGAAGATCCTTACAACGTCCAAAAAATATGGACCCACCATTCTAGAGATTGTGGAGGACAGATGGGACAGATAAATGAGCCGCGATCTTCACATGGCAGGTAAACACTTACATTCTCGTCCAATCAATGAGCTGTGATTTTCAATTGATATTAATATGTAATTCATTGTCTTACGATTGCAGCGTACTATCTACATCCGGCCTTCCAATATGCTCGAGCCCTTGCTTATGACGATACGTTGATAGAATCGGTCAACATTGTGGTAGACCGATTGCCTTTCACCCCAACAGATGCTGCTGATGCGTTGAATGAGGTATACTTGGATATTTTAACATTGACAATATTAAATGAAATATACACTTCATATTTTTTGATAATGCAGATGAAAATATTTAGAGAGGGAATTGGTTCATTTGCGACACCTAATGCCATGGCCAGTCGTGATAGACTCGACCCAGGTAAGGTGTCTTCACAATGTACCTTCTATGTCTCGAGAAGTAATTTTTACATCTAATTATTATATTGTACGTGATCTGTCTTAAACACAGCTGAGTGGTGGCTAAATTACGGCACAAGTGCACCCGTATTAAGGAAGATCGCAATGAGAGTTCTATCGCAAACATCCTCGTCGAGTGGGTGTGAGCGGAATTGGTCGACGTTCTCCTTCTTGCATACTAAGCTGAGGAATAGGCTAACACACCGCAGGCTAGACAAAATGGTGTATGTTCATTACAACATGAGGCTAAAGGTCCGGCATGTACAAATGGATACAAGGATAGGAGAGGGAGATTACGACCCAACGGATGCTGTGTACTTGCGAGACGATGATGACCCTATGGTAGCATGGGTTGCAAGAGCCACAACCGAGCGTGGTGAGGCAGAATTGGACGAGGAGGCTGAAGAACCTGACGAGACACCACGGCCTAATACTTTTCTCGCATCAGCTGTACAAGAGGCAGTCGGGGAGGGAGATGACACCCATGTGCATTTGGGTGGTGACGACTCAGCAACGGGACGTGATGATGAAATTAATTTAGATGAAGACCTCGTCATTGGGGGTGGAGACACATCGTATGCGTACGATGATACAGCATGGGAGCGATTGATCCAACTCCCATTAATTGAGCGTCAAGAGCCACCTCAGGTGAATTAATACATGAAAATCGAATCATAAATTTCATTAAATAGCATAGTGATATATTGATGTATGATAGCAATATATTGCAGGTCGGTCCGATAAATGACAACATTGCGGGAGAACAGTGGTCCCGAGTTGCTGTACCGCGGCATTCAATATCTGCGGAACCAAGAAGGTTATCCACTTCAAGAGAGGCTAGGGGGAGTTCCTCATTTAGAGAGGTGAAATTATATTGTCATTTCTACATTTGTTAATATATAATTCATTGGTAATTGAATATATTCTTCTTTCAATTGTGTAGTCTTCGGTAGCATCGAAACAACCATCTCAGTCTGCTGCGCCCCGACGCTCAACATCTAAGGCTAAGGCACCCAATCAGTCTTCTCAGGTATACGTACAGACTTACACAATAGAAAGTAAATTGAAAAATTATCTAAGCAGGCTTCTGATTCTCAGGCATCTAGAGGGACACAACATGCAGCATGTAAGCCGCCCCCTGCTCTACAGAAGAAAAAATCATCATGGACCACATTATTCACCAGCAAGAAGGACAAGGGACCACCATTAAATCCGATAGATTTTGCAGACATGGAGACATTAGATCCCAATGTAGATGACGATACTCCCGAGCCTTCTGTTGAGCCCCGCATTAGTGGGAGTCATGACTCCGATGCTGAGAGTACACCGACAGGGTCTTCATCCCATGGAGATGGTGGTTCTAAAGGTGACCAACGGAGTCCTCATCATAATACTAGTACTGGTGGCAGAGAGTACAGCAGTGGTCATAGTAGAGGTCGTGGGGGCCGTCAATATGGCGCATGGACAGAGGAGCAGCACTTCACACATGCCACGCAAGATGAGGACCACGGTGCTCCACCGGCAGGGACGAGACGGGCAGCTGATCATTGGGATCCCTACTATGGAAGTTCGGTTGCAGACAGTACCAGCTATCAAGGCATGTTGTCTGATTTTGAGAGCATGAGCACATATGACTCCCATGGATCTGGAAGCTCGTATGGACGGTCATGGCCGCAGCAGCCGATGTATCATGGCGACTCAGATAACAGTAGTTCATTTTTCCCATCGTATCCATATCCTTATGCCACAGCTACGTCAGTAGAGGTCGTGTACGCACAAGGTTCGCAGTAGTATGAATACTACGTACGCATGTACTGGGAGAACTATTCAGGTTCAATGCGCTATGAAGACTATCTGTCTTATCTGTGGACCACATTTAATGTCAGATTGTTTGGAGATGGGCACTGGCCCAGTTTGGGTCCATAGTCTTTATTAGTATATATCATTTGGTTACATTTATAACTAACTAATAATTAATTGTAGATTTCTTCATATATAGAGTTCTGTACTTGTCATTGAAATTACTAATGTAAACTTTTACATCATTTGCAGGTCATCATGGACGGACGGCGTCACCCTGCGTGGGAGCATGGATACTCTGTTGAGGGTGATGGACATGTGCACTGTAGATACTGCGAACATCGCGTCACCGGCATACACAGGTTTGCATGCGGAGCACCTTGCGGGAGTGGGACGTGATGTTCGTGCATGCGACCGAGTTCCGGGAGATGTCCGACATTCATTTCGGACACAGTTACAGGATAGATACGGTTCTCGTAGCACACCGAGGACATCTTCTTCTACCTCCCGGGTACCTCCACCACGAGCACAGGGCGGAGCAGGATCTTCCTCCACGTCCAGAGTTCGAGCAGCACCAGCACCAGCACCAGCACCAGTCGCACATGATAGAATTGAAGCTATAGATGTAGTGATGACTTTTTTTACAGATTTTCATGTACCCTCCACCGCAGCACACGACCCATCATTTGTGCAGATGGTTACATATTTTCAGTCCCACCCACATGTACCTCCACCCACTATGATAGAGTTAGATTATACGGGTGATCAGTCTCATGTATCTGATGATGAGTTTTGGGATTCGAGCTTCACTGATGATGAGGATGAGTGAGTTTTGGGATTCGGGTTACACAGATGAGGAGGATGAGTGAGTTTTGGGATTCGGGTTTCACAGATGGACGAGGATTAGTGAGTTTTTATATTTTATACTTCATGAATGAATGTCATTATTATGTCAATGTTTACTTTTACATATTTAGTAATTGAAATAAATTTTTATGTATTATATATAATATGATGTTTAATTAAACGGTGTAATATGTAATTTTTATATAATTAATTATGTATAATTTAGTATGGATCTATTATCTTAAATAAACTCTACATTCTAATATTTTTAAATATATATAACATTTAATCTTTCAAAATAAATTTATTATAAATTTTAAAAAAATAAAAAAACTACTCATCGCGAGCCCAATGGGGCGGACCGGGTCGCTGTGCGACCCGCCCGACCTACCCGTCCCGCGTCGAGACCGGGTCGGACGGGTCGGACGGGTCGGCAAACCCTGATGGGGGGACGACGTAGTCACATCAATATGTCATGATTAATTGACGCAGAATTTTGTAAGTTTGTTAAAGAAAATAATTTTAAAAATGGTTCCTTAAAAATATCATGCTATAAGATTTCCTGTGCACGTGTCATCGCATGAATGGGACGTCGAAAAATCGATTGAGCTAATCCCATGCCAACCTCAACAAAGAACAATTAGTTAGTTCGCTTTGGATCCAGACGCAACTAACAAAAAACACGGCGGATAGGTACGTTGTGGATTAATGTGCACCGGCGAAAGATGATGGATCGGCGTTTCGTCGCACTCCGGGTTCACGGCCGATGCCGATGTGAGAAGACTATTAATTATAACAAAAGGAGTGCTATGGCCATATTTCCCAAAGCTTAAATGCAGTATTAAATTTATTCAGTCATTCGACTCAAAATAGAGTTCGAGTGAGAGGTATCATTAATTCTTTTAAACATATTTTGTTTAATTCTTTCGTTAGGGTGGGAGTACTACTCTGACAATTTTTTTGTCAATCCAATTTTTTTTCGTTAAGGAAAGCAATAAAAGGAGAGAGAAGTACAGGAGAGAGACGGCACTCGGACAATGGGCCGAGAACAAACGATGGTATGAGGGCCCAATAAATCGAAAGGAGGTCAGGAAGGCCAACAGAGCGATACAACCATCTAAGAACGAGACTCCGGTAGCGGTTGGGCGTCCGACGATTCCTACGGTTGCTCTGACGGGCGGGCTGAAAATCAAGGTCACCAAACTCCACGTCTGACTCATCAACCGAGCCGTCAAACTCCTCGATGTCAGCATGACCGAGAACAACAACAGTGGTGGGCTCCGCGCGGTCCTTGCCCTGCACCTCAACCGGACCTTCAAGGACAGGCTCGAAGGAGGCATCAGCATGGAGTGACCGCGATGGGCCAGCATCAGTAGGAGGAGGAGGAGCCCCTTCACGGGGGTCCGCGCGCACGGCCAGGACGACGTGGTGAGACTCCAGAGGCGTCAAAGGCAGCACGTCAGATGGTGGGGCAGGGATGCTAGCGACGCTCGCGGTGCACGCACCGGGAGATATAGCAGCAGAGGTTGCGGGGGATGACGAAGAGGCAGGCACGCCAACCGTCGCACGGGCCGGCGAGTGGCCAACAGTAACCTCTGTAGTAAGGAGAGGTGGAGCTAACACCCACGGCAGGAGCCGCATGGGAGGACGAAGCAGCGCCGGGTCAGGCGGAGGCCGTGCAGCAGCAGGATCGACCAAAGAGGGTTCGAGGACAACAGCAGGATCGGGCACACCTGAAAATGCCAAAGAGCCAGGTGGACAGAGACCCCGAGGGGGTGCTGGGCAACCAAGGTCCATCGCCGCCTGCTCATCAACCGAACCTACGAAATCGGCTAGGTCAGCTTGGACGAAGATAGCCTCGGGAGTAGATGCGGAGCGAGGGAATCCATGCCCTGGGGGGACACCGTGCCCTACACCTCAACCGAAATGTCAAGCACAGTCAGGGAGGACGTAGCATCACGAGGGGGCAGCTAAGGGCCTGCAAGAGATGAGGCGTGCACTGGGGCAGGCGCAAAGGCCTTGTGACAACCGTGGGTAGAGGGCGAGTGGTCCTGCCGCACCGACTGGGGGGAGGAGACGAGGGGAGCATCGGTCCCTGTAGCAAAGGAGGGCTGTGCTCCAGCGCCACTAAAAGAAACAGCCTTGGCAGCCAACGGCACCGAGACACCATCAAGAGAGCCAGCCGGCGGGACAGCAAGGAAGGCAACGACAGGAGCCTGAGAGCCTGGCTCCACCACAGGTTCGAAGCCACCAACAGGCCCAGGCAGAGCAGCATGCCAACCTCAAGAAAGAACAATTGATTAGTTTGCTTTGGATCCAGACGCAACTAACAAAAAACACGGCGGATAGAAAAAACATGTGAATTAACGTTCTATCATGTGTCGACTAATTAATTACGTTCTATCATGTGAATTAACGAAAATTATATAATATATAATTGAAGGTAAAAGTACTATGCGTTCTGATATTATATTGCGGTTATTGAGTCAAACATATAACCCAAGACCTTGAAACACCTCAACATGGCTAGAGAGCGAAGAGCTATCATTTCTTTTAATTATAAATTTTGTCTTACTCTTATTAGAGGATCATAATATATATATATATATATATATATATATTATTATTATTATTATTACAAGTGGCTGCAAAGAGATCATGGGTACGTACGTAAGCTCCCATTGATATGTAAGACAGAAGGAAGAAGTGTCGTGCAGGGAGAGTGATCAGCTGGAAGCAGCTTAATTTTGGTGTCCACGTACGTTGTTAGCCTTAAGAAACTAGCCGGTGTGGTGGGCAAAGATCGACACGATGCAATGGGGAGACACCTTGTTTGGGCGCATAATTAACTCTGATCATAGTTAATACGAGATCCCAGCAAATTAATGCATGTACTTAACTGACGCGCGCGCGGCGGCCTCCAGTGAGAGCCCTCTTCCATCCAACGCATGCAGCATTTGTTGCTACTTCTTACTAAAGGATGAAGGGAGACCCACACGTTGTCCCCCTCTATATATAAATATATGGTTGGTGGCGTAGAGCATGCTTTGTACTTAGTGGGCGGTGCAAATGGGAAAGGAAGGGAGAGTGACACTTTCTGCTATCTGGTAATTAGGGAGCTAGTGCAGGCTAATTCGACATCAAATAATTAAGGCATGTACGTGTAGGCCACCAAATTAATTAGCACACCATCCTCCGAAACTCCAAAAGATTTATATATATATATATATATATACATTATGATTTGTTGACTCCGTCCGAGTCGAGGTGACTCGAGCAGATCCGAGGTGACTCGGGCAGATCTACTCGAATTCATAAATACTCGAGACATGATTTGACTGACTCAGACTAAATTGCTCTTATCTCTTTCTCTATCCTTCTTTGTCACTTTCTAGGAATGCTCCGGCGAGGACCCGGTGGTGATAGCGAGGAGATGAGATCCGGTGGTGGCAATGATGATCTAGCCAAAAGAGATGTTGTCAGCCACAGTGGGAGACTGTCGGGGATAAGGCAGGGGCACTAGGGTGAGCTACTGAGGTGGAGGGAGGGCGCCGTGATGGGTGAAGAAATCGCCATCGGGATGGGAGGGTGTCGGAATTAGGGAAGAAAGGTTTACCAAATAGGGTGAGAGGTGATCGAGTTTGCCCGAGTCACATGCAACTTGAGACGTATCATATCGAACCAGAACGATTTAGATCCCGTACGAGTCACCGACTCGACAAACGTTGATATATACAGCCACTGACTAAGTTTAGCGCAGCATTCTTCGATGGGCGCGCGGATAACGTTTCTTATCTTTCTTGTGCTCTCCGATCGACCATGGAATTAAGTAATAGTTGTGCAAGCTGAAGGTACGTAGATGTCTAGTAGACCCCGCAAGAGAGATACCTCATTCCCCACATTAATTAGTTTCTTGCTTTAGCAAAGCGTTCATGTGCATTAGCTTAACGTACGTACGTACGTACGTGGTAGCACACGCACTTAATTAATTAAAGTTTGCATGTAATTAAGAGATAGAAGTATATTAAGAACATGATCTCCTTGGGCATGCACCATTACTTTTGGGTGGTAAATAATTTCTTTCTGATCGAGGTCTGCCCCCCCCCCCAACTGTAGTTTTTTTTTTTTGAATTAAGTTGATACGCATGATCACCATTGATGCTCCATTAATGTTAGGAACGAGAAGAAATGAACTGTTGAATACATATGCCAAATGATACGTGTCTCTCAAGTACACCCCCACCCCTCGAGGTCCGAAATAGAACGGACAAAAATTAATACCTTAATTACGTGAGAATAAGATGTGTCAATATCTGCAATTAGAATAATGTGTCCGTAGTGCTCAACATCGTGGCCACCATGTATACAGTGGAATTTGTCAGAAGACCGCCCACAAACTAGTGGCGTATAAAACAACGTACGTAATCGTCACCCGGCCCTCTGAGATCAGACTCATAACCCACACGACACGACGTCCGGCTCGCCGGTCCCATGCTTAATTAGCCGTGTGTGTGTGTGTGCGTGTGTGTGTGTGTGAGTGAGAGAGAGAGAGAGAGAGAGTAACCTGTCTGTGCGTCATGACAAATTAACAAATTAAAAAGCGCATGTTACTGAAAATGGGGAAACGATTTATTAAAGGCTTGTTTCGATCTGAAAATTAAAAAATTAAAAAAAATCCACTAAATAATGAAAATACGTCTAAGGTACGTCTATGTGTGAGGTTAGTACGAATATTGGAGATATTTTTTTGTCATTTAGTGATAGTTTTGAAAATTTTAATTAATAATATTATATATATTTGATAGTTGATAACTAAAGATGGTAATTTTAATATTTTACATCCACGTGAGGAGGGTATATATGAAATTAATCCTAAATCATAATCAATACACTCATAAAGGACTCCCTCTACTTGACCAATTTCCTTTCTTGATTATCTCTATCCAAGCACAACGATTGACTTGAGCTTTCTAAGCTGAAAATAAAGCACAATATGGATCACGATAATTCTTCGTAATTAACCTTGGGAGATTTTGATCGTTACTATATATATTAGACACTTACATTTTGATAATCAGGAATATTAATTGTGTCCATCATATATTATTCATATGTTTACAAATTGAGTTTCTGAGTGTCGTCTCAATATAACTCTTCGGCTGTCGACCTCAACATTTCTCATACAATATTTTTTGAAACATTAACATCGAAACTATAACATTATATTAATTAAGTCCGATGCTCTGATTAATTAATTCAATGCAGCACTAAAAGGACAGACCCACCCTATTTTAATCCGAATCAAAGACAGCAAGTAGATGTGCGGGATCGATGACGAAGACGATGCGGACGTTCAACACGCCACACAAATTAAAACAACGCAGTTTCGCCGCACTGTGTTGTGGTTCACAGCCAATGGACACGGGACACCCACCCAGAGGACAAAGCCGGCCCGGTCCTTTTACTACATACTTTGAACCTTTAATGGAAGTTCTGAAAAACTGGTTGCAAAGAATAACTAATTAATGATGCAATCGAAACAGAGACCGAAATCGACCTTGGTGGCAGTTCTTTGAAAGAAAAAAAAAAGGGAATTGGACGTGTTGCTGTGGCGGCCAACAGTGACACTTTACAAAACACACACACACACACATATATATATATATATATATATATATATATATATATATATATATATATATATATATATATATATATATATGTGTGTGTGTGTGTGTGTGTGTGTGTGTGTGTATTTATATTTATATTTATATATAGTTGACAAGTTTATGAAGTGGAATTGGGCAACGTTGTGAGTACATGACATACAACAAGACAAAGAACACAGGCCTGTTGCTGGGTTTTGACCTTCCCATGCACACTGGCAGATGATATGAGTAAAATTTAGAGGGACCAATACTCTTGCTCATGGTTTATCGTCTCAGTTCACCCGTCCGTCCCGATCACGGTTCGGTCGGATTGATCCCGTCTCATTTTATCTCGATCTATCTCATAAAATGTTAAAATAAAAAAAATTATATATATAATATATATATATAAATATATAAAAATAAAAAAATTATATATATATATTATATATATATATAATAAAATATTAAATTAATGAAGTGTCTTGATCACGACTCACGATTCAAACATCTCGTCCACTGTTTGGGTCAAGTCGGGATATGCGAGTCGGGACGTCCCAGACCGAACGTCAAAGCCCGATCTTGCTTACTGTTTTGACACAAGTCAACCAGGCGGGGGAACACAGGTATTAGGGCCGGGGTAATTTAAAGATTAATTATAAAGTCTAGTTTTTTTAAAAGAAAATGAAAACTCCAGTTTCTTTTTGACCTTTTGTAGTACTGCGCCGATCGATCACCGTATATATAGATCGTGTACGTAAGTTCATTCTCCGGTCTCATTTCATATTCTCCTTAGGATTTTCTATGATTAATAAAGGCCCAAGGGAAAATTAATCTTGAATCATATATATATATATAGTATCCTTTAATCCCTTATTTAGTGTCTTCTTTTGATACTCTTTAATTCTTGTAGGATGTTTCTCACTCTTCATTTTTGTTATTCTAGAAACGGTATAATCATATACATGACAGTACAATCAAACTCATAGTAGACGTTTCTTGTTTGTCAAGTTCCTTTCTTTTTATTAAAAGACTCATTATACAGTAAAATAGTATAAATACGTTCAACTAAATGATGCCCAAACAATTAAAGGTTCTTTACAATATATATATACCCTTGTAATCTTCAATATCATATAAATCTGATTTATATGAATTGTGAAAAAAACCCCTAAATAATCTAAACAATTATTGTTACACTCCGGCTATATATAATTAGAATGCAGTTTAGGTGTTGAAACGACGAATCTACCTTGAAGTTAAGTTATATAAGAATTTGATGAGATCCAAGGGTACTTGTGCATCTATTAACACTTTTGTAGCATTTCTATAACGATTTTTCTTCGAAGTTAGCGACGTAAAAAGCTGAAGTACACTGATGCAACTATTTGGATGGATTCAAAGATATTTTTTGACGATTCATATACATCAGAGATATACATGCAAAGCCGGAGATTAAATAGAGATCAATGTATATGTAAAAATTATTAAAAGAGTATAAGTGTGCACTCCCTTCTCAGGTCACTCGATGCTTGGTAGGGCATCGTCACCTTACACTCCTCAATTATTGTGAATCGAATATCTGCGAGGCACTCAAGTCCGCGTACCATCTATAATTCTAATAACATAATCATATCATTTGCATAAAAAATATAAATTGACAAATATAACATCAAATAATCATTTACATAATTTTGAACTTGAAAATCATTTACATAATAACCCATAACTCACATATTAGAAAGTTTTCTCAAGATCACACTAAGACTTATATGAACAACATTACTTATATTTATGTGCTTACAAAAGAATCCCATGAACATAATGAAATTGAAATCTTAAATTTTATTTATATCATAAACCGTAATACATAACCTGATGATCAGATTTCCTAAAGGACATATATATCTCTCTCACACACACACAAAGAGAACTAACTAGAAATACACTTAAGCACACAAAACTACAACTTTAAAGTCCTTTGTACAGCGGCTGCTGGAAGTTCCCCAAGACCTCTTCTTAAACCTTCTACTAGAGGGGTGTGAGATCATCCTCCTAAGTTTCTAAAAATTGTTAAGTTACAGACGTGCGTCCTAAGACTCATTAGACACTTGAAAAATTAGTCACATGCATATCATATAATAAACTTTTATAAAATATAAAAATACTTTTATGCAATACACACACACACACACACACACATATATATATATATATACTCTCATTTCTGAGCAAGAACTCTAAATGGGACCATACAAACTTACAAGTCACAAAGAACTCTAAATACTTTTCCAGAGTAGCTCGAAGACGACCAAATCGAAACCGACGATGGTCGGGTGAGTGTGAGCAGACAGTGTGGAGGGACAGAGATGGCCAAATGGGACCACATTAGATGGGCAGCTGCGGCTGGGTATGAGCATGCAGTGTGGACTAAACAATCACGGTAGAGCTGCGTGGAAGCACGTGAGCGGTGGATGGGATCACAGTGATAGGAGGCTGATGGAGTCGACGCTGCAGGTAGGGGGCCAGTGAAGGTGGTTGCTATGCTACTTCCTAGTTGGTGGGTCTGCGAGCAAATAGAAGAAGAAGAAGAGGATCGAGGAAGGGGGGCAGCAGGCTGAAAGAGAATGGCCGAGGGCGAGAGGAATTGGGGTTGACGGTAGGTGGTTACAGGGTCTGGGAGCAAATAGAAGAGGAAGAAGAAGAGGAAGGGGGCAACCGGCAGTGGAAGAAGAAGAGGAAGGTGTGGTGACGCGGCGACGACGTGGGAATAGATCGACGGCACTCCGGGATGCGAACGGGACGGGACGGATAACTGCTATCTCACACAGCTCGGCCTCACGCCGGACGGTCTCACACCGGGCGACGCTCAATCCTCACAAAAGAGAAGAGAGAGAAGGGAAAGGCAAGAGGGGGAAATCTCTTACACAAAATATAACTCATTCATTCTTTCATTCATAACAACATACGTAACACACCATTGCCTTCCTTTATATAGGAGGAAAGCTATAACAACAAGACATTTCTAACTTCTACTAATTATGTTCATACCCTTAGCCTAACAAGACAAACCCACCAGCCAATATTTGACTTGTGGGTTTTAACCAAATAAAATATAAAAATTACACACATGTTTATTTGACTTATACTAGCCTAATAAGACGAAAGAGTAGGAATACATGTATCCATACACACACAAATACTCAAAAATACACACAAGTATAACTACTCAGTATGCCAGGTCTTCAATCGAGTCTCCGAGCCATAAACTCGGTGCAGTCTGTGCGGTGCGTCGTCGGCTCCGAGTAGTGGGCCCGGTAGTGGAACCGGTGGTGGTGTCCCCACCATGTGGCAGGGATCCCGATGGTCGGCGATGGGGTTGGCAGGCGGCGCGAGATTACAGGGAAAAGAAAGGGGGAATAGAGCGGGCACGTTGGAGGCGGTGCAGAGGTAGCCCGCGGTGGTGGCGACAGGGCTATTGTTGCCGTCATTTGCAGTGGAGGGCAAGCGGAAGGCGGGAGGCAATGGCGGCTCTGGGGAGTCGCGGCGGCCGCGGTCGTGTTCACGCGCTGAAGCAGAGGGGAGGCTACTATAGTGGGGAAGGAGGGTGGGAGTGGCGGTCCAGCGGCGAGCATGCGGCGGTGGCAGGTGAGGCCGACTGAGAGCGCGGCAAGGGTTTTAGTGGGGAAGAGAACGAAGAAGGAGAGGGCGGAGATGGGAGCCACGAATGAGATATTTAGGGAGAAGAGAGGGGAAGGGGTGGGGGGAGGAAGAGAAAGAGGGAGAGGATGAGTTGGAATTGGGAGACATCCAGTGGTAAGATAAAATATCGGGCGGCAGTTTTGCCACCATCGAAGACACCCCCATTTCTTATATTTTTTTATTTTTAATTTTTTTATTTGAAGCGACTTATTGTTATGTTTTGTTAAAAGCGAAATAATATCTAAGGTCTATTCTCACATTTATATAAAAAATATAAGAATAGATTATTTTTTTTAATATTTAAAAATCGTCAGAATAAGGTGGACATATATCAACGGCATAATGAAACGTAAGAAATTTACCTATGTAATTTTTAAAAAGTCAGGAAAAGTCGTATATGCCTACGTTTTCTTTAAACGTAGACAAAATTCATGACTATAAATTCCATTTCTTGTAGTGCCAACCTATTAACAGGTCTAAAACAACACAAGATAACATAACTTATCCACTAAAATCTAGGCTCACAGAGATAATAATATAAAGACTAAATAACAAAACACAACATAGATAACTCTGTCACAGTCACATAGACGCGACCACCGAACTGAAGCGCCGACGGTGACGTTGGTAAATCTGAAGGCCTGATGCCGTGTCCCCAAATGTAGTCAGCCTCAAGAGCTCATTCTGAAGACTGAAACTGACGCAGGCATGCCTTTCTAGAACCAATGCGTCCCATATATATATGCTCACGATCACCAAAATTTCCAATTCTGCTGTGAAGGCCTGATGCCGTGTCCCCAAATGTAGTCAGCCTCAAGAGCTCATTCTGAAGACTGAAACTGACGCAGGCATGCCTTTCTAGAACCAATGCGTCCCATATATATATGCTCACGATCACCAAAATTTCCAATTCTGCCGTGGGCTGCAGAAGCTTGAGGAGGTAGCTAGGAATAACAAATGCATCACCCCTTTAGGCCTTTACACGTTAGAGAGAGAGAGAGAGAACCGTGGTGGAAAAGGAAGAAAAAGAGCCGTGAAGGAAGATAGTAGCAACCAGATTTAACTCATGGGCACGTCAGACTTTCACTATCCTCCTGGACGTCCCAGTTGTTTATTTCTTCTTCCACGGTGTTCACGTCGCATTAGGGTCGGCAATCCCGGGATTTGCCTGCCCAGTTCCTGTCCCTGGTGTGTAGTGTGAAGAAAAGGGAGGAGATGCATCTTGGGTTATTCTTAAGGACTCGATCACCAATGCGTAATCAGGAGGCTTCTATACTGGCAGGCCGGGTACTCTGACATTGTTGTTCTCTCTTGCACAATATAAGGAAGGTGGCAGCGTTTGATCCAAAAGAGTAGGATCGAAAGACAACATATAACTACTCTTCTACGTCCCCAGGAACAAAACTTTAAGCCCAGGGAAGGGATTCCTCCACTTTTCCCTGCTCCTTCCCCCAAAATTGAGACTTAAAAGGCAGGTGAAAATAAAGACAAACAGAGCAAGCATACAGGTGTGACAGCGATGACCCAGCCATCCAACTTTTCCCTTTGTTTGCAAACGTGAGAAGTTGGGTACGTACCAACTTTCCAAAGCTTGCTCTCTCTCTCTCTCTCTCTCTCTCTCTCTCTCTCTCTCTCTCTCTCTCGTTAGACCTAACGTGAAACCCTCTAATCTGAAAATTAAAAAAAATTAAAAATTGTGAAACCTTTCTCTCATGTTCTTATCAGATGATGATACTTGTATGGGATGAGTGTTGTCAAGTTTCTAGTACCTTTTCCTATGTTGTTTGGTGAGTTTGAATCTAAGTTTTTTTATGATACTTGACTGTAGATTGTCTGTGCATTTATCTGCATTAGTCTCAGTGCTGCATTAAGTTGATTATCTTTGATTCATGTTGTATTTCCTCTGTTTTGTAAAAGAAATTGATGATAAATCGCTTCATTTTCCCAAAAAAATGAAAAAGAAAAAAGTACTAGCTAGAGAAACATCCTTTTCAGATTCATTAGATTAGATGACTAGCCTGTGGCATTGTCTTCCTCTTTAGTATGTATTTGACTTTGAAAGTTTATTACATACATAAGGTCAAAATAAAATTCCATCCAGCATATGAAAATCAATGAAAAAATAGGAGAGAATTTTTGTTGTATTTGACATATGCAAACTCGGCAGTGAGTTTTGTCGATTATAATTAAAATTTAATTAAATCGAATCGAATCAAATTAATTCGATCTGATTTGATTTAATTTTAAAAGTATTTAATTTAATATAATTCGAGTTGAACTCTTAATTTAATTTAATTTAATTTAAAAAAAATATCTTCAAATTAAACTAAATCAAACGGTGATCACCCTTAAACGGTTCCAATTTATTGACTATTCAAATGGGAATCTTAAGTGTAACCCTTCATCTGACATCCGGGAAATATTATATTACCATGTAATGCCGCCGTAACCCTGCAATAAATACTCCAAACGAATCTCCGGTGAAATGTCCAGAGGATCCATACGTCTTTTAATTTACCACATTCCCTTCTGTGAGCCAGAATTCCAGGAGAAGGGGGGAGGAAAGAGACGTTGGAGGACAAGAAAACAGAGCTGCCAGAGTTCCACTGTGAACACGCACTGCAGTGTGTGTGTGTGTGTGTGTGTGTGTGTGTGTGTTGAGAGAGAGAGAGAGAGAGAGGGGATATTAAACTAATTTTGCAGACTAATGAAATGATATTAACATTCTTCTCCTATATTTTCCTTGGTAAATTAAGAAAAATGAACCCTCGTGAGTTGTGGCTTGTGAATTTTCTACCCAACTGGAATCCACGACTTATGGGGATTATTTCTTTTCTTCGTGAAAAAAATAGTTGAGACGGTTAACCTTATATATTACCATCTGCGTATGCAGGATATTAAAATTTTATTTTTATATGTCAAATATCATAAATATCATCGTTAATAAATAAAAATTGTAAAAATATCACTAAACGCTGAAACTACCCTAATTTTTGCATCAATCTTAAATATTTGAACTCGAGACGTGTCTCGCTGATTCACTACCTCTTCCGCGGTGGAGAGAAGTTATAGGTGCGATTCCACTCACCATCGTGCAGAGCAGGATCACCCATCTCTAGATTATTCACGGACTTAAGGTTATTAGTTAGTGGATAACCAACTCTTGATTTATAAAAAATTATCGAGTGTCAATTTTGAACCATGATTCTCCCATTCTCCTCCTTGTCCCCCGGTCACAGACCACTGGACCATGTAAAAAAAAAACTAAATCTCTACACATGATCATCATTTAGTATCACTTTTTAACTTTTATTAATAATAGTGATATATACCATAATTGATAATTAAGAATGATAATTTTGACACTTTACATATAAGGATGGGATATACTAAATTAAATCAAATTAAACTCTATTTATGCCAATCATGAGCTAACATAGCAAATGAAGCTGTCAAATTCTGTTGATTGCGCACACGTAAATGTCTAATACCCTTCATCAATTCTTCTTTTAAAACTATTTCTCTCCTAAAAATATTTTCATGTACACTTCTATTTTTAAGGGAGAAAATATTTTTCTTTTAAAATTATTTCTTTATCCCTATTTGGCTCCACATTTGTTCTGGTACCACATTCTTCCTTTACCACCGTTAGATTCCACTGTTAAGGTGTATTATTAGACGTCTTTCTCTTGCAAACTAAAAAAGAAATGAGATGCGAGAAGATGAATCAACTTAAGATCCGTGCACAATAATTTCCGTGTTTTCAAACGAAAAGAAATCAAGATTTATTTTTTTTCTAGAGAGAGATTTTTAAAGAGTTGAATGTTTCTCAAAAAACTGAGGGAGGTCTCGTCAAATATCGATTATAAATCTTTCTGGAGGGAGATTTCTAAAGAGTTTAATCTTTCTTTAAAAATTGAGAGAGATTTGTCCAACACCGATTATAGATTTTCTTCTCTAAAAATATAATTTGAGAGTGAAAAGGTCAAAAAATTATAACCAAACACCACATAAATCTTTAAATTTTAAGATTCTCATGTGTAAACAACTCTCTCTCTCTCTCTCTCTCTAAGCGCGCGCGCGCGCGCTTATAAAGGGCCTGCCTTAGCCGACACCGGCGAGAACCCGCTCTCAGCCTCATTTCTTATCTCTCTCTCCCTCTGCCGAACCCATTCTCTCTAGTCTCTATCCATCTCTGTCTGTCTCCACCAGCCAGAGGATGCCTTCTGGGCAGGGAGGAGCAATGGAGAAGAAGAGGTTCGCCGTGCTGCTCTGCGCGGAGGACTCCGACTACGTGAAGAAGAGGTACGGTGGGTACTTCGGCGTCTTCGTGGGGCTGCTGAGGGAGGAGGGGGAGCTATGGGACGTCTTCCAGGTGTCCCAGGGGGAGTTTCCCGCCGACGGCGGGCTGGCCACCTACGACGGCTTCGTGATCACGGGCAGCTGCAGCGACGCCCACGCCGACGACGCCTGGATCCGCAGGCTGGTGGCGCTGCTCCAGAAGCTCGATGCCATGCGCAAGAAGGTGCTCGGCATCTGCTTCGGCCACCAGGTATAGCACCTTTGCCTCTTCTGCACCATTTTAGATTTTTTTTTCCCCTCCTAATTTCCCATATGGATTTGTGGGTTTTAATGAAATATTTGATTAACTTCCTATGCTTGTTAATTAAGGTGCTTTTGTTAATTAACAAACAATAGATAGATTAACCCGTACTTAACTATTTTATTGCTTCTCGGTTTCCATTCCCGTACTTAATTAACCTCACGAAGGTTATGGCTGCCCACAAGAGTTGCATCACCAGGAACACCACAAAACAGTCGGTCGACATTTGGATTAGCACACAGCCCTCATGATCGACATCTCGAGGACATAACGTTTATGATACAGTAGTAAAAGTAGTGGACGGTGTGATTGGATTACACGATCGGAGTACATCATCTTTTTCCATGATCAAGATAGTTTGTTAGTCTAATTTATAAGTAATGCTTTAAAAATATGATTCTGCTAAATTCAACAATATCATCTTTGGTAAGCCTCGTTAAATTAAAGTTGGTAGAGGTGGTAAGGAAGATTATAATATATATATCTAGATCATACAGTCCAACAGATCCAACGGCTGACGATTGAACCCAACGAAACGGGTAGTATCACCCTATTAGAAGGGAACTGGATCACAGTACATGCGTTGTACTTTAATCATTTAGATCAAGTGGCGGTCAGTAGGATCGTAGCCCCCGACGAGGACAACCAATGGCAGATCGACCCCAAGATTCGTTGTCAGGAACACCGAAGACGTGGGAGATGATGTGTGGTCCTTGATGGCGACTGGTTGTCTGAAGGCAGTGATCACATGCAACTCGATCGGCACCTCATAATTTAATTTTGTCCGAATAAGCAAGAGAGACCTAGCTCTCACCTCTGCATCTTATTACATAGCCATGTAAAGACTGTCGTGAAATTTTTGGAGTTACTCCGGAATTTCTTTTGCAAAGCATCGGATCGATATGCCCATGTTATTCCAAGTGTTGACGGCAAAATTAGCGGAATAGAGAGTTAAGAGACGTACCCCAACATTAATTGTAGGGTAGACTAGATTCCAATATATCGTCTCCTAATGCAAACACGCCAGTTGTTTAAACATGATAAAGACGAACAGTTCGAGCTTTAGTGCATAGGAAGGAGAGAGGACACGTTGGGGCTGACGAGAAGGGTGGATCAATACTGAGGGGAATGCATCAACAAAGTGACTTGCGATGCTGTTTATCTTTTCTTAAGGATGACAAGGAATTAGATTCTCACATTGCGTTGGCTCCACATACATCACTTGAGACAAGAGCACAAGTTGCATGGACAGTCTTATCGTCTCCAAACACGTTTGTTGGAAAGAGATAAGAAACTCTTCGTAAGGACTCCAAAGTATATGCTCTTAAGATAACGATAGAGTAATAATAGTATAGTATAGTAGTCTTGACGAGTGTGTGTGTGTGTGGGACTTTTGTGGATGCAGATTCTGAGCCGCGCAGTGGGTGGGAGGACGGGTCGCTCCGCGAAAGGATGGGACCTCGGGGTCACCACCATCAACCTGTCGTCCAACTCCTCCGAGCTGCTCTCCTCTCTCAACGCCCCTTCAATGCTCCGCGTGATCCAGTGCCACCGAGACGAGGTTTGCTATCTCACTGCCTACATGTTTTTCCTCGGAATCATGGGTCTTATCTCACGTATTTTTCCTCGTAATCATGCCATTATATATATTTCATCGGAATCACATACCAAAGTTTCATTCTTATTCTTTAATCTTGACAAAACGAACCCAGTATTGTGTGTTTGGTGAGTAGCCTAGTAAGCCTACCAAGACAAGAAGATGCGTTCCACTAACTGAACGGTGGACCTGTTAACGGGCGGCTGTGCAGGTGCGGGAGCTGCCTGCGCGTGCGGAAGCCATCGCTTGGTCAGAGAAGACGGGGGTGGAGATGTTCCGGTGCGGAGAGCACATCATGGGCATCCAGGGCCACCCCGAGTACAACAAAGACATCCTCCTCCACCTCCTCGACCGCCTCCTCCAGCGCGATCTCATCCAGGTAAAGATCAACAGCTTGCATTAACATGTCACGTGCCCCCATGCATATTCATTCCCCCACGAAAGCCCGACGACAGAACAGGGTGACGAGAAAATGGTAGATTGTACAAACACAGTTACACACGTGAGACCCATGTTATCAGCTTCAAAACCTAAAAACAAACATAAAGATCCACCGACAAGTTTAATAGTCTAGACGGATGATGAACTGTTAACGCCTCGTCTCATTTCATCGCCTAGGCGATTGCCTCAGACGCCTTTGATAACGTAGAGTGGATGTGTTGAAAGTTTGGCTTGTTTTGTTTCCAGAGTCAGCATGTGGAGGCAGCAAAGGCGAGCGTGGATACACAGGAGCCCGATCAAGAAGCCTGGAAAAGGCTGTGCAGGGCCTTCCTCAAAGGCACCTTGTAGGTGCCAATACCCACGCACCGTAGTGGCGCTCTAGTGGTGCGGCTGAAGCATTGCAGTGGCTTTCCAAGTGGCTGAAGCTTTTATGTTCTCGAGTCCAGATTTTGTATAGTTCAATTGTTAGAATAATCCCCTGTTGAAGACGAGTTAAAATATAATATATTTATATTAACGAAACCATCTCCACTGAACACCTTAAAATTTTAAGTTAGATAATTAAATCGAATAAATTCTAATATGATATTAGAGCTCGCGATTATGATCTGAACTGTGCACCTCATGTTTGTCATGTGAAAATCATAATTCACATGACAGAATCTAAATTAACTTACACGCGAGTAAAATAATCATGTATTAGAAACATATTAAAATATATAACTATATCGGTGGAGTCATCTCCACTCAACACATTAAAAGTTTGAGTTAGATGTTCCAATTTAGTATAATCTAAGATTAATTTGTGTCATTTTTCATGGAGATCAAAAGAACCATCCCACCGTTTCTAGCCCATTCCTGATTTTTCATGTTAACCACCAGGGCCTCAAATACTGGCCATTCATGAGAAGGAATATGCATACAGACGCATGTGTATATTTTCTTGAACTGTAGTAATGTCATGCGCCGGACCATCACTGAACCGTATTTCGCCGACATGTATTTCACATGGGACTGTCAACGAACTGTGCCGACCCGACATACTCGCGAGTTTGACCTAATTTCACGTCGAGGTGCGAGACTTTTTCTAAATCACGGTCCTTAATCGGATTTAAAAATCTGACCCGATTAGACTCATGGATCTGGACTCAGATTTTAAGTTTGACCAACAGATCGACCTGATTCGCTCTCTTTTTTTGAATCCTTTCAAATTTTAAAAATTACTTAGTTAAAATTATATTATTTTATTTAATTAAAATTTTTAAAACTTTATTTTTACATAAATTATATAATTAATGTCAAAACTCTTATTAATTTAATGATATTATAAATTTTATATTATTAAATATATTATTTTTATTATTTTTTTATTTTTTATCTAAATTGTCGAGCCGGACCGGACCTTAATCAGACTTTACAATTTTTAAATAGTGTCAGACCCGACCCGACATAACTCGGGCTCGGGCCAGACTTGAACTATAATATTGATAAGTTGGCCCGGACCGAGCCGACCTAAGCCCGGGTCGACCCGGCCAATTGCCAGCCCTAATTTCACATGTGAGCAGAGTAGTTATTCATAACCTACCCATGCAAGCGATTTAATATGCGGTACACTTCATCTTATCACATGTGATTCACGTGAAAACGGCAAGGATGATTAAGATATGATCAATACCTCAAATTAAGGAGCACACTGGGAGTAGAAGCTAGCAACTAGCATCCCCTAGTAATACAGTCATGGGAAATGAACAGGAACCCCCCGTCGACAACGGAGAAGGGTCTCCTGCTATCAGGAATCCATAACTAAATGGAGGTACGGCGGTGCTAGTGAGGGAGGCTTGCGAAAAGATTTAAAAGCACAGCAGCAGCTAGTTTATGCATCAATGAAAGGGATGAAAGAAGCCTAGATACTTTCTGCTACAATTTCCAAGCATCCCAAGTTTGCAAAAAGCAGTCAGAGGAAGGAGAAGCCAAAGGTAAAACAACACTGGTGAACTCACTGGCCATTGTCAGTAATGAAACGTGCTGCCGGGCCATATCTACTGATAGTAGACAGGTCATCCTATTTGGGGGAAATTTTATTGGTGCGTCCAACGAATGGAGACAGCACAGTGAGGTACATAATGTTTGGCGAGATGACAAACATGACAAGGGACGAGACCCTCAAAGACCTAAAAGACAAATGACGAAGACGGGAATGCCACAACTGGATCTCCTAAATCCGCCGGTTTAAGTCCCCACTAGCTTGTGTATGAAGAGCAACACTATCTCCTAATTCCAAGAGATAGAGACCACCATCTTCACGTCCAATCCCAATCTATTGCTTGGTCTTCAGGTCTTGAAAGACGCAGTGATCAGGATAAAAAAGTCACTACACAATTCAAACATTTTGTGATACTGCTAACAGACATGAGATTCATAGACAATTTTAAAACATGAAAAGTAAAGGACAAGACAAGGTGACTATTCAACTTGATGTTATCACGACCAGCAACGGTGGCTCGGGACCCATCTGCAATAGTCACTTTGTCTTGACCAGAAGCAAGAGAGTATGAAGACAAAAATGTTGAAATACCGGTCATATGATCTGTAGCACCAGAATCTATGACCCAAGGGAGAGGGTGCTTAATGGTGGAGGCACTCAGTGCAACACTAGTTATACCTGACTGGGTGGAGGAAAAAGTAGAGGTTTGAGATCCAAGTTGCGAGAGGAGTTTTTGGAGTTTAGCAATGTCCTGTGAAGACATGCCCAGAAGAGCACTTCTAGAAGAACTAGTTGATCCACTTTCTGGTGAAGGAGCAGGCTAACCACCCATAGGGTTGGAGGTGGCCACATGACCTTTAGTTTGCTGCCCTTCCTTCCCTGTTCTGAACTTCAGGGGCTTCTTTTCTGGGTGTAAGTCCCAACAATTATTCTTCAACTTGATGGTTTTCTCGGCCGCACTGGCTACAAGTCCTCCCACTTTTAAATTTATCCTTGTTCTGACCAGAGCCTCCCTTCGCTGATTTCTGACCTGTACTTGCTAAGGCTGAAAACTCCCCTACACCGCCCATTGATTGTGGACCATTCATGGCTCTCCAGCGACCATCTTCATTTAGTACCTTGTAGTACACTTGTTCTAGAGAAGGGAAAGACTCCATACTCAGAATTTGTCCACGTAGATTCTCAAATTCTGAGTTGAGACCAGCCAAGAATTTGAAGACTCTATTATGTTTGACATATTTGAGATGCTTTTTCTGATCCTCCGCACAAGCCCAATCATCAATGGCATAATAGTCGAGCTCTTCCCACTTACTCCGCAGAGTAGCAAAATAGCTCATCACCGACAAGTTCCCTTGTTTCAGCTCATGTAATTCAATAGTCAGCTGATAAACACGAGCCATGTTTTACTTCTGACCATACATCTCTTGATCAAGAAGATCCCACATCTCTCTTACATATTTTTTCCGGAGAATCCTCTGCTGGATTCAACTCCCACAGAGTTGATAATCTAGGACATTACAACACTGTTTTCCAGATGCAGTCCTTGGGCACCCCCCCTCTCCCTCTCTCCCTCTCCCCCTTGCAGCTGAGAAGGCTATCTTCTGGAGGTGTGACTCCTCCCTATCGGTTCCGGTCATCATCGCCGCCGCCACGAGCCGCCACCGCACCGCCATCGGGATCGCCGGAGTTCTGTCTTCAGCCAACCACTACCCCTTCCAAGAAATTCTGCAGTCAACCACGAGCTCCTTTCGATCTGAGATTTTGAGGGATGTTCCAGAGGTGTCAAGCACGTCCCAAAAAATTTGGTTGGTCATAAAGATCCCCTTTGATAATTTTTCATTTTCGCCCAACTTTAATTACCAGATCTGTCTGCTTCCTGTTCTGATTTCCACCTTTCTTGAGTTTCACATCTCCGACCCATCTTTTGATTTTTGCTGGAGCTCTCAACTTTACTGGGAGTTCCATCCATCAACCCCTCCACCCACGATTTTTCTTGATTTTTGATCAGCCCTCCACCTATTTTTCAAAATTCATTCTCAGAGCTAGATACAGTGCTGTCCACCTGTTCTCAGATCCGACCACCTTCCCGTAAACAAATCATAACAAATCACAGCCACCTCCAATCAGTCCACAAAAAATATACTCGTTTTCTTGTTCGAAATCCTACAACTTTCATGAAGAGCTTAGGAGCTGAATCTGCCACCTACCTTGCGGTCAACGGCAGTTCTCAGACAACTCACCTGCAGATCTGAGGTTTCGGGTACTGTACAACAGGAGCTTGTAAATTCAGTAAAGTCCAGATCCGACCAGATCCAGAAGATCTCTCTGGGCCTAGATCTAAGTATTTCAAGAGAGCTTTCCAGCGATAGCTCATGCGCCCCAATCTGACGTCGGGATTGATCGCAGCGGCCATTCTCGCCGGAGCGCACGTCGGAGGACAGAACCAGAAATCCGTGGGCAGCTAGTTCACGAATTGGGAATCGGGGTCGATCGACCCCCGATCGGTGTTTCCGACCGACCGCCGTCCGTGGAGGCGCGCCACCAGGGGTCCCCATCACAGCGGGTCCCACCCCCGCAGATCTGGAGGACAGCGCCGTTCGTGGGCCCCACGGACCCGTAGAATCCGCCGTTTGGAAAGTATGAAAACGCGGAGTTCGGCACCGCCGGGCGACATCAAGATGCTGCCCGCCAACCCGATTCGCGTGATTCCCGGGCCCCACTGTGACCTTTTACCTCCCTGCGTGGAGTGGGTCAAATTATTGTATTGTTGTAATATTGTTAACCGGGAGTCCGTGAATTGGCCGGGGTTGTCTTCGCCACGCCGGGTGCGTTGAGGTAAAGGTCTCAACTTCTCGGCATTCGCTTGCTAGTTTAGTATATGGTCTTTTGCCGTTGCCGAGAGCGATAGGTACTAGCCCGTAAGTCCATGTCACCGCTGTGAGTGTGAGAGTGACCCGTCCCGTGACTCGATCCGAGTCCGAAAGTGAGTCGACTACCCGTGAACTCTGCCGGTTCTTCAACCGCGCACGATCCGCGTTTCCCTCGCTTGGGACGATGAGTGAGCTTGCATTTCTGTTAGCGACGTATAGCCCATAAGAGCTCTCCGTGTCGGACGTAGTGTCTCTCCCATCATGTGTTGCTGGTCGTGTCCGCATCTAGAGTCCGAGGTTCATACCACGTAGAGTCGGTCCCCGTGTCCGTCCCGCATCAGTTTGATAAGAGAGGGATCGACAGCTCTAGAAGACTGGAGGTAATATCAGACTGTGTAGAATTTGACATTGTGGATATACTTGCCATTGACACCAACTAACAATCGCGGAGGAGAACCCCAACCTAGGTGGCAGAATAGCCACAAAGGATGATAGACAACAATGGATCCACTGGATAAGAGAACCATACCCACCAACACGAGGACGACCGGCCTTGAACTAAGGCTTTAAGGGTCCAAAACTACGCTCAGACTTGGTTAAGGGTAGGAGCATTTGGATGCTCCAGCAAGGCTACGCACATGGTGCTGCGGTAGAGGGGAGCACCCTGACTTCTAGCCATCAACCCAATGCAGACAAGCATGCTTCAATAGGTCCCTTCGTAGGAGCTTTGCTATGATACCATGAAGAATTTCATGGTCACATGATTTCAGTGCAGCAGATGAAGAGGGAGAAGATGAGAGAAGAAGAGAAGAAAAAGGAATTACACGGTGTGTTGCGACTGTATTTTCTGACCACACATCCCCAAAGAGTTTTTATTAAGAAAATCTAATCACACATTTACCAAACAACCCCTGGTACAGCTCATATCAACCAGGGGTGTTAAAGGAAGATAAAAACAACCAGATTTAAGTTAACGGATCCCATCTAATGGGTCCGGTAATGAACTTACATATTTAACACACCAAGCACAAGAGAAAATGACCGGACCCATAAATGATGGGTCCATGGGCTTGAACTCATAAAAAACATCCATAGGGTCTGGGTATCATCTTCTACAGGATGGTAACGGAGTTTCTGTTAATTCCTCAACTTCATAAATGGCAATTATTTCAAGTAAACTTATGACCTAAGTTGAGGATACAACATCAGATATGACATGGCAACAACCGAAGAATTAAGCAAAAGAAAAGAAAAGGATCAGCACGCCAACTCTGAACGGGCAGGCACCGTGTTTAAGCATTCACCATGGAACCAGATCTCCGGCGACATTCGTTCAACATGTCCAAGTAGAATTGGCATTAGACGATGTCACTTCCATTACGATTGATGCACTGCACAATTGAGGAAAAACATGGAGAGAAACATCAGAGCTGAATGAACATGAACGTTCCAAAGGCTTCTTTACCACTGATCAGCAGGTAACACCAGTTTTCTTTCCAGGAGTTAAATTTTAGACTACAATACAAAACAGGCAGACAGTAATTAACTATAGAGCATATACTTATATATTTCCTAAACTACCAACTAAAAAATTACTAGTGAAGTAGTATGCACAACTAACTTCAAATCGATGTGCCCTTACATCCTGGAAAGCCTTGGAATGAATACTGCATGCATCAGCACCAGCAGCATTAGTCGTTTGTGGCGCTGCAGTGGCAGCAGGTGCTTCTGAAACCACATGCTGGACCGTACGCGGACCCATAACAGTATCTACAGCCCTATGAGCAACTGCACTGCCAGTTCCAAATGCCATGCCTGTGTACATAGACATGTAACCCATTAAAAAATGAGACAGCCATCCTTCCCTGGAAAACAATCCACGTGCAAATAATAATTTAACCTTTAAGAAAATAGTGTACAACAAAAATATGGATCTCAGATACCTTCAGCGATGGTGGAACCAATACCCCCAAGCATAGACCCGCCACCACTCTGGATAGGGGCTGGAGGAGGAGCTTGGCTCACTGTAAAGAATGGAATAAAAAGATCAGCTTTTACTGTAGGAGCCCAACACTTCGGTTACCTGCATACAACGTTAAAACCTAGAAAAATATATTCAACTCATCAAGATAACAATGTCCCTCTTTCACACAGTAGCATTTATGAAACGATCCACTCCTGCAATTTTAACAGAACGAGAAGTGATTCCCCTGGGAATGGGGTGGAAGACAATAAAAACACCTTGATAAGTTTTGCAAAAGAAATATGAACAATAGGAAACATTCTTACATTGATGAGCATTCCACAACTGTGTGTGTGAATGATTTTTCTATGTAAATTTTACAAACATAGTCCATTACAATGTCCCGACTGCTCTAGGCTAGATTTCTTTCCAAAAGCTGATGCAAATCCATCTCACAGATCAAAAAACAAAGAATCGCCATTATCAGCATCCAAGACACAGCATCCAAGACACCACAATCAAGCAATATCTGTAAACCAAGGTATTCAGAACCACCCGGTACATACCGTACCGAGCCAGTTCATACCGGTACCAGCCTCTGCCGGTCCGGTTCCACCTATTTGAGACTGGTACCAGCCAGTATTGCACAGAGAGAGAGAGCGGAGGAGAACTATGTAGTTAGAGGCACGAGGTGACCAAGACGACCAAGTGGTCACCTCATGCCTCAAAAGCCTAGGTGATGGCCTAGGCATTTGAGGTATTTTATTAAAATATATATATACAATTCAAAAAAATATAAATATTTGTCTAAATATCACCAAAAATATATACATACAACTAAGACTTTCAATAAAATTAACAACAATCAAAATTTGAGGCAAAAATACATGCATACAATCAAGATTTGAGGCGAAAATACATGGGGTAAGTCAATGCTGTAACAAGGAATAATACAGCCAATAGCCTATTACCAAGTTGGCCCAACTGCATCACACAATCCACCTAAAAAGATTCAGTGATAACTTCATCCCTCTGTTGCACAGTCTCCCTCCAATCTAGACAGGAAGAGTACATTGGACCAGCGAAATTATCCATGGCATTTTACTTTTGTGACCGATGGAAACAGCGATGCTTCTTCACAGGACCACTTTAATCTTTAACAGCTTGTCATCAGGACAGTATCACCAATGGCAATGGATCATAAAACATAAGGATAAATTAACTAATTTTCCTCCCAGGGTAGTTGGTGCCACATATCACTATCTAAAATAAGAGGAATACTATGGTAATACATGATACAACTTTTGCCCCAACACATGCACATATGCTATATAGTATAGAGTATAGACGATGTAATTAAAAAGGAAAGAAGCATATTTTGACAATGGAACCCTCCACTAGGTTTCTTCTCCACCCCCCAAAACCTCGCACTGTTACACAGCCAAGATTTTTGTTTGCAAACTTACAATATAGGAATGAAAAATGCGCACAAGCGGTTGTTCAGCTCATTAGTGCCAGCCATGGGAGGTCTTGACCCACATAGCTACTGGGTTCACACCTTTATCATAACTAGGGCCCATTTTATTTCCTTGAGTCTCTCATTACATATTTCTGCTTGAATTGGATGCTCATGACTATGGTTAGCAGTCAATGTACTTAACAGCCAGTTAGGTATAATTTGATAGGTCTATTATGTATATATCACTTTAAATTAAATGTGACAGAGCGCCTTGTGCGAATGAATCCTGTAGTATCAGTACACAGTGGTGGCACTGCAAGTGGAACAGCTGAATTCCTCGTGAAACAAAACTGATAGAATATGCAAGTGTACCTCCACTTGCAGAAACCTCCTTTCTTTTGACAAAATGTATGATTTGTACCAACAATTTTATTGAAGAGAGAGGTAATACATCCAGTAGGTGTAGAGATAATGCAGAAACCTCTGAGAGGGTACCCCTCAAAATGCTACACTTTAGAGAAGGGATCGTGAAAACCATGAGATAGCAAGCTATGGTACAGCCCTCTCAAAATTATGATCAACCAAGCTCGATAGATGCTGGACCTAAAAACTGAGATGCATATGAGAATGAATGATCAACTGTTGATAAGATTCTCTCCACCTCAAGAAGCCTATAAATCTTTGGACAAACTGCCAATGGCTAGATGGTCTATTGTTTCTATGACTTTGCTACCCAAGAGAGAACAAGCGTACTCAAGGAGTGGCTCAGTTGGTTGACGCCTCCATGTACATCACATGACCAAGGTTTAAACAGGATTTATAAAAAGGCTGTAAAACATGGATGGTAGAGTAGGACTTCCAACCAAAACAAAAAAATGAGAGAAACATAAGCAATAACAGATTTTATTTATTGTTGAGCATCATCTTCTTGTGGCTAGTGGATGATATGATGATTCTTTGGTGAGCACATTTATCAATGTTTTGTCATCTAACACAGACATCAGTACCTAAGCTAATAGTACATCATTTAGCTAAGAATAGCACCCTGTTTTTATGGGTTTTTTACTTTTAAGTCCTATAATCTTTCATAATTACATATTGGCCCCCACAATCTACCTACTTATCAGAAAGCCCACCAATTCTTCTCATCCTTGCTAAAAATCCCACACTATTTGCTCCATGAGTAAGGGACAAAACAAAGTTAACCCATGTGCAACTTCACCCAGGCACGAAAAAAAAAAACAGCCCTTGGTTAGCGGGGGGGGCAGAGTTTTTTTGTGATTTGGGGGGGGGGGGGGGGGGGGGGGGGGGAGCGGGGGGGGGGGGGGGGCAGAGTTTTTTTGTGATTTGGGGGGGGGGGGGGGGGGGCGCGCACCAAAGGGGGTTTCCCCCTCTGGTGCCGACACCCCCGCCCAGCAAGGGGGTTGCACAGAGAAAGAGGGCCCATCGGAAGAGGGGCCCTCCCCAACGCCAGCACCCCCTCCCAGCGGGGCCACCCCCGCCCAGTTAGTGGGTCGCGGCTCAAAGGTTTAACCATTCGGGTCGACCAATGACCTGTTACACCAAAACTGTATCGATAGGATTTCAATATGCCTTAAGCAGCAACTTAGAAGCATGAAAGATACATTTGATTGATTCCCCCAACTTTGACAATCTTTTTACAATGAATACATGTATGCACTTTCTTGCTGGTGGTTCCTCTAGTCTTTCAATTATATGATTCCATGTTGTATCACTTTTCCCTCGAACAGACTGCAATGAGGTCACACAGACTACACAAATCTTTTCAACTTCCAAAAAAGTGATGTTAATACTATAAAATGATGAGGGATAGAATCTCAAAGATGACTCCTCCCCTTTCACGTTTCTTTGCATGCTAAAAAACTAAAATAATGACAGAAAGAGTAAAGAAAATTTAAATAGGTCTAGAAATGCCCAAGTTGTATGGGTTTTAGTGGGTTACATAGGGCCCTCTCAGGTTAACCACATTTTTTTACTAGGTTTTGGGTGTTGGCTAGTCTAGATAGAATATCAACCCAGATTTGTTACCATTTCACAAGCCAACCGGCCAATCTAGTACGAGTTTTAAAACATTGAGAGAGAGAGAGAGAGAGAGAGAGAGCACGTCGGAGGGGGGTTTCCCCCTCCGACACTGACACCCCCACCCCACCCTAGAGAGAGGGAGAGAGAAGGCGCACCAAAGGGGGGTCACCCCTAGTGCTGGCACCCCCACCTGACACAGAGAGAGAGAAAGAGAGAAAGGGCACACCAGAGGGGGCTCCGATGCCAGCATCCCCCGATCGGTGAGGATGCAAAGAGAGAGAGAGGTTCCTCCTTCAGCGCTGGCACCCCCGCCCAACAGGGGAGAGGGCGGGGGGCAAAGAGAGAGAACAGACCAGAGGCAACTTTCCCCCTCCGACGTCGGCACCCCCACCCAACCAGGGGAGGGGGCGTGCGCACCATGGGGGGTTTCCGCCCTCAGACGCCAACACCCCCACCCAATGGGGGCCTGCAAAGAGAGAGAGAGAGAGAGAGATGTGCACTGGAGATGGGGTTTCCCCCCTTCGGTGCCAACACCAACAGCCCATTTGGGAGGGGGAAGCGCACACAAATAGGGATAGAGAGAAGGGCACTATTCCTCACCAGTGTGATGGCATATTCCTTTTTTTTTACCGTCGGCTACCTACTTGGGCTTTTAAAGAAGGGTTAGAAGAATTGGTGGGCTTTCTAACAAATAGTTAGATTGTGGGGGCTAATATGTAATTATGAAATATTATAGTGGCTTAAAAGTAAAAAATTCTTTAATTTTTCAATAAAGTACCATATAACATCAATGGTTTGGAATTCAATCCATCAACACAAAATCCAATCAAGTAACATCACAGAGCATCTATGTAAGGGCTAACATGATGTACTCCATGTGTTTCTCCTTTTTAAGTGGCTTACCCCATATCAAATTCTACAAATATAACATGGGCCTGTAGAGTTGATGAAGAGCACAACTCTCTAGAACTGTGAAAACAAATTAACGATCGGTAGACAATGACGGAGAAAAATGTACATACCTGGTTGAGGAGGATTGCGCACTGGAGCAGCACGGGCTGTAGAACGACCTACGGAAAACATGTTTGAAGAGGCAAGCAAATGAGTGACCTGGTTGTCTATAGATACAGCTCCCATGAGAAAAAGCATAATTCATAAGACATATCAGTAGATATGTTGATTATCCACATATATTCAAAATGGAAAGCCAAACAGGACATTTGAAGAACATACACCATGCAAAGTAAATGAGACAAAAACGAGGACCATGAAGGGATCAATTCAGTGACTTAATAATCCTCAAAATGACCATACCCATCTAAAGAAGCTTAGTCACAAGAAGATATCACCGTGAATACATAAATGCAATGTACTAAAAATCGAGCAAGAATATATAGGAACAAAACCACCATTACATTCACCTCTTAACAGTCTTCCACAAGAAAAAAATCGTCAGCGAAAAACAAGTTACAAATGGATGTTTCTCCCATATGAATCTATGACAATGCATCATTCTTTTTTATTTCTCTAGGATTGGCAATCACGCGTGCAGCAACAAGGAGGCAAATGTGCATCACTTATCATACATCCCTGACCAGAAATGAAGCGGCAACTTCTCCACTAAATAGCTACCGACCAGAGTCAACAGCAACCCGAAGGCAGGGGAACCAAGCACCCATCCACCTCACAGGTCAAAACGACAAACGATCACGACAAAATTCTCAAACCATAGATGCACCTACATACCAAAATTCCCAACAAGAGTGAACCGATAAGGGGAAAGCCCCTAAGACCGCAAAACAGAACCGCCATATGCCAAGAGGACTCTCTCAAAAGGTTCGCATAAAGCTTTGGGCCCTTTGCAAAGCCTTCTAGAGCACAAGGAAAGCAATAGCCATGCCCAACAGGGGAAAGCACCAACAGAATCACAGATGAACATAACTGGAGAACCTTGAAAAAAGGCGGAAAGATCAGGGGAAGAGGACGATCTTGTGAGCATACCGGAGCTGCGGCGGGGCATGGTGGCTGCTGCAGGGGATCGGCGGCAAAGGTGAAAGGAACCGAGGAGGAAGCCTCCTGGGTACTGCGGTAACGGCGCAAGCTTCAAAGGCGAAATTGGAGAACCCCCGAGCGAGCCCAATGGCATTTTGTAGAGCCGTTGTTTCTGGGAAGTTCTTCGAATGCTCGTCGCTAAATGCACTCAAGGGCACGTTGAGATCTAGACGTGGCCCCCACATGAGGCAGACTTACGCGCCTCGTCGTGCACCATACGGAGCGGATTTAGTAGTCGTCTGGCGGGCTTTCGTGGCTCGGCTTCCAAAAACCGCGAAAGCCCAACTGGCCCCAGAGATTGACTCCGGTTGGGCCGTGTCGCAGCCCGGCCATGTGGTCAATGTAGGAGTCCAGTCTACCATCTTGTTGCCCTGCCTTCTCATGCAAGCAAGCAAAACTTTTATTTTTAACAATCTTTTTATTAAGTTATCCATATATACAGTTTGATCTTAAATTAAATGGCTAAAAATAAAATTATTAAGTTATATATCTATACAGTTTGATCTTTCTACTATTCACATTACCTAACTTTTCATTTTTGACGTGCTAAGTCAAGCAAACTTAAGGTGAGGACTATTTAAAAAAAATAAGTGTTACACTAATTACATCGATGAATTTAATTAATAGAATGGGTGCAGTAAATATTACTCAAAAAAAATAAAAAAAAACCATAACCTAATGATTAGATCATCTTATTTTCCATTTAGGGACGTAAGTACGATAGGCCACCCAGTTACTCAGATTAATTCTGATATAAATTCCACCGTCCAAAGGGACGGAGATGAAATTTGGGTTAGATTTTTTCGAATCAAACTTCATTTTGGATTTACTTGAATTGAGTCTAGCTCAAGCAACAGACCCAAATTAACCGATTTCAAGAAGCAACTCGAACTTATTAAGGCCCTCTTTGTTAATCGAGCGGAGATACCGTGTTCGACCCCTCTCGGTCGAACACGGTGCCCGGACTCGATTAGTGACGTGTGTGTGAGGGAGAGTGTGCCTCCCCCCCTCATTCTCTCTCATCGGATTCGTTAATCATCCGACAATTCGATTAACAAAGAGGGCTTAAAAGAAAATGCAATAAAACTATAAAAAGAAACTCATATTCCCTAACCCCCCCCCCTCCATCATTGTTTACAACTACTTTGAGCAACTAAAATTTGTTTGTAACACTAAATTTAGCTCGATTTTCTGCCCAAATCAAACAAGTCTCTATGTGGAAGTAAATTAAAGTTATTTTGATCGAAATAAATCTCCATAGAATCTAAGTTAGAGCAATGTTATCAGAATCGAACCGATGCTTGAACTGGATAATGAGCTGGTTCGGTTCGAATCAGTTGGACCGTTCAATCGAACCGGTTTGAACCGTGATGTCATTATAATATTGATATATGGTCCGGCCCGATTCTATAACTTAAGATAATAAGAAATAAGATATAATGATCAAAATAAATAAATATACATATATAATTATTAGTCCTGATTATGTAACTACTAACTATATAAATAAAAAAATAACAATAACATGGTTAAATAAATTGACCTTAAAATTTTGTAATATTTCATTGGTGTTCACTCTTCACAATTGGCATTTATGCTCCTTTAAACATTTGAACTTTAAATATATCTAAAATAAAATAATAAATAACAACAAATCAATAATAATAAGATATTTTTGTTCACACATACATATCATTTTGAATATTTTTATATTTTTTTAAAGGGTGAATTGGGTCGAACTGGTTCGGAACGGTTCACCGGTCGAACCGTGATTCGTTCGGTTCGTCCGGTTCTTTAATATTAGACTGGACAGGGCCCAATCGGACTGATTCCTGGACCGATTCACGATCGAACCGGTTCGACCGGTCGGTCCGATCCGATTTCTGATAACACTGAGTTAGAGTGATTTCTTTACAATAAAATTAGAATCCATTTGAATCTATGTTCACTCTTTAAATAATTTAAAATTAAAATTAATCAGAATCAGACCTCAATTCAACCCAACATACACCATTTAAATGTTTATTTATTTATTAACTGAAAGGTAATACTTGCAAGGTGGGACACGAGGGAGTCCGTTCATCCCTTCATTACGGAAGAGACATGACGTGCCATCCCAACCACCAGGTATGCGATTTCCATTAATGAAAGTAGTAAGAACATAGAGGAGTACATAGGTAGGGGCGACACCCAAGCAGTGGGTGGAGAACAACAAATAGCCCGAGGGCCCTAAACCCAAAAGAGGCCAAAAACTAAACAAAATCTCGATATCGAGTAGAGCTTGTAGAGTTGGATCTGCGCAGAGAACTCCTGGTGTCGCGCCTGGAAGGAGGACGGGAACGGTCCTAGTCTTGCACGCCGACCCAGTTGTTATGAACAGTAGTGAAGTCGACAGGGCCGGACGGCAAGAGGCCAAGGATAGTAAGAGGCTGAAGGAGAATAGGAAGCTTGACGAAGCCATCAGCCGGAGGGGACAGCGTATCAGCACTCGGAGATCCAGCCAAGGGGGCAGCAACCAAGGTCGGGTCGCGGACCGAAGGCAGAGAGGCAGAAGGCCCAGGGGGCTCGCAGTTAACGGTCCGCTTCAGAGCTTGCGCGAAGGAGAGTCTGGGGGCAGCAGGCAAGGCAGCCGAGGAGGACTGCGTAGGCGAGGCGACAGGGGATCCCACAGCCTGGGAGGGGGAGGCGTGAGTAGCCCGTGCAGTAGGAGGAGACCATGCCATAGCAGGAGTGTTTAGCCCCGTGGCGAGGACAGGAGCTGGAGGCCCTGCGGAGGAGATGATGTGGGTGAAGCCCACGCTAGAGCCTGGAGCTGCAAGAGGCGGAGCTGGCGGAGTGGGCACCAAAGGGATAGCAGCTTCAACACAAGCAGCAGGAGCAATGCTGGGAGGAAGGGGCGAGTGGCCATCAGCTAGCATGTTGACAGAAGTGGATGCAACCGCTGCCTCAAGGGAAGGGGCAGGAGGAGCAGGGGCATCATCATGCAAGGAAATAAGAGACGCAGTAGCCGGCTGAGCATGGACACCAAAAATAGTAGTAGGCATGGGGGACTCAAGAACACCTCGGCCCTCTGCGGGCGGTTGTTGCGTAGGGGCCAAACCCATAGGGGGAAGAGGCCAAACCAGCGGGTTGAGCTTCCTTAGAAACAATGGGCTATTGCACGATGGACATGCCCACAGGAGGCAGGCATACAGCAGCATCAGCATGTGCACCAGCAGGGACTCTAGCAGGGCGCCAAGAGCGTTTATGTGGCGCCCCCTTCCCGCGATCCCGTATCGTGTCCGGGGACGTCACAGCGGATGTACGGAAGTGTTGTGGGCCGAATATTTACAAGGCGTTAAAGGCCAAACCATCACATATTCCAAAAACATAACCATACCATTCCATAAGATAAAACACTCATAATTTACATCGTATACAGAGTACTACAATCTCTACTTAAAAGTCACATTTACATTCATTATTCAAAAGAAAATCAAAACTATTTATTATACGCATCGGAATCCAAATTCAACCCGGGATCAACTTCCGACCTACTGCCCGAAGGAGCCAAGACGCACACTGGTCAATTTCCTGAAATGGTTAGGCAACAGATATGAGTCCAAAGACTCAGTAGGCATTAAAACCAATCACATGCTTATCATATATTAAACAGTGCAAATCCATGATATAAAGCTAATCGTAATTTCACTGGATTGTACATATACTATGAATGCGAAGGAAATATAATAGAGCAAAATAATTTTCATATTTATAAGCAAATGCGTATAACAAATCTTATCTGACTTATATATAAATGACATAATACATATCTTAGCTAAATCAAAGCTTATACAGATGAACTTATTTTCAGATCATATCAAAGTCATATATCAAATCTGAACTTCATATTATTTGGCAGCATATATTGGACAAGCATCCCGTCACTATAAGCAATAGCAAACACATACCTAGGCATCCATACGTCGACATAAAGATAAATGGTCTAAACGCTGGAGCTTGTCGGCCTTGATCAACCACGCAGGATCGGGAGTTAATACTCCACCATTCCCCAGATAATTTTCTTATTCTGGGTTCCGAATTTTTCAGAAGTCCGTTTGTCCTCGGAAATGGGCCTAATCCCGTAGCGGAAGCTAAGTACGGTTTGTCGCCCCACACCTCCTTAAAGTGACACAGTCCATATGCTTAATCAAATTTTTATTCTTATTATGATGCTTATTACATAGTCGTCTCAATACTTAAAACTTGTCATTGAACTTTACAAAATAACTCGATCGTATTTTAATATTATTAACTAAATATATATAACATTCGAAGAGATTAGAGTAGAGAGAGAGTAGAGGGAGAGTAGAGAGAGAAAGTAGAGGGAGAAAGTAGAAAGAGATTAGAGAGAAATTAGAGAGAAATTAGAGAGAGATTATAGAGAAAAATAATATTTTTTCAGAATGGTAACTAAATAAATAACTGATTCTAAACATAGATCATTGGGTTAAATAAATCAATGACTTAAATTACATTTCAAACAAAATCAAATCAAAGAAATGTAAATAACAAATAACATGCACTCGATTTATCATGCCTACCTTTAGAATGGACTTCCGAATTGACTTTAGTATTTCACCCGAGCTCCCGTAAAGGTCCTTGCGTAGGAATAGATAATTTTTCCGTCCAAGATACGCAAATAAGGGCGAAATTATCCAAAGTAAGCTTCAAATCCTCCGTCCAAACTTTTGTCAAATATTTATATTATTCGGATGTATTATCTTCTCCGTTTATTAATAAGAGAATGAGAGTGGGAAGAGAGAAGAGAGAAAAATTAGAGAGAGAAAATAGAGAGAGTAGAGAAAGAAAGTAGAGAGAGAAAGTAAAGAGGGAGTAGAGAGAGATATTTAAAGAGAAAAACTAGAGAGAGAAAGTAGAGAGAGAAAGTAAAGAGGCAGTAGAGAAAGAAGTAGAGATAGATATTTAAAGAGAAAAACCAGAGAGAGAAAGTAGAGAGAGAATTTAGAGAGAGAAAGTAGAGAGAGTAGAGAGAGAAAGTAGATAGAAAGTGAGAAAATAAAGAGATTAGAGAGAGAAAGTAAAGAGAGTGTAGAGAGAGAAAGTAGAGCGAGAAAATAGAGAGAGATAATAAAGAGAGTGTAGAGAGAGAAAGTAAAGAAAGCGTAGAGAGATAAAGTAGAGGGAGAGTAGATAGAGAATAAAAAGAGAAAATAAAAATAGGAAGAGAGAGAGATGGGAGAGAGAGAGAGTGTGTGTGTGTGTGTGCGAGAGAGAGAGAGAGAGAGAGAGAGAGAGAGAGAGAGAGAGAGAGAGAGAGTTGAAGGGGGAGAGGGGGGTGGATACATGGGAAAGAGAGGGGGAGAGGGGGCTTTATATAGGGGGGAGGGGAGAGGAGATAAGAGGGAGGGGGAGGTGGTAAGAGGGGGAGGTGGTAAGAGGGGGAATAGGGGAGTGGGGGAGGTGGGGTGTGAGGGAGGGAGCCACGTGGGGGGATGGGGGGGTAGAAGATTCTTTAGGATTTTTTTTGTTATTATATATATATATTTTTAAAAAATCTTTATATAAAAACTTCTAAAGCTCACTCTATCTTATTTTTGACCTATCAAACGTCAAAATTTGAAAAAGTGTTCAACATGAAACTTGTATATCTTTAAATTCTCTATCTAACGGGCCTAATATTGATCTTATTCTGACATTCCTATAAAAAGGTATATATTATTAAAGTGAGATAGCTATTTAATTTACTTAATAATGTTCGTTAAAGAATACCGTTCAAGGTATTATACTTTAATTAAGGGAACATAAAATTCATATGGACTAACTATAAGATATTTAACTATCTTTAAGTTTCGGACGAATTCGGGTGTTACAAATCTCTCCCCCTTAAACAAATTTCGTCCTCGAAATTTAAAATTTTACTCAATACGTACCGAATAGCTATGAATATTTCTTCCTCATATCATCTTCTATCTCCCAAATGGCTTCTTCTGTTGAGGTACTTTCCCACAATACCTTCACCAATGGAATTGTCTTCGTTCTCAGCACTTGTTCTTTCCGGTCGAGAATGCGAACTAGCTTCTCCTCATATGTAAGATCTGGCTGAATTTTTAACTGCTCATGCTCTATAATATGCGATAAGTCTGGCATGTATTTTCTTAACATGGACACATGGAATACATCATGAACTCCTGACAATGATGGTGGTAAAGCCAGTTGATATGCCACCTCACCAATCCTTCTTAAGATTTCAAAAGGTCCAACATACCTCGGACTGAGTTTACCTTTCTTGCCAAATCTCATTACTCCCCTAATAGGTGAAACTTTCAGAAATACGTGATCCCCGACATCAAATTGTAGATCTCTTCTTCTCTGATCAGCATAACTTTTCTGCCTACTCTGAGCTGTAAGTAATCTTTTTCTAATCAACTCAACCTTTTCTACACAAGCCTGTACAATCTGTGGCCCATACAATCTCTGCTCACCAATCTCATCCCAACAAACAGGTGATCTACATGGTCTACCATATAATACTTCATATGGTGCCATTCCTATGCTTGCATGATGGCTATTATTATATGCAAACTCAATTAACTGTAAATGTCCATCCCAACTGCCTTTCCAGTCTAAACTACACGCCCTCAACATATCTTCTAGTGTTTGAATGGTTCTCTCTGATTGTCCATCTGTTTGAGGGTGAAAAGCTGACCTAAGTTTCAATTGTGTACCCAGTCCGTTCTATAAACTCCTCCAAAATTTTGCTGTAAACATTGCATCCCTATCTGAAATAATAGATACAGGCACACCATGAAGTCTTATAATTTCTCTGATATATAAATGGGTTAAATCCTCTAACGATTGTGTCTTTGTGATTGCCAGAAAATGAGCTGACTTAGTAAGTCTGTCAACAATTACCCAAATAGAATCATGTTTTCTCCTAGTCATTGGTAACCCCATCACAAAATCCATAGTGATATGTTCCCATTTCCACTGTGGAATTTCCATCAATTGTAATGGTCCCACTGGCCTTTGATGCTCCGCCTTTACTTGTTGACAAGTAAGACATTTGCTGACAAAGTCTGCTATATCTTTCTTCATGCCAATCCACCAAAACTATCTTTTCATGTTTTTGTACATTTTTGTACTGCCTGGATGAATAGAATATTGTGATTTATGAGCCTCAGTTAATAGGTCTTTCTTTATTTCTTCATTCCGAGGTACACATAATCTTCCCTGAAATATGATTGCCCTGTCTGCACTTTGAGTAAATCTTGGTGTGCCAATCAATCCCTGCAACTGCTGATCATTTAGTTGTGCTTGCATAATTCGCTCAACCATTGCAGACTGAATAGTTAGTTGGGCCAATAAATTCTTCCCTTTACATACTGGAGAATACTCCACTACATCAGATGTCATTCTCCAAGTTTGGCGCAACTGGATTGCCATTAGCCTCTTCCTGCTGAGTGCATCTGCTACCACATTTGCTTTTCCTGGGTGGTAATTCAAGGTGAAATCATAATCCTTCAAAAATTCAATCCACCGTCTTTGCCTTAAATTTAATTCTTTCTGAGAGAAAATATATTTTAAACTCTGATGGTCTGTAAAAACTTCAAACTGTTCACCATACAAATAATGGCGCCAAATTTTTAGAGCATGAACCACCGCCGCCAACTCCAAATCATGTGTTGGATAATTCATCTCATGGGTCTTTAATTGTCTGGATGCATAAGCTACTGTGGACACCGAAAATTGCACGCACGGATATCCTGCCCGGCCTCGCATCAACAACGACGCCGAGTGAAGAAACCCCAGAGAGACTGGTCATCCGGACTCCCCAAACATGCGCACTACCATGAAGCCATCCCCGGAGTCGCGACAGCGAAGAGAAACCAACTCCCAAGAAGCTCATAATCCATGGGCCTCGAAGAAAATCAAATGGGCAATAACTCGTGCCCACAACGGGCTCAGAACCGCCCATTTAGGCCTTCAGCGACACGCCCTTGAAGCCTTCAGCGGTACATCCCTGAGTCCCTCAGTGGCCCACGCTGCAAAGGTCTTCAGCGGCACAGCCCTTGAAGCCCCAGCGGCACACCCTGGTGGCCCTTCAGCGGCACACCCCGGCCTCCTGCTCAGCGGCACGCTCCTGCGTCCGTTCAGCAGCACGCTCGCCTGGCGCTCCGCCGGCACACTCGGCCAGGGCGCTCCACCGGCACACCCAGTTTGGGTGTCTTCACCGGCACACGTTGCCAGCCCCCACAGCGGCACGGCTTGAAGCCCCCAGCGGCACACCCCTCAGGGTCTTCAGCGGCACACCCAGGCGCTCAGCGGCACTCCCCCTAGGCGCTCAGCGGCACGCCCCCCAGACCGTTCAGCGGCACGCCTGCGAGCTCTTCCAGTGGCACGTCTTTGCAGGCTTCCGGCGGCACGGGTTTTCACCCTTTCAACGGCACGCTCCGACAAACGAAATCTAAACGCCCATGCCCTACAGATTCTTGGCGCGCAATGGGCTAGCTGACGTGTTGCCTTCTCGTGAAGGCACGCAGGCTACTCCCTGTCACCAAGGACAGCCCAAGTCAAATCCCATTCAATGCTGCACGTTCCCTCCGTGGACGCTCCCGCCTTCGGACGCTCCCGTGACTGGGGTATAAAGGCCCTTCTTCTCCGGTGAACAAGCGGAGAGGAGGAGAAGAGAGGAAGAGACGGACACACACACAGACGAACAGAGAAGAGGAGAAGAAGAGAAAAAGAAGAGAAGAAGAAGAGGGAGAGGCTCCCCCTGCTGCCCCGTCCACCATTGCCGGAGAAGAGAGAAGAGAAGAAGAAGAAGAAGAGAAGAAGAGAGGAGTGAGGTCTGGGAAGGGGGGGAGCCCATGCTCCGTTCCCCTTTCCCCCTTGTATCTTCATTTTCCTTTCCCCTTCCCTTTGCTTTTGGGTTTCTTGTCTTGTCCGTAGCCTTGGCTCGGACATGTCCGTCGATGTATGTGTAGGGCTTCGGTCCCTCTGCTTCCCATGAATGAAAATCACCCTACTCAGGTCTTTCCTGCCATTTCTGTTGTTTTACTCCCGCCTTCACGATGCATGTGATGTGTTGTTCTTTTCCCCCTTTTCCGTCGGTGTTTGTTGGCGCCTCCGTCGCAATGTGACTTCCCCCTCATGCGTTTTGGCCTCACGGGTTCTTCGTTCCCTTCCACGGCCATCTATCGTGCTCACCGAGCTTGAGGAGAGAGGGAGACCATTGTCCTCTCTCCGAATACACAACCACCAGTGGCCCGCCCTTGGCCTTGGGCTCCCCTTTCTTTTCTTGAATAACCTGCGAGCCTCCCAGCCCATACGTCTACCACCCCTTCAATTCCCCAGCGATACACCTTTCCGGCCTTTGGCCGGCACACCATTTCGGCCCTTGGCCGGCACACCTTTCTGATCCTCAGCGGCACACCCCGCCGAGCCCTTGGCCGGCACACTTTGTGGCCCCTAGCCCTTGGCCGGTACACGCCTTTCTGATCCTCAGCGGCACGCCCAATTAGCCCTTGGCCGGCACACCCTTTTGACCCTCAGCGGTACACCCCGTTGAGTCCTTGGCCGGCACACTCTTTGGCCCTTAGCCTTTGGCCGGTACACTCCTTTTGACCCCCAGCGGTGCACCCCATTGGCCCCTGGCCGGTACACCCTTTTTGGCCCTCAGCGGTACACTCTTTAAGCCCTCAGCGGCACACACTTTGGCCATGCCCCAGCCCGATACGCCTTGGCCGAAACCCAGTCTGCCTCGTCCGATTCCACAGGCCTTAGGCCCCGTTGCTCTCCTTCGTGTTTGCCGAGGTTTTATAAAGGTGTTGTTGCCTCCGGGCGCCCACCTCCAGTTGTCGGGTTCCGCCACTCCATGTGGGCGCGTTCCCTTTATCTCCCTTACGCCCCGGGTCAAGGGGAGATGCTGCCGAATTTTCGTGAGAAAATAACAACATGTTGAATAAAGTAAAAGGAAGCAACGAACGAATAGAACAATCAACGATAAAACGTTCCGACTAATCGAGCCACTGTCGGCACCGTGACGAGAACTGAACTGATTAACTACTTGACAGCCCGAACATCCGACCTGCGAGAAGAGACTGAACAGAACAAAGGCAAGGGAAGAGTTTGTATAAAACTACTTGAAAATCAAGATAAGAAAAAAAGAAAAGCCTTAAAAGAAATGGAAGAGAAGCGGACTCTCATGCCCCTCGCCGATACACCCTCTAGCCACCCTTGGCCAGTACGCCCTTCGCCGGCACAGCCCCCAGGCCCTTCACCGGTATGCCCACTCGCGCCCTTCGCCGGCACACCCCCCTGGCCCTCCAGCGGTACACCCCCTTGGCCCCCAACGGCACACCCTTTCAACCCCTCCAGCGGTACACCCCTTGGCCCTCAACGGCACACCCTTTCAACCCCCCCAGCGGTACACCCCTGGCCCTCAGCGGCACACGCCCCAGGCCCTCCAGCGGCACACGCCCCAGGCCCTCCAGCTGCATGCTCCCTTAGCCCTCCAGCGGCACACCCCCAGGCCCCCCAGCGGTACACCCTCCTAGCCCTTCAGCGGCACGCTCCCTCAGCCCTTCAGCGGCACACCCCTTTTAGCCCCCTAATGGCCCATTCTCTCTCCAGAAAACATGAGTAATGATAATAATAATAATAATAATAAATAATAAATAATAGTAAATTCAAAAATGTATAAATAAATAAGAATGATAAAGGAACAAACAATAATAATAATAAGCTTCAAATAAATAATAACAATCATAATAATTAGACCAATAAATGATAACAAAGATGAACGAATAATAATAACAAACTCAATAAGAATGAATGATAAATAAATAAATGATAATCAAAAATAAATAATGGCAATAAACTCAACGAAACACGACAAACAAATGAATGATAATAAAATGAACAAACAATAATAAAAAACGAACCTAACCATAACAATAATGAATGAATAAACCGCGAGAAAAATAAGTGAACGATAATAACGAACTCATGCAAAGATATACATAAATCGACAAATAACAATGATGAAACTTTAAATAATGATAAAACAATGGTAAAATCTACACCGCAGCCCCGTCTCCCCTGTGACCCGGTGCTGAAGGAACAACAACGCCGCCTCTGCGGGCTGGGTCTGAGTCTTGGGAATTTATCCCGAAATGGCCATGACCTGGCCTTGCCTCGGGCTGACATTCCGATTAAACCGGATTCATTTCTCCGACCGGATCCCTTCCGAGCCGCTACTAAAATTGCCGCACGCTCGGTGGACATTTGAACGGATTCACCTCGATTTTTGCCGCGTTTCTATTACGGACCTGTGTCTGAATATGAAAAGACCCGTGAGCAACCAATATGGCCGACGGCTCCCTCCCCGACATGGTCGTGAGTCGGCATTGCTCCGGGTCGATAGCCCATTAAATCGGATTCATTCTAATGGGATTCGTTCCCGTCCTTTCATTGAAATTACCGTAAACTCGGCACACATTTGTACGGGGCTGTTTCCGCCCGCGTCGCACTTTCGATATGGGCCCCTGCCCGAACATGAAAAGGTCCGCAAGCGACCGACAGAAACGGAATGGAACAAGATGGCCCTGGCCACCCCCGGACTCCTTCCGTGGGAATATCAATAAGACATCCATGGGCCACACTCAGACCTCGGGCCTGTCTCGATCATGGTCATCGTCTGGCTCATACTTTCGGTCTATAGCCCGCTCCTTTCGAACGCGTTTCGGTTTCGAAATCCAGTCCCGGGACTCTCCCCCGTTGCCCCCGGGCACCGGGAATATTAATGATGCCCATGCAAGCCCTGTTCGGATCACGGGAGGCGCCCCCAATATGGTCCTGACTCGATCTTGCACTGGGCCAATAGGTTCACCGGTTTCCGACTACAATAACCGAGATTCAACCGAATGTTTTCAGTGTCTCGAATAATATACTTGCCGTGTCCCAGCATGCATATGCTCCAGGTCCTCCCGCGACGATTACAATATTCTCAAGCTGGACTCCCGTCCGAATATTAAACGGTCTCCCGAACGACCGGCATGTTTCGAACGCCCGCTTCTCCGGGACACAGGGCTCTTCAGCCAATTCAAGGGATGCTCCCGCGCCGCCCTTTGGCACCGGAAATATTAATGACGCTCATGCAAGTCTTGTTACGACCGCGGGGGGCCCACCGCAGTATGGTCGCAGCCTGCTCTTGCACCGGGCCAACAGGTTCACCGGTTTCGACCGCTCTAACCAAGGTTTAACCGAACGTCTTTCGTTCTTCCGAACAATAAACTTGCCATACCTTGGCATACACATGCTCCGGTCTTCCCGCGACGATCGAGCTTTTCCCGAGACGGACACTCGTCCGAACATTAAATGGTCAGCACAAGACCGACATTCTCGAATGGTTTTCTCCCCGCCTTCGAGCGAGGATTTCAATACCTCCTAATAGACCTTTCATGCAATTAATTTCCTGGCCATGAGGCCCTGAATCTCGGCGATTAATCAAGGGTGTTCCCTCGTATGGGGGATGTAAATGACGTCGTGACCTTTATGGCGCGGCGGGTTTTGGTCCCGACACGAACCACACAATCGTCTGACGAAGTCAGATCGAGCGCACCATGGGCTCTTCGGAGCCCGAATGAATTGTCACTCCTGTGACTGGCACGCCCACGCACTCAATAAAACGAATAAAGAAACAAGAGAATAACGAGTGCCGAAAAGTGCGTCCACAACTCTGGCACGCCCGGTGGGACCAAACCACCCTTCATCTCTTCGCCGGGATTCAGGGCCTCATGGCCCCCCAAATAAACGATGTTTGCCTGCTTTGATGAATTGCAGGTGCTGTCTTCGCCAGTCCTATGGGGAGAAAAGCCTGGATCGGTGCAGCTGCCTTCGCGGCCTCGAGAACGCTGCTTCGAAGCATATGCAGCTTCCAAGAATCATGGGGGGCTGTTATAAGAAAAAAAGGGAAGAGAAGATAAAAGAAAGAGAACAGAAGGGAGGGGAAATCAAGCCCCCCGTTTCCCTCAAGAAGAAAGGAAGAAAGAAGAAAGAAGAAAAGAAGAAAAGAAGGAAGGAAGAAAGGTAGAAAAGAAGAAAAAAAAAGAGAGAAAAGAAAGAAACAAAAAAGAAGAGAAAGAATTGGCAATAGAGGGTTGTACGGCCACGTCCGTCGAGACCCGTGCTGAACAAAGATTACCACTGTGGGGTTGATGCGGTGGAGCGAACCACTCATCCCCTCCCTGAGGGGGTGAGCGCTCTCCTGCACCCCCACCCTGGTCAATCATACAAAAAAGAAGAGAAGAGAAGAAGAGACCAAAAAAAAAAAGAGAGAAGAAAAAAAAAGAGAAGAAAAAGAGAAAGAAGAAAAGAAGAAAAGTCGGCCAGCATCGCCGACTAAAAGAGCAAGAAGAAACCCGGCATCTCGCCCGACTCTAGGAGGCTCCGAGTCCGTGGTGTAATGACCCCGCTCGTTCCTCCTTCCTGCTGCCTCCCTCCGGCACAAGACGGCCCCTCGAGTGGCTGTTAAAAGACCCAGCGAGCCACAATCGTAGCTTGGTGAATGGCTGCCCGCTGTGGGGAATGCTTTATAGCAATGAGGCCAAGCACGGCCACCACTCCCGAAGAGAGCATGCACATACCCCGCCATGGGGGATAAGAAGAAGAGATATACCCCGCCATGGGGGCATAGGAGGCAAAAGAAGATATACACCCCGCTCCTGGGGGCACATGAAGAGATTCTACCCCGTCCGGGGGCATAACAGACAACAAAGCTACACCCCGGCTCAGGGGCCTTTGAAGAAGAGAACATACCCCGGTCCAGGGGCATAGAAGCAGAAGACATACCCCGACTGTGGGGCACGTGAAGAGAAGCACACCCCGCCTCGGGGGCATAAGAAGCAACATAGTTTCACCCCGATCTAGGGGCATAAAGAGCAAAAGAATACACTCCGACTTAGGGGCGTATGAAGAGAAGCATACCCCGCTCTAGGAACATAAGAAGAGAAGAATCAAACCCGACCTAGGGGCATTCGAAGAAGGAATACATCCCGTCCTCAGGGTCCATGAAGTAACATATATATATATATATACCCCCTCCCCGGGGGGGCATCTGAAGCAGAACACACAATATTCCCCGGCTTAGGGGAGCACGTGAAGAAAGGAATACACCCCGGTGCGGGAGCACATAAGCATAAGAAGAAGAGACTACCTCGGCCTGGGGTCATGAGAAAAAGTAGAGTTGCACCCCGGCTTAGGGGGCATATGAAGAGAAGTGTACTCCACCTTGGGAACATAAGAAGAGAAGAATCAACCCCGACTTAGGGGTAACTGAAGAGAATTCCACCCCACCCCTAGGGGCACGGGAAGCAAAATACACCCCGTCTTGGGGGCATATGAAGCCAAGAATCACACCCCCGTCCCGGGGGTATTTGAAGAAGAAACCCACCTCGCCTCGAGGGCCTAGAAGCAACAGCCACGTCCCGGCTCGGGGGCATATGAAGAGAAGTCCACCCCGGCTTAGGGGCATTTGAAGAAGAAACAAACCCCGCCAGTCGGGACACAGAAGTCATGAAGAATATGCCCCGGCCTAAGGGCATTTGAAGAAGTCACATCCCGCCTCAGGAGCATAAGAAGCAGCAAGAATACACCCTGGCTTAGGGGTATTTGAAGAAGAAATATACCCCTCCTGGGGACATAGAAGCCGTAAAGAACACGCCTCGGATCAGGGGCATTTGAAGAAGCTACAGCCTGCCTTGGGGGTATAAGAAGAAAATAGTCCACCCCATCTCAGGGGTATTTGAAGAAGAGGCACACCCCGCTATAGGGGACATAGAAGCCATAAAGAATACGCCCCGGCTTAGGGATATTTGAAGAAGAAGGATACCCTGCCTTGGGGGACATTGCAAGCAGTGATACACCCTGCTAGGGCGCACAGGAAGCAAACCACACCCCACTCCTGGGGACACATAAAGAGAGTACACCCCACCATGGGGGCACATGAACAGAATCCACCCCGACTCGGGGAACATGAAGCAACAAAGAATACACCTCGCCTCAGGGGAGTCTGAAGAAAAAAAGCATACACCCCACTTTTGGGGCACAAGAAGCAAACATTCCCCAGCGTGTCGGGGCAGAAGAAGAAGAATTCCTCCCTCGAGGGCATATAAAAAAAAGAAAAGCAAAGATACACCCGGTGCCCGGCGCACATGAAGAGAAAGGCACCTCGCCTCGAGGGCATAGAAGCTGTAAAGAACACGCCCTGACTCAAGGGCATGACACGAAGAAGAACTCACCCCGCCTCGGGTGCACAAGAAGCCAAACTCACCCCGCAGGGGGGGCACGCGAGACACAGCTACGCCCCGACTCAGGGGGACTCGAAGAGAAATACACTCCACCTTTGGGGTGCAAAAAGCAACATACACCCCACCTCTGGGGGCACCAGAAGCAGAACATACCCCGCCTTGGGGGCATATGAAGCCAAGAATCACATCTCCGTCTTGGGGGTATTTGAAGAAGAAGCCCACCTCGCCTCGAGGGCCTAGAAGCTATAAAGAACACGCCCCGACTCAGGGGCATATGAAGAGAGGTCCACCCCGGCCTAGGGGTATTCGAAGAAGCATGCCCCGCCAGGGGACATAGAAGCCATAGAGAATACACTCCGGTTTAGGGGTATTTGAATAAGATGCATCCCGCCTCGGGAGCATAAGAAAGAGAAGAATACATCCCGTCTTAGGGATATTTGAAGAAGCATACCCCGCCAGGGGGCATAGAAGCCATAAAGAATATGCGCCGACTCAGGGGCATATGAAGAGAATCCACCCCGGCCTAGGGGTATTTGAAGAAGAAGCATACCCCGCCAGGGGACATAGAAGCCATAAAGAATCCGATCCTGTTTAGGGGTACTTGAAGAAGCTACATCCCGCCTTGGGAGCATGAGAAGAAAAGAGAATCCACCCCGGCTTAGGGACCTTTGGAGGAGCATACCCCAGGCTCGGAGTCCATGCAGCAACATTAAGCCCCCGGGGGGGGGGGGCATCTGAAGCAGAACAAACAACATCCCCCGGCTTTGGGAAGCATATGAAGAGAGGAATACACCCCGATATGGGGGCACATAAACAAAGAAGAAGAATTCACCCCGCCTCGGGTGCATAAGAAGCAAGAACTACACCCCGCATCAAAAGCGGCAATACACTCCACTCTGGGGGCACTAGAAGCGAATACACCCCGTGCCGGGGGCATATAAAAAAAGGGATACCTCGCTCTGGGGCATCAGAAGCAGCAATGCGCCCCACCTTGGGGGCATCAAAAGCAAAAAAAATACACCCCACCTTGGGAGCACAAGAAGCAAACATTCCCCCCGAGGTGTCTGAAAAAAAAAGAATTCACCCCGGCCTGGGGACACTTGAAGAAAGAAGCACATCCCCATTCCCGGGGGCACATGAAGAGAACCCCGCCCGCCTCGGGAGTATAAGAAAAAGAAGATTACACCCTGGTCTGGGGGCTTTTGAAGAAACAACACACCCCCCTCCATGGGAGACGAAGCTACACCCCTACCCGGGGACACATGCAGAGCATCTACCCCGCTCGGGGGCACAAAAAAAAAGAGATACACTCCGCCCTTGGCGCATAAGAAGCAGAAGCACCTACCCCGCTCCGGGGGCACAGAAAGAGACACTCTCCGCCCTTGGCGCATAAGAAGCAGAAGCATCTACCCCGACTCGGGGCACAGAAGCGAAGAGACATACATCCCGATCTGGGAGCATAAGAAGAAAAATCTACCCCGCCCAAGCGGCATTTGAAGAAACAACACACCCCACCTCGGGGGCACAGAGGCCGTAAAGAGATACACCCCTACCTCAGGGGGGCATAAAAAGCAAAAGATGCACCCTCGTGCCGGGGACATATGAAGAGAAGCGCTCCTCCGCCTTCAGGGGTAGAAAGAGAGCAGAATTCGCCCCCGCCATGGGGGGTATAAGAAACAAAAGACACGCCCCGTACCAGGGGCATATGAAGAAGAAGCATGCCCCGCCAGGGGACATAGAAGCCATAAAGAATCCGCTCCTGTTTAGGGGCATTTGAAGAAGCTACATCCCGCCTTGGGAGCAAAAAAAATCCACCCAGCTTAAGGGCATATGAAGAAGAAACATACCTCGACTCGAGGGCCAAGAAGCTATAAAGAACACGCCCCGGCTCAGGGGCATATGAAGAGAATCCACTCCGACTTAGGGGTATTTGAAGAAGAAACATACCCCACCTGGGGGCATAGAAGCCGTGAAGAGTATACCCCACCATGGGGGCATTTGAAGAGAACTACACCCCGCCTCGGGGGCATAAAAAAAAAACAAACAAACACACCCTCGTCTGGGGACATAGAAGCCAAAAAAATACACCCCGCCTGGGGGCACAGAAGCAAAGGGGCAAAACACACCCCTCAGGGGGGGATGCACACCAAATGAAGCTACACCCCAACCCGGGGGCACATTAAGAGAAATACACTCCAGCGCGAAAGCATCAATGAGAAGAGAAGAGCAGAATAAAGAAAGAAAAAACATGAGGCAGACGTGGTCCTCGAACCCGCGTCACCAAACAAAAAAGAAGAGAAGAAAAAGAGACATGAGGCACACATGGTCCTTGCACCGACCTCTCCACAAAAGAAGAAAAAAGAGACATGAGGCACACATGGTCCTTGCACCGGCCTCACCACGCAGAAGAAGAGAAGAAAATAAAGAAAAGAGACATGAGGCAGACGTGGTCCTCGAGCCCGCCTCACCAAACAAAAAGAAGAGAAGAAAAGGAAAGAAGAGACAGACGTGGTCTTCGAGCCCGCCTCATCCCATAAAAGAAGAGAAGAAAAAAAACAGACACATGAAGCAGACGTGGTCTTTGAGCCCGCCTCATCACACAAAGGAAGAGAAGAAGAAGAAGAAAAGACACATGAGGTGGCCGTGGTCCCTGGACCCGCCTCTTCATACAAAAGAAGAAGAGCAGAACCAAAATAAGACACATGAGGCAGACATGGTCTTCGAGCCCGCCTCATCACACAAAAGAAGAGAAAGAAAGAAAGAATGCACATGAGGCGAACATGGTCCCTGCACCTGTCTCTCCATAAAAGAAGAATAGAAGAAGAGTCACGAGGCAGACGCGGTCTTTGCACCCGCCTCTCTACACAAAAGAAGAAGGGAAGAAAAGAAAGAAATGATCACGAGGCAAACATGGTCCCTGCACCTGCCTCTCCATAAAGGAAGAAGAGAAGAAGAGAAAGAGTAATCATGAGGCAAACATGGTCTCTGCACCTGCCTCTCTACAAAAGAAGAATAGAAGAAAAAAAAGGGACATGAGGCAGACATGGTCCTTGCACCCGCCTCTCCGCAAAAGAAGAAGAAAAAAAAGACACATGAGGCAGACGTGGTCACTGAACCCGCCTCTTTACATAGAAGAAGAGAAAAGAAAAAAAGAGCAATTATGAGGCGAACATGGTCTTTGTACCTGCCTCTCCACACAAAAGAAGAGAAGAAGAGAAAGAACAACAGCGAGGCAAACATGGTCTTTGTACCCGCCTCTTCAAAAAAAATCTTTATGAGGTAAACTTCTACCTCCGACCTCCAACCATCAAACAAATAGAAACCAATCAGCATTCCGCCGACGGGGCGTTAAACCGACTAGACCTTCCGCCAGCGGGGCGTTAAACCGACCAAACCTTCCGCCAGCGGGGCGTTAAGCCGACTAGACCTTCCGCTGACGGGGCGTTAAATTGACTAGACCTTCCGCCAGCGGGGCGTTAAACCGACCAAACCTTCCGCCAGCGGGGCGTTAAACCGACTAGACCTTCCGCCAGCGGGGCGTTAAACCGACCAAACCTTCCGCCAGCGGGGCGTTAAACCGAATAGACCTTCCGCCGACGGGGCGTTAAACCGACCAAACCTTCCGCCAGCGGGGCGTTAAACCGACTAGACCTTCCGCCGACGGGGCGTTAAACCGAATAGACCTTCCGCCAGCGGGGCGTTAAACCGACTAAACCTTCCGCCGACGGGGCGTTAAACCGACTAGACCTTCCGCCAGCGGGGCGTTAAACCGACTAAACTCTTTCGCCGACGGGGCGTTAATCCGACTAGACCTTCCGCCGACGAGGCGTTAAACCGGTCAACTTTCAGCCATCGGGGCTTCAAGCCGACCACTACCCTTTCATCGACCTTCGGGTCGACAACTTTCAATCATCGGCCTTCGGGCTGACAGCTATATCACCATCGGCTCTTAGCCGACAGCTACCTTATCATCGGCTCCTAGCCGAGAGCTACCTTATCATCGGCTCTAGCCGACAGCTACCTTATCATCGGCTCCTAGCCGACAGCTACCTTATCATCGGCTCTTAGCCGACAGCTACCTTATCATCGGCTCCTAGCCGACAGCTACCTTATCATCGGCTCTTAGCCCACAGCTACCTTATCATCGGCTCCTAGCCAACAGCTACCTTATCATCGGCTCTTAGCCGACAGCTATCTCATCATCGGCTCCTAGCCGACAGCTACCTTATCATCGGCTCTTAGCCGGCAGCTACCTTATCATCGACTCTTAGCCGACGGCTACCTCATCATCGGCTCATGGCCGACAGCTATCTCATCATTGGCCCTTATGGCTCGCTCCGGTGAGGTTCCTCGGGTTCTATGGCCCGCCTCCCTAATACCCTTTCAGCCGTTCGTGGTCTGCTTCCCTAATATCTTTACTACCACTACACTTATACGTAACAACAATATTTTCTTATAAAACAAAAAAAACAACAAAAAACAAATAAACAAAAAAAACAAACAACAACAACACCCAAAAAACAAACAAACAAACAAACAAACAAAAAAAATAACAAAAAAAGGGAAGAAAACAAAAACAAAACAGAAAGGAGAATGCATGATTGCCCTGCTCGCATGGTTGCTTAGCATAGAATAATACACTTCCTTGAAATTTTCTAGGACCGTGTTTCCTTGCTATAATAATAATATCGCCCCGATTCCAGATGCACGGATGTCACGGCGTACGCTCGAAGGGAACCCAATTATGGCGAGTGCACACGTCAAGGGGAAGAGTCATGGCTGAATCGCTAAGCCCAACTCACAAAATAAACCTGAGGCAACGCTCCCACACTTCGCACTTAATGTGTCCAATAGCCTTCAACTATAGGGATTGCCCGAATTTCTTCTTAACACTCTACGGAGGCTTGAATTCCTGCACTCGCGTGAAAGGTAATCGTGAGGAAAAAGCTGCCTACCCCCACTAAAAAAAAAGAAGAGAAAAAAAAAGAGAAAAAAAAAGAAGAGGAAAAAAAAGGAGAGAAAAAAAAAGAAAGGAGAGACACGTGGATCCTAGTAGCCGGGAATCCCCATTGAGACACATGAGGAGACTCGCGCGAAATGGTGAAGCGAATTATAATAAGGATGAAACCTATTAGCCGGGAATCCCCATTGAGACACATGAGGAGACTCGCGCCGAACGGTAGAATCCGTAATAGAATTATAATAAGGATGAATCCTAGTAGCCGAGAATCCCCATTGAGACACATGAGGAGACTCGCGCCGAACGGTGAAATCCGCTACCAAAATAAACAGATGGGGGCTGTGTGAAGCTACCGAAAGTCGAAAGCCTGGAACTAAGGTGTAGGCGCTAGAGTGATCCTCGAGTATCACCAGGAAAACCTGCATATCCCTATGGTTAGGGCCCTTTGTTCACACATTTGCACTGCCACGCTACAGAGAATTGCCTCGGGTGAAATGCGCGAATTTAGGCTATGCATGCAAGACATGCGATATCCTCTTGACGGGTGCACCACCCCTCGATTGTGCCTCGCGGCCCGCACCGCATCTACGAATTACGGGTGACGTCCCTATCCTATCCCCTATAGAGGGAGCTGTCTTACTTATATTTACGTTATGCCTGCTAATGAATGCTTGCATGCTTTAAAAAAAAAAGAAGAAGAAAAAAAATGATGACAAAAAAAAAACAACAACAACATAAAAAATAAAAAAAATATAATAACAATAAAATAACAAGAATGTGCGTGTGCAACGAACTCAACTTTGGCTATTGCAGCCTACTTTCCCAGCTCGGCTCATAGAGCCCAATATCGGCCACCTTAGCCTACCTCTTGCCCTCGCGGCCCATTGATCTCCCAACTTCGGCTCCCGCAGCCTGCTTCCAGCCACGGCTATTTTGGCCTCCCTCATCGGCCTTCGGGTCGGCAGCTTTCCAATTATTGGCTCCCATGCCAACGGCTTTCTAATTATTGGCTCCCATGCCAACAACTTTTTAATTATTGGCTCCCATGCCAACAGCTTTTCAATCATCGGCCTTCGGGTCGACAGCTTTTCAATTATTGGCTCCCATGCCAACAGCTCTCAATTATCGGCCCCTGAGCCGACATCTTTCAATCATCGGCCTTCGGGTCGACAGCTTTTCAATTATTGGCTCCCATGCCAACAGCTCTCAATTATCGGCCCCTAAGCCGACAGCTTTCAATCATCGGCCTTCGGGTCGATAGCTTTTCAATTATCGGCCCCCATGTCAACAGCTTCCAATTATCGACCGATGTGCCGACAGCTCTTATATCATTGGCATCCACGCCAGTAGCCACCTGGAGTTCTTCAAAGAAAAAGAAAGATAAAAAAAGAAGGGAAGAAGAGAAGAAACAAAAACAACAACAACAACAAAAAGGACAAAAAAGAGATGACAGAAGAGGAGAAAAAAAAGAAGAGAAGAAGAGAAAAGAGAGAAGAAAAGAAAGAGAAGAGACCAACATACTGCTTCAGTTCCCGGCACCCCACCGGCACTGATGAAGAGACAAAGAGACCAACAAATCATGTCAGCTCCCGGCACCCTGTCGGCACTGACGAAGAGAAAAAGAAATCAACATATCAGGCCAGCTCCCGACACCCTGTCGGCACTGGCGAAGAGACAAAGAGACCAACAAACCAGGTCAGCTCCCGACACCCTGTCGGCGCTGGCGAAGAGACCAAGAGAAAAAACAAACCAGGCCAGCTCCCGACACCCTGTCGGCACTGGCGAAGAGACCAAGAGAAAAAGACAAACCAGGCCAGCTCCCGACACCCTGTCGGCATTGGTGAAGAGACCAAGAGATCAACATATCATGCTAGCTCCCGACACCCTGTCGGCAATGGCGAAGAGACCAAGAGATCAACATATCATGTCAGCTCCCGACACACTGTTGGCACTGACGAAGAGACCAAGAGACAACAAACCAGGCCAGCTCCCGACACCCTGTCGGCACTGCGAAGAGACCAAGAGAAAAAGACAAACCAGGCCAGCTCCCGACACCCTGTCGGCACTGGCAAAGAGACCAAGAGATCAACATATCATGCCAGCTCCCGACACTCTGTCGGCACTGGCGAAGAGACCAAGAGAAAAAACAAACCAGGCCAGCTCCCGACACCCTGTCGGCACTGGCGAAGAGACCAAGAGATCAACATATCATGTCAGCTCCCGACACACTGTCGGCACTGACGAAGAGACCAAGAGACAACAAACCAGGTCAGCCCCCAGCACCCTGTCGGCGTTGACGAAGAGACAAAGAGATCAACAAACCAGGTCAGCTCCCGACACCCTGTCAGCGTTGACGAAGAAACCAAGAGACAACAAGCCATGTCAGCCCCCGGCACCCTGTCGGCGTTGACGAAGAGACAAAGAGATCAACATATCAGGCCAGCTCCCGACACCCTGTCGGCACTGGCGAAGAGACCAAGAGATCAACATATCATGTCAGCTCCCGACACACTGTCGGCACTGACGAAGAGACCAAGAGACAACAAACCAGGCCAGCTCCCGACACCCTGTCGACACTGCGAAGAGACCAAGAGAAAAAGACAAACCAGGCCAGCTCCCGACACCCTGTCGGCACTGGCAAAGAGACCAAGAGATCAACATATCATGCCAGCTCCCGACACTCTGTCGGCACTGGCGAAGAGACCAAGAGAAAAAACAAACCAGGCCAGCTCCCGACACCCTGTCGGCACTGGCGAAGAGACCAAGAGATCAACATATCATGTCAGCTCCCGACACACTGTCGGCACTGACGAAGAGACCAAGAGACAACAAACCAGGTCAGCTCCCGACACCATGTCGGCATTGGCGAAGAGACCAAGAGAAAAAATAAACCAGGCCAGCTCCCGACACCCTGTCGGCACTGGCGAAGAGACCAAGAGAAAAGGACAAACCAGGCCAGCTCCCGACACCCTGTCGGTACTGGCAAAGAGACCAAGAGATCAACATATCATGCCAGCTCCCGACACTCTGTCGGCACTGGCGAAGAGACCAAGAGAAAAAACAAACCAGGCCAGCTCCCGACACCCTGTCGGCACTGGCGAAGAGACCAAGAGATCAACATATCATGTCAGCTCCCGACACACTGTCGGCACTGACGAAGAGACCAAGAGACAACAAACCAGGTCAGCCCCCGGCACCCTGTCGGCGTTGACGAAGAGACAAAGAGATCAACAAACCAGGTCAGCTCCCGACACCCTGTCGGCGTTGACGAAGAAACCAAGAGACAACAAGCCATGTCAGCCCCCGGCACCCTGTCGGCGTTGACGAAGAGACAGAGACCAACAAGCCATGTCAGCCCCCGACGCCCTGTCGGCACTGACGAAGAGACAAAGAGACCAGTGTATCATCTCAGCACCCGACGTCCTGTCGGTACTGGCGAAGAGACCAAGAGATCAACATATCAGGTCAGCTCCCGACACACTGTCGGCACTGACGAAGAGACCAAGAGACAACAAACCAGGTCAGCTTTCGACACCCTGTCGGTGCTGACAAAGATACAAAGAGACCAACATGCTACTGCAGCTCCCGACGCCCTGTCGGTAGTAATATAAAACAAAAAAAAAACAAAACAAAAAAAAAACAAAGAGAAGAGGAGACCAACAAGCCATGTCAGCTCCCGACGTCCTGTCGGCACTGACGACGAGACAAAGAGGTCAGCATACCATGCCATGTCAGCCCCCGGCACACTGTCGGCGCTGACGAAGAGACAAAGAGACGAGCATACCACGTCGGCTCCCGACACCCCGTCGGCACTGACGAAGAGAAGACAAGACCAACATGTTACGCCAGCTCCCGACACCCCGTCGGCACTGACGAAGAGAAGACAAGACCAACATGTTACGCCAGCTCCCAACATCCTGTCGACATCGACGAAGAGAAAAGAGACAAGTACACCCACGGGCACCGCCCGGCTCATCCTTCGCCTGCGCTACCCGTGGGTGGGGGGCATTTGTGGACACCGAAAATTGCACGCACGGATATCCTGCCCGGCCTCGCATCAACAACGACGCCGAGTGAAGAAACCCCGGAGAGACTGGTCATCCGGACTCCCCAAACATGCGCACTATCATGAAGCCATCCCCGGAGTCGCGACAGCGAAGAGAAACCAACTCCCAAGAAGCTCATAATCCATGGGCCTCGAAGAAAATCAAATGGGCAATAACTCGTGCCCACAACGGGCTCAGAACCGCCCATTTAGGCCTTCAGCGACACGCCCTTGAAGCCTTCAGCGGTACACCCCTGAGTCCCTCAGCGGCCCACGCTGCAAAGGTCTTCAGCGGCACAGCCCTTGAAGCCCCAGCGGCACACCCTGGTGGCCCTTCAGCGGCACACCCCGGCCTCCTGCTCAGCGGCACGCTCCTGCGTCCGTTCAGCGGCACGCTCGCCTGGCGCTCCGTCGGCACACTCGGCCAGGGCGTTCCACCGGCACACCCAGTTTGGGTGTCTTCACCGGTACACGTGCCAGCCCCCACAGTGGCACGGCTTGAAGCCCCCAGCGGCACACCCCTCAGGGTCTTCAGCGGCACACCCTGGCGCTCCGCCGGCACACTCGGCTAGGGCGCTCCACCGGCACACCCAGTTTGGGTGTCTTCACCGGCACACGTTGCCAGCCCCCACAGCGGCACGGCTTGAAGCCCCCAGTGGCACACCCCTCAGGGTCTTCAGCGGCACACCCAGGCGCTCAGCGGCACTCCCCCCAGGCGCTCAGCGGCACGCCCCCCAGGCCGTTCAGCGGCACGCCTGCGAGCTCTTCCAGCGGCACGTCTTTGCAGGCTTCCAACGGCACGGGTTTTCACCCTTTCAACGGCACGCTCCGACAAACGAAATCTAAACGCCCATGCCCTACAGATTCTTGGCGCGCAATGGGCTAGCTGACGTGTTGCCTTCTCGTGAAGGCACGCAGGCTACTCCCTGTCACCAAGGACAGCCCAAGTCAAATCCCATTCAATGCTGCACGTTCCCTCCGTGGACGCTCCCGCCTTCGGACGCTCCCGTGACTGGGGTATAAAGGCCCTTCTTCTCCGGTGAACAAGCGGAGAGGAGGAGAAGAGAGGAAGAGACGGACACACACACAGACGAACAGAGAAGAGGAGAAGAAGAGAAGAAGAAGAGAGAAGAAGAAGAGGGAGAGGCTCCCCCTGCTGCCTCGTCCACCATTGCCGGAGAAGAGAGAAGAGAAGAAGAAGAAGAAGAGAAGAAGAGAGGAGTGAGGTCTGGGAAGGGGGGGAGCCCATGCTCCGTTCCCCTTTCCCCCTTGTATCTTCATTTTCCTTTCCCCTTCCCTTTGCTTTTGGGTTTCTTGTCTTGTCCGTAGCCTTGGCTCGGACATGTCCGTCGATGTATGTGTAGGGCTTCGGTCCCTCTGCTTCCCATGAATGAAAATCACCCTTCTCAGGTCTTTCCTGCCATTTCTGTTGTTTTACTCCCGCCTTCACGATGCATGTGATGTGTTGTTCTTTTCCCCCTTTTCCGTCGGTGTTTGTTGGCGCCTCCGTCGCAATGTGACTTCCCCCTCATGCGTTTTGGCCTCACGGGTTCTTCGTTCCCTTCCACGGCCATCTATCGTGCTCACCGAGCTTGAGGAGAGAGGGAGACCATTGTCCTCTCTCCGAATACACAGCCACCAGTGGCCCGCCCTTGGCCTTGGGCTCCCCTTTCTTTTCTTGAATAACCTGCGAGCCTCCCAGCCCATACGTCTACCACCCCTTCAATTCCCCAGCGATACACCTTTCCGGCCTTTGGCCGGCACACCATTTCGGCCCTTGGCCGGCACACCTTTCTGATCCTCAGCGGCACACCCCGCCGAGCCCTTGGCCGGCACACTTTGTGGCCCCTAGCCCTTGGCCGGTACACGCCTTTCTGATCCTCAGCGGCACGCCCAATTAGCCCTTGGCCGGCACACCCTTTTGACCCTCAGCGGTACACCCCGTTGAGTCCTTGGCCGGCACACTCTTTGGCCCTTAGCCTTTGGCCGGTACACTCCTTTTGACCCCCAGCGGTGCACCCCATTGGCCCCTGGCCGGTACACCCTTTTTGGCCCTCAGCGGTACACTCTTTAAGCCCTCAGCGGCACACACTTTGGCCATGCCCCAGCCCGATACGCCTTGGCCGAAACCCAGTCTGCCTCGTCCGATTCCACAGGCCTTAGGCCCCGTTGCTCTCCTTCGTGTTTGCCGAGGTTTTATAAAGGTGTTGTTGCCTCCGGGCGCCCACCTCCAGTTGTCGGGTTCCGCCACTCCATGTGGGCGCGTTCCCTTTATCTCCCTTACGCCCCGGGTCAAGGGGAGATGCTGCCGAATTTTCGTGAGAAAATAACAACATGTTGAATAAAGTAAAAGGAAGCAACGAACGAATAGAAAAATCAACGATAAAACGTTCCGACTAATCGAGCCACTGCCGGCACCGTGACGAGAACTGAACTGATTAACTACCTGACAGCCCGAACATCCGACCTGCGAGAAGAGACTGAACAGAACAAAGGCAAGGGAAGAGTTTGTATAAAACTACTTGAAAATCAAGATAAGAAGAAAAGAAAAGCCTTAAAAGAAATGGAAGAGAAGCGGAACTCTCATGCCCCTCGCCGGTACACCCTCCAGCCACCCTTGGCCGGCACGCCCTTCGCCGGCACAGCCCCCAGGCCCTTCACCGGTATGCCCACTCGCGCCCTTCGCCGGCACACCCCCCTGGCCCTCCAGCGGTACACCCCTTTGCCCTCAACGGCACACCCTTTCAACCCCTCCAGCGGTACACCCCTTGGCCCTCAACGGCACACCCTTTCAACCCCCCAGCGGTACACCCCTTGCCCTCAGCGGCACACGCCCCAGGCCCTCCAGTGGCACACGCCCCAGGCCCTCCAGCGGCACGCTCCCTTAGCCCTCCAGCGGCACACCCCCAGGCCCCCCAGCGGTACACCCTCCTAGCCCTTCAGCGGCACGCTCCCTCAGCCCTTCAGCGGCACACCCCTTTTAGCCCCCTAATGGCCCATTCTCTCTCCAGAAAATATGAGTAATGATAATAATAATAATAATAATAATAAATAATAGTAAATTCAAAAATGTATAAATAAATAAGAATGACAAAGGAACAAACAACAATAATAATAAGCTTCAAATAAATAATAACAATCATAATAATTAGACCAATAAATGATAACAAAGATGAACGAATAATAATAACAAACTCAATAAGAATGAATGATAAATAAATTAATGATAATCAAAAATAAATAATGGCAATAAACTCAACGAAACACGACAAACAAATGAATGATAATAAAATGAACAAACAATAATAAAAAAACGAACCTAACCATAACAATAATGAATGAATAAACCGCGAGAAAAATAAGTGAACGATAATAACGAACTCATGCAAAGATATACATAAATCAACAAATAACAATGATGAAACTTTAAATAATGATAAAACAATGGTAAAATCTACACCGCAGCCCCGTCTCCCCTGTGACCCGGTGCTGAAGGAACAACAACGCCGCCTCTGCGGGCTGGGTCTGAGTCTTGGGAATTTATCCCGAAATGGCCATGACCTGGCCTTGCCTCGGGCTGACATTCCGATCAAACCGGATTCATTTCTCTGACCGGATCCCTTCCGAGCCGCTACTAAAATTGCCGCACGCTCTGTGGACATTTGAACGGATTCACCTCGATTTTTGCCGCGTTTCTATTACGGACCTGTGTCTGAATATGAAAAGACCCGTGAGCAACCAATATGGCCGACGGCTCCCTCCCCGACATGGTCGTGAGTCGGCATTGCTCCGGGTCGATAACCCATTAAATCGGATTCATTCTAATGGGATTCGTTCCCGTCCTTTCATTGAAATTGCCGTAAACTCGGCACACATTTGTACGGGGCTGTTTCCGCCTGCGTCGCACTTTCGATATGGGCCCCTGCCCGAACATGAAAAGGTCCGCAAGCGACCGACAGAAACGGAATGGAACAAGATGGCCCTGGCCACCCCCGGACTCCTTCCGTGGGAATATCAATAAGACATCCATGGGCCACACTCAGACCTCGGGCCTGTCTCGATCATGGTCATCGTCTGGCTCATACTTTCGGTCTATAGCCCGCTCCTTTCGAACGCGTTTCGGTTTCGAAATCCAGTCCCGGGACTCTCCCCCGTTGCCCCCGGGCACCGGGAATATTAATGATGCCCATGCAAGCCCTGTTCGGATCACGGGAGGCGCCCCCAATATGGTCCTGACTCGATCTCGCACTGGGCCAATAGGTTCACCGGTTTCCGGCTACAATAACCGAGATTCAACCGAATGTTTTCAGTGTCTCAGAATAATATACTTGCCGTGTCCCAGCATGCATATGCTCCAGGTCCTCCCGCGACGATTACAATATTCTCAAGCTGGACTCCCGTCCGAATATTAAACGGTCTCCCGAACGACCGGCATGTTTCGAACGCCCGCTTCTCCGGGACACAGGGCTCTTCAGCCAATTCAAGGGATGCTCCCGCGCCGCCCTTTGGCACCGGAAATATTAATGACGCTCATGCAAGTCTTGTTACGACCGCGGGGGGCCCACCGCAGTATGGTCGCAGCCTGCTCTTGCACCGGGCCAACAGGTTCACCGGTTTCCGACCGCTCTAACCAAGGTTTAACCGAACGTCTTTCGTTCTTCCGAACAATAAACTTGCCATACCTTGGCATACACATGCTCCGGTCTTCCCGCGACGATCGAGCTTTTCCGAGACGGACACTCGTCCGAACATTAAATGGTCAGCACAAGACCGACATTCTCGAATGGTTTTCTCCCCGCCTTCGAGCGAGGATTTCAATACCTCCTAATAGACCTTTCATGCAATTAAATTTCTGGCCATGAGGCCCTGAATCTCGGCGATTAATCAAGAGTGTTCCCTCGTATGGGGGATGTAAATGACGTCGTGACCTTTATGGCGCGGCGGGTTTTGGTCCTGACACGAACCACACAATCGTCTGACGAAGTCAGATCGAGCCCACCATGGCCTCTTCGGAGCCCGAATGAATTGTCACTCCTGTGACTGGCATGCCCACGCACTCAATAAAATGAATAAAGAAACAAGAGAATAACGAGTGCCGAAAAGTGCGTCCACAACTCTGGCACGCCCGGTGGGACCAAACCACCCTTCATCTCTTTGCCGGGATTCAGGGCCTCATTATCAAAAAGTGGGGGGACTAAGGAGCAACTATGAAGTTTTCAAAAACGAGTGAGACATGAGCGCACTAACCCAGCAAATAACCTCCCATGAGAGGAAGATGTGTGAAAGAAAGTTCAAATGCTCAGGTTTTGAACTATGTGCAGAAAGTATGATTGAACTATGCACAAGTGTATGATTTAACTAAACCATATGCAAAATGTGAAACTAAGCTATGCACACAATGTATGACCAAACTGTATGCAAAATGACAAAAGTATATGCAAGTGTATCACTAAGCTATACACAAAAGTTATAATGAACCTAACTATATGCAAGTGTTTATGCTTAAGGGCATATTATTATCCCAATATTGTCATGAACAAAAACCAACCGACAATGGGATTATTTAAACTATTATGGACAGTATGATCAAAAGATGCATCTAAGTGAAATGAAGTGTGATATGAACAAAAAAGATCAAGCAATCAAGCATTCAAGCATGCTTAATTTAATATTGACTCAAGCAAGTCCCTTCGGGACAGGTTTAAGAAGAGTGCAATTGATTATGGAGCATGATGTGCATGAGCAATACTGAGAGGGTTGTGCTTACATAAAGATGGTACAGCATAAACTATGAAGGTTGACAGATTCATAAAGTACATTCAAACAATCAAACCCAAGGTGCGTATGTGAGAATTGAGCAATGAATTCCAGATAATATGGATCGTCAGATTTTCTAAGGAACACTAAAAAGAACTTATCATCCATACACTTTCATACACGATGCTCGAATATTGGTAGCTTCGTATGACCCCAAATTTTTTTTAATAATTATCATAAATGGTGTGACAAACTTTTTGACACGAGTTGTATCCTTTGTCTCAGGGACACTTCCCGGTTACTCAGTTTCATCACTTATCTTAACTGTGGATATTGTCACTTTTCGGCACGAGTTGTACCCTTTATCTCAGGGGCACTTCCCGGCTACTTGGTGGCAAATCACACTTATTTTCATAGTGGATTGTTTCTCCTTTCGACTAGAGTTTCCTCCTTTATTTCAGGGGGGATTCCTAGCTACTCGGATCCACATTCCGCTTATACGACTTTTGATGGGGTGAACAACGTTTTCCTCACGAGACATATGATTTCTATGTAGAGAATCAATAGTCCTCAAAAGTGTAGGGTAGATGACTGTAATCCTTATTAGATTGTTTCATTATCTCAAAAAGGTGCAATTTAAGTGGGTGGTTGTATTGAATGTAAGAAATGAATTAGTTTCATCATAGTAATGTCTCCCCCTAAATGTATGCATGGTTATAAAAAATCTCCCCCTTAATATATGCCATGTAGCAAACATGTCTAAATCAATGCAATTCACTTAGCATGGAAAGAGTCATAGACGGAGTCAAAAAGATGGGTGATAATTTATATACAATCAAGCATGCATCGAGATGGATTTATCACACAGGTTGATTACCGGTACGTGGCGGAGATAAAGGTCTGAGGACCCTACTCACGCATAAGGAAAGCTTCCAGGTGGATATAATCTACCTTTCCACTAACGTCATTTTATATACCGGTCAATCATGGCATTTAAGCACACAAGTATGGAGAGTATATACAAGTATATGTATGCAACTTGAAAAGATGATTGAAAATTATTCCTATTTACAAGTATACAAAGATGTGTATGATATGTGCAATATATTTCATGCAACTAAGTATGTGAACTGTGTATGCAAAACTGAACAGTTATTCACAAAATGTGAGTTAAAGTATGAAACACGTTATGTGCAGACTAAACATTCAAACCTGAAATTTTTATTTACAAAGCGAAAGAGAAGGTGTGTATGAAGAACCATATATGTGCAAGGTTAAGCATTCAAGAACTAAGATTATTCACAAGATGTGCAAAGAGAAGCATTTAAGACAACTACTCATCACACTCAGAAGATCTTAACATTTCAAAAGATGCCAAAGTCAGTGAAACAGAATTGTAAATATTTTCGTCCAAACATAATTTTTACCTTTTCAGATTTTTCAAGAGGAACCTTAGCGAAATAAATTTCAAAACAAACCATTTTTGTTTCTCGCCTTGAGAGTCCTTTATTTATCAATATCTTCCTTGTCCTCAAGGCGCCCCTGCAAAATAGATTCTCATTTTGGAGGTTTGGGTACCTAAGCCATCTTGGGTCCCGAGGGGTTAGTTATAGCTTGAGCATGACATATTTTATTTTTCTTCTCAGACCATTCATCATCAGCTCTCATTAAACCACATACATCCATTGAATGACCATTTTCACCACAATAATAACAATGAGAAGATTTTCTCTTCAAAAATCAATTGTTATCATTTTTCATTACAAAACAATCATTCATTACATGTCCAAAACTACCACAGTAATGACAATATAAATTTTTTTTTACAGACCATTTATCATCTCTTTTCTTTCTAAAGTAATTTTTAAAAACATGACCATAATCCACAATAAAAATAATGAATATTGAAATTTTTCTTCATTGATTTTTCAAGATTTTTAGACTCATCAACAATTTTCATTTGTGACTTTAATACTTCATTATCATCAAATTCCATCAGAAAACAGTCATACATATCATGGCCAAATTTTTCACAGTAAAAGCATGAGACATTTCTCCTTTGACTTGTTGCATGATTATGTTTAACAACATGGAGTTTTGCATGCACACAAGAGCAATCAACGTCATTTTTCTGATCTTGATTTTCTTTTACAGATGTGGACATGAATTCATTCAAACTTTTTCTTTGACTTTCTAAAGACAAGATATGCAATTCAGAACTAACCAATTCTTCCTCACAAGATGTACTTTTCTCATTTAATAAGGAGTTAACAGTCTTGTGACTTTCAATTTCTTGTTCAAGACTGTGCAAATTGTCACAGTCATCAATGATCACACATTTTTCTTTCTCAACCTTTTCAAGACTTTTCAATTTACCTTCAAGCAATAAAATCTGAATTAACAAAGCACTATTTTCATTTTGGAGTTTGTCAAATGAATTTTTGTTCATGGAAGTGTGTTCACGTTCTTTCATTTGAAAACTCACATTTTCATCAACCATTTTATTCATAGTTTCATTGCATTCAAAGTTATCATTCATATTCCTGAAGCTTTCGATTTCCTTTCTTAGTTCCTTCAGCTTTTCAGACTTGTCAACATTCAGAGTAGCTTTTTCTTTTTCCAGAAGGAGCAGTTTTTCAGATATGACGGTATTCAACATTTTCAGCTTCTCATTATCATTTTCTATTTGTTGAAGTTCAAAAATTCTAGCTAATAAAGATTTGTTTTCGGATTTAAGATTTGCAATCATCTCTTTGTGTTCTTCATCATCAAGCATGTGAGATTCAACTAATCTTTCAAGCTCGATGCATTTTCCACATGAAGAATTATCATATTTCTTTTTCAATTTTCTATTTTCAGATTTTATTATCTTATATCTAACAAACAGTTCATCATAGGCATTCAACAATTCATCATAGCTCAATTCATCGTCATCATCATAATCAGAGTTAGGATTTACCTCAGAGCTTCTGTTGCTTTGCCTATCACTGTTGCTTGCCACGAGGCACTCACTATTTCGGTTTTCTTCTTGGGCCTCACTTAGCCCATCCCAAATCTCTTTGGCAGATCTGCAATCAGAAATAAATGAAAATTTGTCAATGCGTATTGCAGCTTTAAGAACATTCAAAACATAAACATTATCAAAGTTCATTTTTTTATGCTCATCGGTCCATTTTAGCACATTTTTGGGTAAAACATTAGGACCATGAGTGATCAATCTCATAAGCTTTGGATCAACATTAGAAATTCAAACACAGAATTTTTCAAGCCATGAAGTATAGTCAAAACCATCAAAAATGGGAATCAAATTCATGCTAGCCATCATGAAACGATCTTTTCTCCTAGACTGCGAGGTCTACGAATAAAAAATCAGAGACTGGGCTCTGATACCAATTGTTGGCCCAGAGAGATGGTGGACAAGAAGGGGGGTTGAATTGTCCCCTTGCCGAGATGGCGGATTTTAAAAACTTACTTAACTAATCATAATGGAAATAAAACTAACAGCGTTGATTACCCTAAACAGATGTGAGATTAAAAGAGTTCTCTCGATCTTTCCGATCCCACACGGTTTGACAATGCAAATAACAATTAAATTAAAGCCAAACATAGATAACAGAGGTAGCAATGTGTGGAGATGTAGTGAATAAAAATCTACAAGTTGACATGTGAAGGGAGGTAGATGAAATGGACGATCACATAGGCATTCACACGAGACACAAAGATTTTTAGGTGGTTCGGGACCACGATGGGCTCCCTACGTCCACCCCTCACCGAACCCGGTGAGGCTTCACTCCACGCTACGAAACGTAGCAACACGGGGACGAACCCCAACACTACACATGCTGCTTCCGCAGCAATATCCACACGAGGACAAGCCCCAAAACGCTGCCACTACATCACACACACACACACCACGTCAGGGAACACACCTCGGACACTAAAACCACACGGAGACGCAGCTCCGTCCACACACACACAGAGATATTCAGAGTTTAACAAACACAAAGGATATACAATGACCACAATGGATATGATCTATGATCAAATAAAAGGAGTAGGAATGAAAGACTAGAGAATCTTCCTCAAATCTTCAATACAGTCCATAGATAGGATGGATGGTTGCGTTGGAGACTTTTATCCATGGAGTGGAAGCCGGCCGAAACCGTAGGTGCCGCCGTCTGGAGGGAGAACCTCACTGAGGATGTCTTCCTAACTTCCTTCTCCTACAAGGTATGTCGCACCTCCTCCTCGTTCTTCTTCACTTGCAACAAAGGATAAAACAATAAGCACCAAACAACAACCTATGCTCAAATGGAAAAATAGACATGGAGAGGTTGCAGAAGTATCATCTTAATGGATGGAGAACCCCCAAACGTATTTTCCTTGAACTTTGATGGAGGTGGGAGATAGATCTTGAAAGAACCAAAGCTGACGAAGCTCTTCCACTGAGATTCGCCCACAACGAGCTTGAATGCTTGAAGACGGATGATGCTCTAGGTATTCCAGACCGGATCGCTCCCCTTCTCCTCTTCTCTCGTTCTTCTTCACCTGTAGCATATAGAAAACATTAGCCTCAAGGATTATCTCCTCCGATGGATATCATAGCATTCATATACTCAAAGGAAACCAGCAGCAAAAGGCCAAAAGCCCCATGTTAAAACCCTTCTAAAAAATACCTAAGACAAGGGTGAAACCCTAAGGGTATAGGTGTAAAACCACAAGCTAATCGGACCAAGTAATGGAAATTTCGCAACCAGATCTGAAATCCCGATCCGGACGCTCCAGAGAAAGTGTCGACTCTTGGAGTCGACACTTTTCTCAAAACATTCTATCCCGTTTGTAAAAACAGGATCCAAAGCAAAAGTATCGACTCTATGAGTCTACACTTTTTGCATCCTATCCTGTTTTTCAACAAAAACCAACACCCAGGCCAAAAGTGTCGACTCTTAGAGTCGACACTTTCTGTCTGATCATGTGAAACAATGCAGCAGATAGAACAGAACAAAATAAGTGTCGACTCTATGAGTCGACACTTTTCCTGACAGAAATGAAAACTCAATTAAACCAAAATGAAAGGCCTAAAACCTTCAACCAAGATCAAACCCCTATAATTAAAACATGATATGCCAATATAATGACTTGCAATGAGGGGTCTTAAAACACAATCAAACTAGATCTTCAATAAGGAATATGGAGAGCTAAATGAGCAAAAGAACAACCTCAAGACAGTTAAGAAGAGCATGCATGTGACACATGCAAACCCAACTTCTCTGAACAAGCAATGAGCATATAACCAAAAGTTCTATTCAACGCATACCAGAAATCCACCAGCAACCAAAATTCAAGATCCTCATTCTTACCGTTGCCATTGAGAATTTGTGAGCATGATTGAACTTGCACTTAATAAAAACACATATTCAAGTCAATGCACATGAAGCCTGCACTTATATCTGAAATTCATTATTCATGAGAATTATAAATCAAGGGATATAAAGGATCTAACTTTAAGGCATTTTCAACTATTTCCAGAAATCTCCATCAACCTACAAAATGATATAGTGAGTTGCAGCCATATACAAAATTGATTCAAGATTCTCAACCATTTAACCTCAAGCTCTCTTGTCAGATAAAGATCCATGCAATACAAACCACTTTGTATTTCAACACTTGATTTCCTCTTACAACCTGCATGTTGATTAGATGAAAAGATAACCTCATAACATCATTAGACTAATGCACATGAAGAAGCTAATATCATGACTTATCTTCACATACATCCAGCCAATTCGATGCACAACCTTTCATGAAAATTCAGATACAATCCAAGGCGTGTAGTGCAAATCAAATTCAGTTAAGTCACGCAAGAATTAGAAATGCAGTCCAAGAAAAAACTGAACTTGCATAGTCCATTGCAAGCAATCCAAGTTCAGTCCAATGAAACCTGAACTCAATCTAATCACATAGATATTGAGAAATACAGTCCAAGATTTCAGAAATGAGCTACACAAGCTCACATGTCAAGGTATTGATCATACATTGGAAGGCTATTACAAAATCAGTTCAGAAACACAAAGTTCAGTTCAAAAACATGCTGAACTCCCATTCCTTACTCAGATATTGAAACCTAGTTGAAAGACCAAGATTAATCCAACTATCCTGAATGTCATGCCAATACACACATGGATTATGAATGCAGTCAGAGCAAACTTAACCTTCACAAATATGGAGAGCAAAATATCAAGCATTTATGTTAGTTCATTAAAAGCCTCATTAGCCCCATTTGAAAACATGATTTCACCAATAAAAAACATCATGTATGAAACTCAATAAACCCAACTTAGTGTTTCCACCAAAAACACAAGCTTCTCTCTTCTAAAACGAGATTCTTATCTTAAAGATAGCCAGACCTATCAATGATTACAACATGAAGCATTTCCATACATAGCAAGGGTGTTATCATATTCAAGCATGTGAAAGGCCTAGCAAGAGTCATTGCAACGAGCCATTTGACAGTCCACCGAAAAACACAAATTTTCACATGTAGGCTCCAAGGTGTCAAATACACTATGCATGAATCACATTCATGGTATCCATCATGCATTTCAGACCTGCAAGACAAGATAGTCAACATATGAGCTCATCTAGCATGAAGACATTTTCCACTAAACAAGCACACAATATTTTCACTTTAAAGCATACACAAATCACACAATATATTGTAATCATAAAAACCATTATCAAAGATAAAGAGGGATGCACATAACCCAACAAGGGGATATGGGAATAATGGATCTTTTCTTAATGATTTCAAGGGTATTACATTAAATAGGATAAAGGTAGGGGTATAGGGATAGTTTTTATTAATTATTTAATTATCATTATCATTGTTATTAATGAGTTTATTATTTAATATTTTATAACAAGCATGATTGGGGTAAATGAATCTATTGTTTAAGTCATTTTATTTTAATAATATTAAGAAGTAATGGTAGTGTAAAAGCTGAAATATGGTATCCCAAATCTTGTATCACACTTTTATGATTTCTTTTAGTGAGAGAGAGAGATCAGTCGCCCTCAGAATACCTACAACAAATGAGTAATAAGTCAGAAGGAGCCCTAGGTATGATCGCAAGGGACAACCCTCCGATGCTTAAGTCAGCGGAACGCTCAGTACGGGGAGCAAGTGCTCGGAGAAGAGAGCAAGTGCTTGGAAGGAGGAGAAAGAGAGCTGAGAGTCTGAGACAGAGTGTCCGGTGATAGAGGAGAGTCCACAGATGGGAGTATTGGGTGCGGATAGATGTGAGCAGTCGGAGAGATCTTTGCAAGCAAGCCCTATGTGTAGGTTGCGTACCGTGTCCCTTGGAGGTCTGTCCAAGGTCTTACTTGTAGGATCGTAATGGAGTCCGTCCATTTCACTTGCTTTTTGAATTAGCAGAGAGTGGAGGTAATGGGTTGCCTGATCTTGGACTCGTCGGTTACACACTTGCCTATTGTGTGAGAGCTGAAGAGGTGGAGCAAATGGTGAATGGCATAAAGACGTGGGTGATAACTCTCCGCCTAGTCGTTGCCTGGAGTAACGTTCGCTATCATTGCGGTACTGACTTCCCGCTAGCAATGTGGGGAATGATCATGTGCAGGGCACGTGCTTGTGAGCTGGGCTAGTCTTGAGTGGGCCTTAGTTGGTGATATTCCTGGACTATAGCCCGGTTGATAATGGGTCGTACTAGGCATCGAGAATTTCTCCCTCCTCACTTGCCCCCCACTCTTGAGCAATGAGGGTGCTTGGTGCTCGGGAGTAATTGGTTGAGGTCAACTGAGGAGGTATGTTCGATCGATACTTCTTGAACCTTCTCGTGTCTTTGAGCTTAGAGTGTTACGCTACCTACCACCCTTTCTTGGAGCACACAGTAGTTTCCACTCGTGCAATGGTGACGTCACTGCCATCATGACGGCGCTTAGTCTAGTCCAGGCATTGGAGGACGAGAGAGAGATGCTCCGAGCACTCCTTGAGTCCCTATAGAAGGTCAAAGAATGTGCCGACTAGGAGCCCAACATGGCCCAAGCATAACTCTGAATGCCATAGGAGGTGTTGAACGGGTCCTATGCAAGGGTAGTGGAGGCTAAGGTGAGGGTGGTAATGTTGGAGGCATCGGTGAAAGTGGCCAAGGCCAAGGCATCGGCTGTACTGGCGGAGGGGGTGGAGAGGTACTGAGAGTCTTTCGAGTTCACACAATATCCGAACAGCCAAGCTTTAACCATCTTTAGACCAACACAGGAGATGGGATTCAAGGGTAGCAAGGCAACAGCACTAGAGGTGGTCGCCCAGGCCACTAGTACCCCCACTCCTGAAATCTCGCTTCCCCCCGCTCCGTATGGGGAGGGAGAGGAGGAGGCTTCAACGGTAGGGCCCTCAGACGCTGACTAGTCGAGAAGACCTTAAGGAGTGGTCGGAGCCCTAATCACTCTTCCAGAAAGTCTCCAATCGCTTGTAGCTATGCTCAGAGACCAGGTACCACCTACCGCCGAGCAGGGTGGTGCTAATGCTTGAATGGGCTAAATTATTGGGTCTCCTGGTAAGTGATGACCCATGACTGGCGTGGTCTCTGAGACTACTGCTTCGTCTTCAAGCGACCAAGTGAGGAAGTGACTCCTCATGACCTTCTGGAAAGGACGCTTCCACTATGAATAGGGAGGTCGATGGAGACGCTGAGTTCACCAATTTTTCTCTCTAGTTCTTCTTATTCACCTTTGGTAAAGGGATGTTGTGGTAGGCCTCATGGCGAGAGCAGGGAGTCCCACAAGTGTCTTGCCATCGGGAAGAACCTTTATCTGGCCTAAGCTTGTCTAAGGCTGAGCAGAGCTACAAGTCGAAGGAGGAGTCTGAAGCCTTCCGGAGAGAATAATTGGCAGGCTGACGGGCTGCACTACTGAAATTTGATCACTTTTATGCCATCAAGGGGGTGTTAAGCCTCGCCCCTGATCTGTACAGCCCTAAGGTTAACGACTAGGCCCTTCTTGTAACCCTTCTAAAACGAATAAACGCTCTGTTTATAGTCCCCATTCTCGTGCTTAGGTGTGTGGTCTGGTTTCATTTTGCATCTGAGCACACAAACTGTAGTTGTGAGGGAACAACATCATTGCCCTCAAGTTAGGAGGTTCCAGTTCTTCTTAGAGACCTGTTAACTCTGATGGCATCACCTGGGTTGGACCAAGGTCGGTCAACCTGAGGAGTGATCAGTGGTTCATTATCATACTCATGACTTGATGAACCATGAATAACTCAGCTCCAATTTTTGAGGGACTTATTCATCATCCCCCTAAAGAGGAGGGGGCTAGTGGTCGCCTCTTGTAAGCATGATGCTACCCATAGAATTTCGGAGGGGAGTATTAGTCTTCAGGAGTAGACGTCTCACCTCTTGGAAGCACAATGCTACCTATAGTATTTCAAAGGGGAGTATAGTTTTCTTCATAAAGTAGAGGAGACGTCTCGCCTCTTGGAAGCATAACGCTACCATAGGATTTCGGAGGGGAGTATTAGTCTTCCTCTTGAAGAGAAATAGACTTCTCGCCTCTTTGAAACATAGTACCACCCATAGAGTCCCTACGAGTATTGGAGATGGGACATATTGAAAACATGAGCTCCAACCATATTGATAGTAAGCCTTTAGGTTTACAGAGTTCCAAGTGCATGGTACTTCTCGACCGTTAGGAGAAAATAGCTTGTATGCCCCTTTCCGAGCCCATCTGTAATCCTTTAAGGGCCTTCCCAATTAGGAGCCAATTTTCCCGCGGGTACTTGTGGGTCGGCGATTTTGGCACGATGTAACACTAGATCCTCTGGGAGGACGAGTCGTTCCATCACCCAAGCGCTGTAATATTGCATCAGTCACTGTTGGTAGCGAGCAGATGTGCTTGGGCTCGAGCTCTATCCTTGAATAGCAAATTCAGGTGTTCTCGTACTACTTCGTTGTTGCGTGCCTCGTCGTACTGGCTGACGCGGAGTGTTGGGTTGGAGATTTCCATGGGAATGACTGTCCCAGCTCCATACGCCAGATGGAAGGGAGTTTCCCCGTGGCGACTCAAGCAGTGGTACAGTGTGCCCATACCTTTCACACTAGTCACAGCTCCAAATGTAATTGAGGCAATCCTACTGCAAGGTCAACCACCAATATCCCTGACAAAGTAGGCTTCTAGCACATGCTCGTTCCCGGACACGGCTGCCGTAGAGCCCTCCGTGGACTTCACGAATAGTTTGTTTGGCTTAGGCAGGGAACAAGCACTTAAGGAGAGGCGAGGAGAGTAAACACCTGAAGAGGCGTCCATCAACAAATGTGAAGCGAGCTGCCTGAGCTCTTACCTACCTCGCTTCTAAGCGATCATCAGGGAGCTGTTGTTGACAAAGGCAGTCCAGGATGGAGTCCATCCAAGATGGCTCAAAGTCAATAGCATTGACCTGAGGCTCAAGTTCACCGATGCTCGGTCACTAGGGTTCTTGATCAGGACTGACTAAGAACTTGTCGATGTTGTTGATGAGGCGAGGCGAGACAGGACGTCCGCTTGGGTGCGACGGTTAAGGGTGTGTACTGCTTGTAGTAGTTCTCCCTCTTGGTGCATCCCAACTGTGACCCTCCCGCTTGCCTCGATCATGCCAGGGGAGCTCGACCGAGTGCTTATAGTCAGAGGAGTCGGCTCCCGTTGCTCAGCCTAGTGTTGCGGCACTCTCTTCGCAGCTGGCGTGTTTCTGAACCAGGGCGAGGAGCTCCATTTGCATGGTGGGGGATTTGACCCCTAGAGTTCATTGGAGATGGCATCCCAAGTGCCTTCCATTAGCACAGTGGTGGCAATGCTAACATCAAGGTGAGGGATACGGAGATCCTCCTTGTGGAAGCGAGCAATGAAGTTCCACAAGAGTTCTTTATGGCCCTACTTGATAGCGAGGAGGGTGACTGCTGATCTTACATCTTTCTTGCAGCTGAGGAAGTTCTATTTGAACATTCTCTTCACCTACTAGAAGGAGGTGATCGACCTAGTAGGGAGAGATTCGAACCACGCCCAAGCATCCTCAGGCAATGTATGGTGAAATCCAAACACTTGACAGTGTTTGAGGCCTAGTGAAAAATCAGGTTGGACTCAAAGCTATGCAAATGGTTTGATCAGTGGTGCCATCATAAGGGGTGAACACCTGTAGTTAGAACTTTTAAGGGATGGATGCCTCCATTTTTTTTCGAGAAGGGAGCATGGAAGTCAACGTCTTCGTCGAGTAGCCCCTTCATTCGTGTCGCAGGGAGGGTGTCATCCAAGTAGCAGACCTTCCCCTCTAACTCGCACTCGACATCCTTGTAGCACCTTAGCCACTGCACCATCTCCAGGTTAGAGTGGAGCTGGATAGCGGGGCGTTGAGAGGGCTGGCCATGCAGACGAGGGGTATTAGCAGTGGACTCCAGGGATAACTCATACTTGCATTATGAATCAGCCACCGTCAGGTCCCTCGCGTCTTGGTGGGGAGTCGTTGGAGCACGATCCTACTCTATCTGGCGATTCAAGAGGCCTTGGCAAGCCTCTATCAACACTTGGAGTTGCCAGCGCATATCGAACAACTCCGACGTGGCAGGGTTCACTTGGGGCTGAGGAGAAGGTGTATGTGGCGAGTGTGAGTGGGCTGAGCCATTGTAAGATGCTTGCCGGGAACCCAAAGCCCCCTGACGGTTGCTCGTGTTGTGGTAGTTTCCACGGGGAGCCATGATTTTATCTCTTTTCTCACATACGACGCCAAAAAGTATGGAGGCTAAAATATGATATCTCGAATCTTGTACCATACTTTTAAGTTTCTTTTAGGGAGTGGTGAGAACACCAGACCCACTACTCTGAGCCGACGCCGCACCGCCCAGACACCACCGAGCTTGTGGCTCAGAGACTCGGCTTCCTGAAGACTCGGCGTCATGAGTACGTATTTCTGAGTATGTATTTTAGATTGTGTGTAATTGTATTATGGTGGTATTCTATTATTAACCATTAATCAAAGTATTTTTATTTTATTGTGGTCATTAGTCAAAGGTTGGTTGTTGTCTTTTATTTTATTAGGCCAATAGTCATGGGATATGGATGTCCTTAGTTGAAATGTCTAGGGGTATTCTTGTCCTAGTGGGATATGACATTTCCTATATAAAGGAGGCTAGTGTAATATTTTTCAAATGAAATAAATTGAAAGAAAGGTTTGTACGTGAGAGAGTTTTCTCTTCTTGCCTCCCTTCCCTCCCTCCAACTCCTTTGTGAGAAGAGAGTGTTGCCTGGTGAGAGACCGTCCAGTGTGAGACCGAGCTGTGCAAGGAAGTAGTTATCCCGTTCCATTCGCGTCTTCAGAGTGCCGTCGATCCTTTCCATGACGCCGTCCCGTCAAACTTGGTATCAGATCCAAACAACGGCGTCTCCGTCAACACCGGTGTCCGTGTTGTTCCCCTCGACAACGTGATCAGCATCGGTACGTAAGAAAAAAAAAGAGTGAAAGAGAAGGGGAGACAACGGAGAGAAAAGAAAAGTGAAAAAAAAATCCTGACCCTCCTTTCTTTCGGTTGCCAGAAGTGAAAAGAAACACAACAGACTACATCTCTCTCGGCTGAGAGAGAGAGAGAGCGGGAAAAAAAATCGTGTTCGCGGGCTGGGCATCGTCGCCTGTGCCCGGATCAAAAATTTTTTTTGGCCGCAACGCCCATTTCCTACCTCCTGCGCCCGCCGCCGCCCGAGCCCCGCACCGCGCCCGTATCCGCGCCTACGCCCGACCACACCTGCCTGCGCCCGACCGCACCTGCGCCCGTGCCCGGCCCCACCCCTGCCCGTGTGCGCTCGCCTCCCCGCGTGCGCCCGCCTCCCCGCGTGCGCCCGCGTACGCCCGCGCCCACACCGGCCAGCCGTGTGCGCCCACGCCGCCTCCCGCGTGGCTGCCCGCGTGCAACCGCGTGGCCGCCCACCTTGGCCGCCACGTCCGCGTGGATCGCCTGCATTTGCTGACCCGCGCGCCAGCCGTGTGAGACACACGCAAAGAGTTGAAAAAAAAAAGAAAAAAGAGAAAAATTGAAAAAAAAATGGTTGTTGGAGTGTTTAGAATACATACATATATATATATATATAACTTAATAGTTATATATCTATATATAAACACCATTTGAAGGAAGTGGCACCCAAGTCCACTTCGGCGGCCTGAGTAGCGCCCGGGTCGCCTGGTCATCGATAGACGGTCCGTAATTTAAGGAGCGTGAGTGTCCCTGAGCCTCCCTGCGCGGAGAAAGTCTAAAATAATTTATTCCCTTGCGTGAGAAAATTTTAAATTAAGCGGTTTTGTAATAATTGCACCCTCTCTACGTGGAGTGAATTTTTTTGTAACCGTCAAGCTTCGTCGACGCCGTGCGGACACGCACGTCCCCACTCGCCTTCGTCTCCGGTCGGAGCTAGACTTTTCAGTCTAGTTAGGTGTGTGCTCTCATAAACTTACTCATTTAGTATCCTTATTAGTTGCTACGCAACGAAGCGAGAGAGTGCCTGATCCATGCAGCATGTCTCCTGAGTGCATCGCTGTGGACGGAAAGAGAGAGCTTGTATGCGCCCATCTTTAAGCCCTAGAACTGTCACATTAGGGCACCATAATTACCAGGAGGTAGTTCCACAACTACTTCGGCTACGGGCAAGCAA